>JAVSCE010021162.1:0-306264 GCA_032199065.1 Smutsia gigantea
GCTATTAGAGTAAATAAACCCCAGTTCCCATTGAGAATAGGGCATTTATTCCCAAAGGAGTATACTATATATATTTCACCCATCCCTGAATACACTTTGGGGGTAGATATCCTGCAGGGCCTGTGGTTATACATCGCTGCAGGTGAGTTCAGACTGAGGATATGTGTGGTAAAGGTAGTTCTGAGGGGACATGCTAAGCACCCACCTGTAGGTCTGCTGTACCTCAGCAGGTGACAAATACTAATCAATATAAATTGCCTGGGGGGCACAAGGAAATTGGAGAAAGTCTACAGGAGCTGGAGAAGGTGGGCATCATAAAGCCCACTCATAGACCTTTTAATTCCCCAGTGTGGCCAGGGAAAAAGCCACACAGCTCCTGGCATATGACCGTGGATTACAGGGAACTGAATAAAGTCACATCCACTTTTCATGCTGCTGTCCCCTCTAGCCCTCATGGACAACCTCAGTCATGATCTAGGGACATACCATTATGTTGTGGACCTTGCTAATGATTTCTTCCCTATTGACATAGCACAGGAAAGTCAGGAACAGTTTGCCTTCATGTGGGATGGATGGCAGTGGACATTCACTGTCCTTCCACAGGGATACTTCTAATCTCATCATCTGCCATTGACTTGTAGCCCAGGACTTGGCCACATGGAAGAAACCTCAAACAGTGTGACTGTGTCACTATATTGATGACATTATGCTCACATCTGATCCTCTTGCAGATTTATAATGGGCAGATCCTAGACTGCTGCAACATCTACAGGAGAAAGTGTGGGCTGTGAACGGCACCAAGGTTCAGGAACATGGTTTCTCAGTAACGTTCTTGGGAGTTGTCTGATAGGGTAAGGCAAAAATTATCCCAGAAGCAGTCATAAACAAGGTCCAGGCTTTCCTTACCCCTACCACTGTGGCAATATTACAAGAGTTTTGGGTCTTTTAGGCTACTGGAGAGTGTTTAACCTGAACTTGCCACAAATTTTGAGGCCCTTATACCGGTTGGGGTGGATGAAACATGTGCATCTGCTTTTACTGCTGCTAAGCAAACAGTCCAGGCCATACAGACCTTGAGTATAATGGACCTATCAAGGCCCTGTGAGCTAGATGTTCATATAACCAAAGATGGTTATGGATGAGGCTTTTGACAGTGGCTTGAACAGACCCACCCACCTATTGGATTCCAGTCACAACTCTGGAAATGAGAAGAGATTCCAGTATACCTTCATAGAGAAGCAACTGACTGCTGTGTACCATGCCTTGCTGGCTATGGAGCCCATTTCTGGAAGGGCTCTGACTAAGGTAATAACCACCTGTCCCATCGTGGGGTGGGCATGAGACTGGACCCAAAAGTTACAGAGTGGCATGGCACAGATGCCTACACTGGCCAAATGGGGTGCATATTTGCAGAAGCATAGCATCCTCTACACTAGCCCCTTAAGTGGAGAATTCCAACACTTATTGGGGCCCGTGACATATACCAGTGGAAAGCAGGAAGAACTTGCTTTTGAGCCACTTGTAGCTGAGAGTCCTTATCAGGAGGGAAAAGCCCCTATACCTGAAGATGTTTAGTATACAGAGAGCTCCAGTCATGGGCAGCTAACAAAATGGGGGTCTGTAGCTTTCCATCCTAAGACTGAAACAGTATGGATGGAGGATGGAGAGGGGAAGAGCAGTCAATGGGCTGAGTTGTGGGCAGTATGGCTCATGATTGCCCAAGAGCCCTCCCCTATAGTTGTCTGCCCTGACAGCTGGGCCATCTATCGGGCCTTGACCCTGTGGCTACCGACTTGGTACCATGCCAACTGGATGTTTGGTCACCAGCCCCTTTGGGAGCAAGAGTTGTGGCAAGACCTAGAGGCCTCTGGTCAGACTAAGACAGTTACTGTCTAACATGTGACCAGCCATTTGCTTTTGGTATCCCCAGGGAAGGATGAAGGAGACACATTGGCCCTGGTGTGTTGGCTAGAAGGAAAGCCTGCCTGTGATGTAGTCCATGGTTACATCAGTGTTTGTTGCACGTGGGGCAAAAGACAATGTGGGCTATAGCCCATTAGTGGGGCTTGCTGTTGACCTTTGAAGAAGTCAGGAGAGCATGGAAGGAGTGCCTCGTGTGCTCAAAGAGGGAATTACACCGAGTCCTGCAGCAACATCAGACAATATTAAAGGGGCCAATACCCCTTGTTAGGCAGCAGATAGACTATATTGAGCCTCTGCCCATATCAGAAGAGTATCAATATGCCATAACTTGTGTGGACACAGCTACTGGACTTTTGGTTGCTTTTCTTGCACATTGTGCAGATCAGCAAACATCCAAAATAGGCCAGCTGCAGGTAATTGAGAGTGATTAAGGCACCCACTTTACTGGACATGTGTTACAAGAATGGATAAAATTAAGGATAAGGTGGAAGTTTCATGCTCCATATAGCCCTACCAAGGTAGGCATTATAGAGAGGTACAATGATGTGTTGAAATCTTGCCTGAAATCAGACACCAATTATCTATGGGGCTGTTCAGTCCACTTACAGACAGTGCTATGGCATTTGAATAAGAAGTCCCCAGAAGGGGCCCTTAGCCCTGTGGACATGCTAACACACATTGCTGCCTCTCCTATACAGCTGCATGTGCAAACCAAAGAGTAGTTATTGAAACCAGGATATGGGCAGCAGAGCAACATCCTGCTGCCAGCCCCAACTGTGCTAAACCCTGGAGACTCTGTTGAGTGGACATAGCCCTGGACATTTCAACACACGGACCAGTAATGGCTGGTCCTTCTGGTACCTGGGGAAAAGACCTGGAAGCTGTCCTCCTGTGTGTTCTGGAGTAACAGCAGAGTGGCCCCCAGAGATCATGGTAGGGTACCCAAAACAGCCAGGAGATAAGAGCATCTTACAGGGAAGTTTTTTTTTTTTTCTTTTGTGGCCAGTGCATGTCCCTCCTGTAAGCCCTGTATATTGACCCATTTGTAACTCCCACAGGGAGGGGGGTGAAGATCTGGTATACTAGGCCAGGATGAGATTCAATTCCTGCCACTGTCTTATCACGGTACCACTCTCTCTCTGCATCCTAACTGATGGACAGAATTTGTCTATGCTGATGTCATTAAAACATGTATCTTATCACCCTTAAGGTTATTTTCTTCTATAGTCCTTGTTGCTTGGGCCCACCTCCTGGCTACAGCTGCCACTTGCTGAATGTGAATGGAGCTCCCTGCCAGTTCAGTTGATGTCCTCCTGTGGAATGGATGTTCTATGAACTTAATCTGAGTAGGACTTTGAACCTAGCTGTATCCACAGGCTTGAGGATTATCTGAGTAGGATTTAGAAACTATCTGGATCCTCAGGGCTTGATAGATTATCATGCTTTTATTGCTACCTGTATTTCTGTATTATTGTGTGTTGTTAGTCTGGTTACAGTGCTCCAGCTTTCTCACACAGGGGCCATTGCAGAAGATGGGGAGTGAATAGATTGTAAAGTGAGAATTCAGGAGGGGTGTTTTGGAGGATAAAATTACAATATTTCCATAATCTCTCACCGGGCTTTAGTCCATTTGCATATCAATAGGTGTTTCTTCCCACAGCCTCTGGGGGCAAGGGGTGGAGAGAGGCTGGTCTCCTCTCCTGGGATAAATAAAATCCCAAGAAACCAAATCCAGTGGCTTATTAAAAGAAGGATATGCCATGACTGAGAGGGATTATCCCAAGAATGTAATGGTCATTGTATGTCATTCAATGATAACAAACCACATTAGTAGAATAAATGAAAAAAATATATAGTAATCTAAATACATGCAGATAAAACTTTTGATAAAGCCCAATATCCTTTCGTTATAAAACCATTCAACAATCTAATAGAAGGGAACTTCTACAATCTGATAAAAGATATTTATGAAAAACCCATAGTTATCATACTCTATGATGAAAGAAGGAAATATTTCCCCTTTAGATCAGGAAGATGATTAGAATGTTTACTTTTAACATTACAATGGAAATTCTAGCCACAGAAATTAGGCAAGGAAAAAAAGAAATATCCAAACTGGAAAGGAAGTAAAGCTCTCTTTATTTACATAAACTTATAATAGAAAATCCTAATGAATAAAAAGAAAAACCTATTAGAGCTCACAACAAATTCAGCAAATTTGCAGGCTATAAGATCAACACAAAAAAATCAGTTGTATTCCTATGTCAAAGGAATGAACAATCCACAAGGGAAATGGAGAAAACAATTCCATATACATCCAAAAAAGAATGCATTGGAAAAATTTTTACCATGGAGGTGAAAGATTTGCTCACTGAATTTAGAAAACATTGCTGCAAGTAATTAAAGAAGATTTAAATAAGTGGAAATACATTCCATGTTTATGTACTTGAAAGACAGTATTATTAAGATGGCAATGTTTTCCAATGTGATTTATAGATTCAATGCTATCTGTATTAAAATCTCAATTGATTTTTTATTTCAGAAATAAAAAATCAGGAGGTGGTGGGTCCAAGTTGTTGGTATAGAAAGAGCCTGAACCCATCTCCTTCCATGTACATACCAAATCTACACCTACACATGGAGAAATTCATCCTCAGGAAGATCTGAGACCTTCTGCACTGTAACTCCAGGGGGAAAATCCCAGTGCAGAATACCTCTAAAACTGAAATCACTCCAAAGGGAGAAATAAAGTTAAGAAACCCATTTACTTATTATAAGCAGTCATGCTGTCTCTCTCTTGACCAGGCTACAGCAGAAGAGAGAACTCCACCCAACCTATCCTGTGCAGATAAACCCTTGCAGGCCCTTGTAATTACCTACTGATATGTAGATGAACTATTCTCTCCACCCCTTGGAAACACCTATTGATATGCAGATGCACTAAAGCCAGGTGAGAGAGTCTGAAAATATTACAATTTTACCCACATGCACAGTGAAGGATAAAAAGACCACATAAAAAGTGGCAGAAGAGAGTGAGCCCCACCCCTAACATGGCTCTGCAGTAGGGAGGGATATCATTGAGAGACAATAACACAAATCTGGTTGCCTTGCAGCACAGGAAAAAAAGCTGTAGTTTGGAGGGTTTAGAGGCCAATCACACTATAAATGAAGGAAATGGATTTTCAAAACTAAAGCACCAGCGAAATGGCTGGGAAGCAATTAGAACTCTCTCCAGGACCAGAGATGATTGTGAGCACCATTGTTTATGTTCCCCTTACACATTGATAGTGCAGATGGGAGCAGGGTGAGTGCCACTGTCTACTTTCCCACAGACAAATTGCTAGTGTGTATGGAAGCAGGGAGAGTGGCGTTGTTTACATTCCCCCCACACACATATTGATAGTGCAGATAGGAGCAGGGGCAGGGCGCACATACCAGCTCGAGACTTAAACAAGGTGGTTCCCAAGACCTTGCTTGCACCCAAGTACATCTGCCAGAGATCCAGAAGGCCCACAAAATGGCACTTGTGCAGAACCTACATGGATTAACCCTGACTATGCCCCTTCCATCCCCAGCTTCCCTGTTATCATGGCCCCAACTAGTGCCCGACTGAGACCTCCAGATAATGAGCTTCTACCCCCAGCTGCCCCACCAGTGTAGCATCAGCTGACACCTACCCAGGAAACCCCTGGATTATGCCCCTCTGCTCCAGTCACCCTGTCAGCAAGGTCTTAGCCCACTGACCACCCACAGACTGTTCCCCTTTTAAACTGGCCACCACACCACTCTGACACTGGCTGGTGCCCACCTGAATGACCCCTAGATTGCACCACACCACTCCAGTCCCCTATTAGTGTGGACCCAACTGGTGCCCACATAAAAGACCTATGGACCATGTCTTTCTGCCCTGGGATGCCCACCAGTGTGGCCCCAAAGTGTTGCCCACCCAGGAGTCCTCCAGACTGTGATCCCTTGAAATTGACCATGTGACCAGCATGGTCTTGGCTGGCACCCACTTAGGAGACCTCTGGACTCTATCCCTTCAGCCACAGTTCTCCTGTTAGCATAGCCCTAACTAACACCCACCCAGATACCCAAGGACATCTAGCCTATGCCCATCTACCCTCCAGTCAGCCTGTCAAAACTGCAAGACACATATAGTCTACCCAGGTGTTCCAACCCAAGGTCACACCTTCAAGACTGGCAGACGTAACCTTTGTGCTTAACTCATGGAAACATAGAAAGTCAAACAATATGAGGAGACAAAGGAATATGTTTGAAAAAAAAAAAGAACATGATACAATTTCAGAAAAAGAACTAAATGAAATAGAGTTAAGCAATCTACCCAATAAAAAGTTTAAAATAATGGATTGTTATAAATTAATGTAATGTAAAGTAATGGTTAAATAAATATGCTCACCAGTCTTGAAGGAAGAGTGGATGAACTCAATGATAATTTCAACAAAGTCATAGAAACTATGAAAAAATCCTATCAGAGATAAATACAAAAATGAAATGAAAAATACACTAGAGTGAATCAGAGGATGCAGAAGAGCAGATCAGCAATCAGGAAGACAGAGTAATGGAAAGAACTCAAGCTGAACAGCCTAAACATAAAAGAAATGAAATGAGTACAGGTTAAGGGACCTATGGGACATCAATGTCTATCATTCACATTGTGAAAGTCCCAGAAGGAGAAGAGAAATAGAAATGGGTGGAAAGCTTATTTGGAGAAATAGTAGTTGAATTCTTCCCTAACCTGGGGGAAAGAAACATATCCAAGTCAAGGAAGAACAGAAAACCACAAACAAGAAGAACCCAAGGAGGTCCACACTAAGTCACATAGTAATTAAAATGTCAAAGGTCAAAGACAAAGAGCGAATTTTAAAACTGTCAAGAGAAAAGCATTGAGTTTCATAGAAGGGAAATCACATAAGGCTATTATTTGACTTTTCAAAGAAGGAAACTATAGGCCATAATGGAATGTGATGATATTCATGATATATTCAAAGTGCTAAAGGAAAAAGCCTACAAATAAGAACATTCTACATGGCAAGGTTATCAATCCGAACTGAAGGAGATATAAGAGCTTCTCAGATAAATACAACTTAAAGGAGTTCACCACCACTAAATCAGCCATACAGGAAATGTTAGAGGGAAACTTAAAATGAAAAGAAGGGCCATAATTAGGAGCAAGAAAACCTATGAAAAGAAAAAAACCTCACTGGTAAAATCAAACATAGAGCAAAGGTAGTAGAACAATCACTTAAAAGTTACTATGCAAAAAATCTCATCATAATATAAATTAGTCATGGGGATAAAAGAACAGCATAGAGAATATAGTCAATAGTTCTGTAACATCTTTCCATGTTTACAGAAATTACACTTGGGGTATGAACCTAATAATATATATAATTGTTGAATCACTATGTTGTATACTTGAAACCAATTTGTTGTATATCAACTATACTTCAAAAAAATATTTTTAAAAAGTTATTATGGAGAGTTCCGGGAAGATGGCAACATGAGTAGGATGGCGGAAATCTCCCAAAACCATATATATTTGTGAAAATACAACAAATACAACTATTTCTAAAAGAGAGACCAGAAGATACAGTACAACAGCCAGGCTACAGCTACATCTGCAAGAACTCAGCGCCTCACGAAGCGGGTAAGATACAAAGCCGTGACCCGGTGGGACCTGAGCACTCCCCCACCCCAGCGCACTGGTGGGAGGAAAAGAATCAGAGTGGGGAGGGAGTGGAAGCACAGGCCCCCCAAATAACCAGCCCTGGTGATCTGCACCGGGAGCACAGACATACATCGCATGGTGTACTGGAGATTAGAGAAATGGAAGGGCAGGATCTGAGACAGAGACTGCAAGAGGGTTCCCACAGCCGGCTTCCCTGGGACAAAAGAAAAGTGGGCGAGTCTTAAAGAGACAAGGGCCCAACAGCGGAACAAAATCGTCCCAGTGCACTCAGCCCAGCAGGCCGGGAATCTTGAGGAACGTCAAGCCTCTTAACTGGCTTCTGGGTACAGCAGCCCCAAAGCCCCTCACAGAGATACACACGGCTGGCACTGCGTTGGATCCGCCACACCTGTGGAACAGCGGGAGAGCGGCCCCGCCCACAACAGCTACACAGAATCCCCTCCTGGTGGGCATGCAGCTAACCGGGAAGGGCCGCACAGAATCTCCTCCTGGTGGGTGTGCAACTAAACGGGAAGGGCCGCAGAAGCCAGAGTAAGGGCAGAAAGGCACCAAGGGATGCAGAATGCACCCGGTGTGGCTGCAAACCCTCGCAGTCCTCTAGGCTAGCTGGAGGGTGGCCCCATCCATGGCAGTTTAGGGGATTATCCCAGAGACTGCCTCCCAGTGTGCGGGTAACTGGCACAGGCTGTGGAGAAGGGCAAGGAGACCAACAAGAAGGAAGGGACTTTGTTCTCCCAGCTGACACAAGTGGCACTACCTGCGACTACTTCTATTGCCAAGAAAAGACAGTAGAATATGGTCCAGTCAAGACTCACCCAGACAACCCCAGAAAGAGGGCCTGGTGGGATAGATTTAAACAATCTTCCTGAAAAAGAATTCAGAATAAAAGTCATAAACATGACGATGGAGCTGCATAGACATATGCAAGAGATAAGGGAGAAAGTGAGGAGAGATATTACAGAAATGAAAGAATCGATTGACGGGCTGAAGAGCAGAATGGATGATGTGCAAGAGACTGTTAATGGAATAGAAATCAGAGAACACGAGTACAGAGAAGCTGAGGCAGAGAGAGATAAAAGGATCTCTAGGAATGAAAGAATATTAAGAGAAAGGTGTGACCAATCCAACGGAACGATATTTGCATTATAGGAGTACCAGAAGAAGAGACAGAAAAAGGGATAGAAAGTGTCTTTGAAGACATAATTGAGGAAAACTTCCCCAAGCTGGAAAAGGAAATAGTTTCTGAGGCCATGGAAGCCCACAGGTCTCCCAACATAAGGGACCCAAGGAAGACAACAACAAGGCATGTAATAATTAAAATGGCAAAGATCAAAGACGAGGACAGAGTATTAAAGGCAGCCAGAGAGACAAAAAAGATCACCTACAAAGGAAAACCCATCAGGCTAACATCAGACTTCTCAACACAAACCTTACAGGCCAGAAGAGAATGGCATGATATATTTAACATAATGAAACAGAAGGGCCTTGAATCACGAATACTGTATCCAGCATGATTATCATTTAAATATGAGGGAGGGATTAAACAATTCCCAGACAAGCAAAAGCTGAGGGAATTTGCTTCCCACAAACCACCTCTACAGTATATCTTAAAGGGAATGCTCTAGATGGAAGCACTCCTAAGGCTAAATACATGTCACCGGAGAAAATAAAATCATAGCAAAGAAAGCAGACCATCCAAATACTAACTAAAGGCAAAAAATAAAACCAACTATCCACAAAAAGAGTCAAAGGAAATGTAAAAGAGTACAGAATAAAACACCTAGCATATAAAGAATGGAGGAGGATGAATAAGAAGGGAGAGAAACAAAGAATCATCAGACTGCGTTTATAATAGCTTAACAAGAGACTTAAGTAAGACTGTTAGATAGTAAAGAGGCTAACCTTGAACCTTTGGTAACCACGAATCTAAAGGCGGCAATGGCAATAAGAAAATATCTATCAATAATCACCCTAAATGTAAATGGACTGAATGCACCAATCAAAAGACACAGAGTAATAGAATGGATAAAAAAAGCAAGACCCATCTATATGCTGCTTACAAGAGAGTCACCTCAGACCCAAAGATATACACAGACTAAAGGTGAAGGGGTGGAAAAAGATATTCCATGCAAACAACAAAGAGAAAAAAGCAGGTGTTGCAGTACTTGTATCAGACAAAATAGACTTCAAAACGAAGAAAGTAGCAAGAGATAAAGAAGGACATTACATAATGATAAAGGGGTCACTCCAACAAGAGGATATAACCATGATAAATATATATGCACCCAACACAGGAGCACAGACATATGTGAAACAAATACTAACAGAATTAAAGGAGGAAATAGAATTCATTCAAAGGCAATGCATTCATTTTAGGAGACTTCAACACACCAATCATTCCAAAGGACAGATCAACCAGACCGAAAAAAAGTAAAGACACAGAGGCACTGAACAACACACTAGAACAGATGGACCTAACAGACATCCACAGGACTCTACACCCAAAAGCAGCAGGATACACATTCTTCTCAAGTGCACATGGAACATTTTCCAGAATAGACCACATACTAGGCCACAAAAAGAACCTCAATAAATTCAAAAATACTGAAATTCTACCAACCAACTTCTCAGATCACAAAGGTATAAAACTAGAAACAAATTGTACAAAGAAAACAAAAAGGCTCACAGATACAGGGAGGCTTTACAACATGCTCCTAAATAATCAATGGATCAAACACCAAATTAAAACAGAGATCAAACAATATATGGAGACAAATGACAACAACAGCACAAAGCCCCAACTACTGTGGGATGCAGAAAAGGCAGTTCTAAGAGGAAAGTATATTGCAACCCAGGCCTATTTAAAGAAGGAAGAACATTCCCAAATGAATAGTCTAAAGTCACAATTATTGAAATTTGAAAAAGAACAAATGAGGCCCCAAGTCACCAGAAGGAGGGACATAATAAAGATTAGAGGAGAAATAAATAAAATTGAGAAGAATAAAACAATAGAAAAAAATCAATGAAACCAAAAGCTGGTTCTTTGAAAAAATAAACAAAATAGATAAACCCCTAGCCAGACTCTTTAAGAGAAAAAGAGAATCTACACACATAAACACAATCAGAAATGAGAAAGGAAAAATCATGAAGGAGCCCACAGAAATACAAAGAACTATTAGAGAATACTATGAAAATCTATATGCTAACAAGCTGGAAAACCTAGAAGAAATGGACAACTTCTTAGAAAAATACAACCTTCCAAGACTGACCAAGCAAGAAACAGAAAACCTAAACAGACCAATTACCAGCAACGAGATTGAATCGGTAATCAGAAAACTACCCAAGAACAAAACCCCTAGGCCAGATGGATTCACCCCTGAATTTTATAAGACATATAGAGAAGAAATAATACCCATTCTCCTTAAAGTTTTCCAAAAAATAGAAGAGGAGGGAATACTTCCAAACTCATTCTATGTAACCAGCATAACACTAATACCAAAACCAGGCTAAGACCCTACCGAAAAAGAAAATTACAGACCAATATCCCTGTTGAAGAGTGATGCAAAAATACTTAAGAAAATATTAGCAAACCGAATTCAAAAATACATCAAGAGGATCATACACCATGATCAAGTGGGATTCATCTCAGGGATGCAAGGATGGTACAACATTCAAAATCCATCAACATGATCCACCACATCAACAAAAAGAACAACAAAAACCACATGATCATCTCCATAGATGCTGAAAAAGCGTTTGACAAAATTCAAAATCCATTCATGATAAAAACTCTCAACAAAATGGGTATACAGGGCAAGTACCTCAACATAATAAAGGCCATATAGGACAAACCCACAGCCAACATCAAACTTAACAGCGAGAAGCTGAAAGCTTTTCATCTAATATCGGGAACAAGACAGGGGTGCCCACTCTCCCCACTGTTATTCAACATAGTACTGGAGGTCCTAGCCACGGCAATCAGACAAAACAAAGACATACAAGGCATCCAGATTGGTAAAGAAGAAGTCAAATTGTCACTATTTGCAGATGACATGATATTGTACATAAAAAACCCTAAAGACTCCGCTCCAAAACTACTAGAACTAATATCTCAATTCAGCAAAGTTGCAGGATACAAAATTAGCACACAGAAATCTGTTGCTTTCCTGTACACTAGCAATGAGCTAACAGAAAGAGAAATCAGGAAAACAATTCCATTAACAATTGCATCAAAAAGAATAAAATACCTAGGAATAAACCTAATGAAGGAAGTGAAAGACCTATACCCTGAAATCTACAAGAGACTCCTGAGAGAAATTAAAGAGGACACTAACAAATGGAAATGCATCCCATGCTCTTGGCTAGAAAGAATAAATGTTGTCAAAATAGCTATACTCTCTAAAGCAATCTACATAATGAATGCAATCCCTATCAAAATACCAACAGCATTCTTCAATGAGCTGGAGCAAATAATTCTAAAATTCATATGGAACCACAAAAGACCCCGAATAGCCAGAGAAATCCTGCGAAGGAAGAAAAAACCAGGGGGAATTATGCTACCAGACTTCAAGCTCTCCTAGAAAGCCACAGTAATCAAGACAATCTGGTACTGGCACAAGAACAGACCCACAGACCAGTGGAACAGGATAGAGTCCAGACATTAACCCAAACATATATGGTCAATTAATATATGATAAAGGAGCCATAGATATACAATGGGGAAATGACAGCCTGTTCAACAGCTGGCGTTGGCAAAACTGGACAGCTACATGTAAGAGAATGAAACTGGACTACTGTCTAACCCCATACACAAAAGTAAACTCAAAATGGATCAAAGACCTGAATGTAAGTCATGAAACCATAAAACTCTTAGAAAAAAACGTAGGCAAAAATCTCTTGTACATAAGCATGAGCAACTTCTTCATGAACATATCTCCCCGGGAAAGGGAAACAAAAGCAAAAATGAACAAGTGGGACTCTATCAAGCTGAAAAGCTTCTGTACAGGAAAGGATACCATCAGTCGAACAAAAAGACATCGTATAGTATCAGAGAATATATTCGTAAATGACATATCTGATAAGGGGTTGACATCCAAAATATATAAAGAACTTATGCACCTCAACAAACAAAAAGCAAATAATCCAATTAAAAAATGGGCAGAGGATCCGAATAGACACTTCTCCAAAGAACAAATTCAGATGGGTAACAGGCACATGAAAAGATGCTCCACATCGCTAATCATCAGAGAAATGCAAATTAAAACTACAATCATACATCACCTCACACCAGTGAGGATGGCCAACATCCAAAACGCAAACAACAACAAATGTTGGCGAGGATGTGGAGAAAGGGGAACCCTCCCACACTGCTGGTGGGAATGCAAATTATATCAACCATTGTAGAAAGCAGTATGGAGGTTCCTCAAAAATCTCAAAATAGACATACCATTTGGCCCAAGAATCACACTCCTAGGAATTTGCCCTAAGAATGCATCAGCCCAGTTTGAGAAAGACATAGGCACCCCTATATTTATCACGGCACTATTTTCAATAGCCAAGAAATGGAAGCAACCTAAGCGTCCATCAGTAGCTGAATGGATAAAGAAGATGTGGTACATATACACAATGGAATTTTATTCGGCCATAAGAAGAAAGCAAATCCAGGCATTTGCAACAACATGGATGGGGCTAGTGGGTATTATGCTCAGTAAAATAAGCCAGGTGGAAAAAGGCAAGTATCAAATGATTTAGTCATATGTGGAACATAAGAGCAAAGAAAAAATCTGAAGGAACAAAACAGCAGTAGACTCACAGAACCCAAGAATTGACTAACAGTTACCAAACCGAAAGGGACTGAGGAGGATGCGTGGGAAGGGAGGGACAAGGGTGAAAAAGAGACATTACGATTAGCAACATTATGTAGGGGAGCAAGCACGCGGCGGGCTGTACAACTCAGAGAGGACAAGTAGTGATTCTATAGCATCTCAGTATGCTGATGGACAGTGAGTGTAATGGGGTGTCTGGGGGGGACTTGATGAAGTTGTGAGTTTCGTAACAATAATGTTACACATGTAATTGTAGATTAATGATACCAAAATAAAAAAAATTAAGAAAACCATTTATGAATAAGATGAGAATTTCAACAAATAGAAACCTCCAAACAAAAAACAAACAAATCCTATAGCTGAAAAATACACAATAACTGAATCGAAGTATTCAATAGAGAGCTTCCAAAACAGACTCAACCATGCAGAAGAAAGGATCACTGACCTAGAAGACAGGACATGGGAAATTACCTAAAGGAGCAAAAAGAAAAAAAGATTGAAAAAGAGTGAAGAAAGCCTAGAGGACATATGGGACACAATCAAAATGAACAATATCTGTACTGTGGGAATTACAGAAAGAGAAGAGAAAGAAAAATAGAGAGCATATTTAAAGACAAACGGATGAAAACCACTTAACCTGGTGAGAGAAAGGGTCATTCATATCCATGAGGTCCAAAGGATTGAAATAGGATGAACCCAAATAGGACTACTAGAGAAATTATAATTAAATTTTCAAAATTCAAAGACAAAAAATTTAAAGCAGCACAAGAAAAGAGTGACATTGCGTGCAATGAAATCTCCATAAGGATTTTAGCAGATTTCTTAAGAGGAATTTTTTAGGCCAGGGGATAATGGGATGTTTTGTTCAAAACACTAAAAGAAAAAAACCTGTCAACCAACAACTCTATATTCAATGAAATTGTCCATTAGACATGAAGGAAGGTTAAAGACTTTTCCAAACAAAAATTTAAGGAATTCATCACCACTAGACATGCCTTACAACAAATGCTAAAGGGAATTCTTTGAGTGGAAGTTAAAGGACATTAATGAACATAAAAACATAAGGAGGTATTATAAAACTCACTGGTAGTGGTAAATATATTCCCAAGTTAAATTCTGTAATATAGTAATGGTGATGTGTAATCACAACACTTCTTTAAAAGTTAAGCAAGCATTGTAAAAATAACCATACCTACAGTAATCTGTTCTTGGATACACAGTATTAAAATACGTTACTGTGAAATTAATAACTTAAAATGTGAGGTGGGGAGGAAAAATAAAATGTAAAGTTTAGTAATGCTATTAAAGTTCAGTTTTTATCACTTCAGAATAAGGTGTAATATTTTTAAGAAAGTTTACATAAGGTTCAAGGTAATCACAAGGGAAAAACCTGTAGTATTTCCACAAGAGAACATGAAAAAGAAGCCAAAGCATACTGATATGAAAAGACATCAAAGCACAAAGACAGTAGGATATGAAGTAAGGACCATGGATCTATAAAACAGTCAGAAAACAATGAACAAAATGGCAATAGTAAGTCCTAACTTATCAATAATTAGTTTAAATATAAATGAATTAAATTCTCCAATCAAAAGACAAAGAAGGACTGAGTGTATAAAAAAAGTAAGGTCCAGTGATATTCTGCCTATAAAACATTCACTTTAGACTTAGAGACACATACAGACTAAGCGTGAAAGGGTGGAAAATGGTTTTTCAAGGAAATGCAAATCTACAATCAGGAGCGGTAGCTATACTTACATCAGACAAAAGAGACTTTCATCTAAAAATGGTAAAAAGAGATAAACATGATCATTATGTAATGATAAAGGTGTCAATCCATTAAGAAGATATAACAATTTAAAATATCTATGCACACAGCATTAGAGAACCTAAATATGTAAAGCAAAACCTAACAGAGCTAAAAGGAGAAATAAAGAGCAACACAACAATAATGGAAGATTTCAACATTCCACTTTTAACAGTGGATAGTTCATTCAGAGAACCAATAAGGAAAGAATTGTATTTTTTTAAAACTAAGAATTTGAATAAAATTATTCTCCAAATTCACCTGATAGATATATGCAGAACCGAATACACATTCTTAGTTACTCAGGGAACATTTTCTAGAATAGACAATATTTCAGACTGCAAAACAATTCTTAACAAATTCAAGATTTTAAACCTATCCAACCACAGTGGCATGAAAACAAATCAATAACAGGAGGAAAACTGAAACACAAATACATGGAAATTAAACAACACTCACTCTCCTGTGTAACCATGGATCAAAGAATAAATTAAAAGGGAAATAAAAAATATCTTGAGAGAAACAAAATGGAGACAAAATATACCAACATGTATGAGACACAATGGAAGCAGTTCTAAGAAAGAAGTTCATAGCAATAAATGTCTACATTAAGAAACAAGAAATTCTCACATATATAACCTTGCTCTTCAAGCCAAGGAACTAGAAAAACGAGGATATAGTGACCCTCAAATTAGAAGAAGGATGGAAATAATAAAGATTAGAGCAGAAATAAATGAAATAGAGAATAAGAACAATAAACAAAACTAGTAGCTGTTTGTTTGAAAAGATAACAAAATAGATCAACCTTTACCTAGACTTACCAATGAAAAATGAGAGTGGATCCAAATCAACAAAATTATAAATGAAAAAGCAAACATTATAACTGATACCACAGAAAAACAAAAGATCAAAAGAAGAAATGGAAAAAACATTAGAAACATACAACCTACCAAGACAGAATCAGGAAGAATTAGAAAATCTTAAGGACTATTACTGATAAAGAGATTGAATCAGTAATAAAACCTTCCCACCAAAAAAATGCCAGGAATAGATGGATTCACTGGTGAATTTTACTAAACATTTAAAGAATTAACACAGATCTTTCTGAAACTCTTCCAAAAACTTGAAGAGGGAATACCCTCAAATGACTTCAGTAAAGTTGTAGGATACAATATCAGCATACAGGACTTCTGGGAAGATGGCGGTGTGAGCAGGGCGGCAGAAATCTCCTCCCAACACTATATTTATCTACGAAAACACAGCAAATACATCTATTCCTAAAAGAGAGACGAGAATACAAAGGAAAGCACACAGCGTGCAGCTACACCCGAGAGGACTCGGCACCCCAAGAGGCGGGTAAGATAGGGAGCCACGACCCGGCGGGACCCGAGCACTGCCCCACCCCAGCGCACCGGCGGGAGGAGAGGAGTCAGAGCCGGGAGGGAGTGGAAGGACACCCCGCGAAGTAGCCAGCCCCGGTGATCTGCGTGGCAAGCGCTGACCCACATCGCGCAGTGCAGCGGAGATTGGAGAGACAGAGCGGCAGGATCTGAGCGGGGAACGCGCCAGGGTGCTTGCAGCGGGCTCCCAGGAAGGAAAAAAAAAAGCGCGCACTTTCTTCAGCGGTCGTAAAGAGACAGGAGACCAGCAGAGGGGCCGGATCACCCCAGCACACTCAGTCCAGCAGGCTGGGAGTCCTGGGGAGGTTCAGACGCCTTAGCTGGGGACTGAGGAAGCGTAGCCATACTTAACACTTCTCACTGAGATCAACAGCCTCCTATTCGTTCCCACCCCTGTCAGAGCAATAAAGGGCCCTGTGGAGCAGCACAGTGACAGCTGTGGAATAGTGGGGCAATAGCGCCACCTAGAGCATTCCCACAGAATCTACATCCGGTGGGCATTTATTTTGGTTTTTTTTGTTTTTTGTTTTGTTTTTGTTTTTTCTTTTCTTTCTTTTTTCTTTTTTTCTTTCCTTCTTTCTTTCTTTTTTTTTCTCTTTTTTTTTCTTCTCTTTTTAAAGTCTTAAAGAGCCCAGCTGACATACGTGGCAACTATCAGTGACCAATTATATAGCCATGAAAAGAGAGGAATATGGTTCAGACCAAAATCAACCAGACAACCCCAGAGAGGGAGTCTGAAGGGATGGAAATGCACAGCCTCCCTGAAAAGGAATTCAGAATAAAAGTCATAACCATGCTGATGGACCTACAGAGAAATGTGCAAGAGCTGAGGGAGGAAGTGAGGGAACTGAGGAAAGACAATACAGAAATCAGACAAGGGATCGACGGGCTTAACAGCAGAATGGATGAGATGCAAGAGACTGTTAATGGAATAGAAAACAGAGAACAGGAGTACAGAGCAGCTGAGGCAGAGAGAGATAAAAGGATTTCTAGGAATGAAAGAATATTAAGAGAACTGTGTGACCAATCCAAACGGAACAATATTCGCATTATAGGAGTACCAGAGGAAGAAGAGAGAGAGAAAGGGATAGAAAGTGTCTTTGAAGAAATAATTGCTGAAAACTTTCCCTCGCTGGGGAAGGAAGTAGTCTCGCAGTCACCGAAGCTCATAGATCTCCCAACACAAGGGACCCAAGGAAGACAACACCAAGACACATAATAATTAAGATGGCAAAGATCAAAGATAAAGACAGGGTATTAAAGGCAGCTAGAGAGAGAAAAAAGATCACCTACAAAGGAAAACCCATCAAACTATCATCAGACTTCTCAACAGAAACCTTACAGGCCAGAAGAGAATGGCATGATATATTTAACGTTATGAAACAGAAGGGCCTCGAACCAAGAATATTGTATCCAGCACGATTATCATTTAAATATGATGGAGGGATTAAACAATTTCCAGATAAACGAAAGTTAGAGAGTTTGCCTCTCATAAACCACCACTACAGGATATCTTAAATGGACTGCTCTAGATGGAAGCACACCTAAGGCTAAAAAGATGTCACCAGAGAAAATAAAATCATAGCAAAGAAAGCAGACCATCCAAATACTAACTAAAGGCAAAGAATAAAACACCTATTATACAAAAGAATGGAGGAGGAGGAATAAGAAGGGAGAGAAATAAAGAAACATCAGACTGTGTTTACAATAACTTAACAAGAAACTTAAGTTAGATTGTTAGATAGTAAAGAAGCAACCCTTGAACCCTTGGTAACCACGAATCTAAAGGCAGCAATGGCAATAAGTACATATCTATCAATAATCACCCTAAATGTAAATGGACTGAATGCACCAATCAAAAGACACAGAGTAACAAAATGGATAAAAAAGCAAGACCCATCTATATGCTGCCTACAAGAAACTCACCTCAAATCCAAAGATATACACAGACTAAAAGTGAAGGGATGGAAAAAGATATTTCATGCAAACAACAAAGAGAAAAAAGCAGGTGTTGCAGTACTTGTATCAGACAAAATAGACTTCAAAACGAAGAAAGTAGCAAAAGATAAAGAAGGACATTACATAATGATAAAGGGGTCAGTCCAACAAGAAGATATAACCATTATAAATATATATGCACCCAACACAGGAGCGCCAGCATATGTGAGACAAATACTAACAGAATTAAAGGAGGAAATAGACAGCAATGCATTCATCTTAGGAGACTTCAACACACCACTCACTCCAGAGGACAGATCAACCAGACAGAAAATAAGTAAAGACACAGAGGCACTGAACAACACACTAGAACAGATGGACCTAACAGACATCTACAGAACTCTACACCCAAAAGCAACAGGATACACATTCTTCTCAAGTGCACATGGAACATTTTCCAGAATAGACCACATACTAGGCCACAAAAAGAACCTCAGTAATTTCAAAAATATTGAAATCCTACCAACCAACTTCTCAGACCACCAAAGTATAAACCTAGAAATAAATTTTAGAAAGAAATCAAAAAGGCTCACAAATACATGGAGACTTAACAGCACTCTCCTAATTAATCAATGGCTTAACGAGCAAATCAAAACAGAAATCAAAGAATATATGGAGACTAATGACAACAACAACACAAAGCCACAACCTCTGTGGGACGCAGCAAAGGCAGTTCTAAGAGGAAAGTATATTGCAATCCAGGCCTATTTAAAGAAGGAAGAACATTCCCAAATGAATAGTCTAAAGACACAATTACTGAAATTGGAAAAAGAAGAACAAATGAGGCCCAAAGTCACCAGAAAGAGGGACATAATAAAGGTTAGAGAAGAAATAAATAAAATTGAGAAGAATAAAACAATAGAAAAAATCAATAAAACCAAGAGGTGGTTCTTTGAAAAAATAAACAAAATAGATAAACCCCTAGCCAGACTCATTAAGAGAAAAAGAGAATCTACACACATAAACACAATCAGAAATGAGAAAGGAAAAATCACGACGGACCCCACAGAAATACAAAGAATCATAAGAGAATATTATGAGAATCTATATGCTAACAAGCTGGAAAACATAGAAGAAATGGACAACTTCTTAGAAAAATACAACCTTCCAAGACTGACCAAGCAAGAAACAGAAAAACTAAACAGACCAATCACCGGCGACGAAATCGAATTGGTAATCAAAAAACTACCCAAGAACAAAAACCCCGGGCCTGATGGATTCACCTCTGAATTCTACCAGACATATAGAGAAGAAATAACAGCGATTCTCCTTAAAGTTTTCCAAAAAATAGAAGAGGAGGGAATACTTCCAAACTCATTCTATGAAGCCAGCATCACTCTAATACCAAAACCGGGCAAAGACCTCACCAAAAAAGAAAATTACAGACCAATATCCCTGATGAGCGTAGATGCAAAAATACTCAACAAAATATTAGCAAACCAATTCAAAATACATCAAGAGGATCATACACCATGATCAAGTGGGATTCATCCCAGGGATGCAAGGATGGTACAACATTCAAAATCCATCAACATCATCCACCACATCAACAAAAAGAAGAACAAAAACCACATGATCATCTCCATAGATGCTGAAAAAGCATTTGACAAAATTCAGCATCCATTCATGATTAAAACTCTCAACAAAATGGGTATAGACGGCAAGTACCTCAACATCATAAAGGCTATATATGACAAACCCACAGCTAACATCATACTTAACGGCGAGACGCTGAAAGCTTTTCATCTAAGATCGGGAACAAGACAGGGATGCCCACTCTCTCCACTGTTATTCAACATAGTACTGGAGGTCCTAGCCACAGCAATCAGACAAAACAAAGACATACAAGGCATCCAGATTGGTAAAGAAGAAGTCAAATTGTCACTATTTGCAGATGACATGATACTGTACATAAAAAACCCTAAAGATTCCATTCCAAAACTACTAGAACTAATATCTGAATTCAGCAAAGTTGCAGGATACAAAATTAACACACAGAAATCTGTTGCTTTCCTATACACTAATGATGAACTAACAGAAAGAGAAATCAGAAAAACAATTCCATTCACAATTGCATCAAAAAGAATAAAATACCTAGGAATAAACCTAACGAAGGAAGTGAAAGACCTGTACTCTGAAAACTACAAGACACTCCTAAGAGAAATTAAAGAGGACACTAACAAATGGAAATGCATCCCATGCTCTTGGCTAGGAAGAATAAATATTGTCAAAATGGCTATACTACCTAAAGCAATCTACAGATTCAATGCAATCCCTATCAAACTACCAACAGCTTTCTTCAATGAACTGGAACAAATAATTCTAAAATTCATATGGAACCACAAAAGACCCCGAATAGCCAAAGCAATCCTGAGAAGGAGGAATAAAACAGGGGGAATTACACTCCCTGACTTCAAGCTCTACTACAAAGCCACAGTAATCAAGACAATTTGGTATTGGCACAAAAACAGACCCACAGACCAGTGGAACAGAATAGAAAATCCAAACATTAACCCAAACATATACAGTCAATTAATATTTGATAAAAGTGCCTTGGATATACAATGGGGAGATGACAGCCTCTTCAGCAGCTGGTGTTGGAAAAACTGGACAGCTACATGTAAGAGAATGAAACTGGACTACTGTCTAGCCCCATACACAAAGGTAAACTCAAGGTGGATCAAAGACTTGAATGTAAGTCATGAAACCATAAAACTCTTAGAAAAAAACATAGGCAAAAATCTCTTGGACATAAACATGAGCAACTTCTTCATGAACATATCTCCCCGGGCAAGGGAAACAAAAGCAAAAATGAACAAGTGGGACTATATCAAGCTGAAAAGCTTCTGTACAGCAAAGGACACCATCAGTAGAACAAAAAGACATCCTACAGTATGGGAGAATATATTCATAAAAAACGTATCTGATAAAGGGTTGACATCCAAAATATATAAAGAACTCATGCACCTTAACAAACAGAAAGAAAATAATCCAATTAAGAAATGGGCAGAGGACATGAATAGACACTTCTCCAAAGAAGAAATTCAGATGGCCAACAGGCACATGAAAAGATGCTCCACATCGCTAATCATCAGAGAAATGCAGATTAAAACCACAATCAGATATCACCTCCCACCAGTGAGGATGGCTAACATCCAAAACACAAACAACAACAAATGTTGGCGAGGATGTGGAGAAAAGGGAACCCTCCTACACTGCTGGTGGGACTGCAAATTAGTTCAACCATTGTGGAAAGCAGTATGGAGGTTCCTCAAAATACTCAAAATAGAAATACCATTTGACCCAGGAATTCCACTCCTAGGAATTTACCCTAAGAATGCAGCAGCCCAATTTGAAAAGGACAGATGCACCCCTATGTTTATTGCAGCACTATTTACAATAGCCAAGAAATGGAAGCAACCTAAGTGTCCATCAGTAGATGAATGGATAAAGAAGATGTGGTACATATACACAATGGAATATTATTCAGCCATAAGAAGAAAACAAATCCTACCATTTGCAACAACATGGATGGAGCTAGAGGGTATTATGCTCAGTGAAATAAGCCAAGCCGAAAAAGACAAGTATCAAATGATTTCACTCATATGTGGAGTATAAGAACAAAGAAAAAAACTGAAGGAACAAAACAGCAGCAGACTCACAGAACCCAAGAACGGACTAATAGTTACCAAAGGGAAAGGGACTGGGGAAAATGGGCGGGAAGGGAGGGATAAGAGGGAAAAAGGGGCATTACGATTAGCAGATGTAATGTTGGGGGGGCACGGGGAGGGCAGTACAACTCAGAGAAGACAAGTAGTGATTCTATAGCATCTCACTACGCTGATGGACAGTGACTGTAATGGGGTTGGTGGGGGGGACCTGATGAAGGGGTAGTTTAATAATCATAATATTGCACATGTAATTGTAGATTAATGATAAAATAAATTATATTAAAAAAATTATAGGAACAGAGAAAGAGAAAAATGAGTCATTATATAATATTGTAAAATTCATTTAGAAAATGCTAAAGATAAAGGGCTTTGTCATACTTTGTCTCGGCCACAAAAATCAAAGAATGTTATACCTGCTACATATTTTGAGGGTGAGGAAATTTTGATCAAGATTTCTAAGCTTTCCTAAAATGATGGGATAGTCAAATTCTTTTATTTCAAATAGCGGAACTTTTTTCTTGCCACTGTTTGTCTAATGATGGTAAGGAAGTTCAGAGTGAGTAGGAAGTAGGTACTGAGACAAGCTGATTATAAGTTGTTTATGGACTTGTTCAGGTATAATGCCAGTGTGACAAATAAACTTTTTAATGATCTATTTCTTAGCTGAAATCACAAGCTCTGACTATAATTAAACCCCTCTATAATCACAACCATCTTTAAAAAGTAATGGTTGAGGGGTAGATGGGTGGGAAGGGAGGGATAAGGGGGAAAAAGGGGTATTAATGATTAGCACATGTAATGTAGCGGGGGGGCATACAGGGAAGGCAGTATAACAAAGACAAGACAAGTAGTGATTCTATAGCATCTTACTACACTGATGGACAGTGACTGTAATGGCGTATGTGGGGGGACTTGATAATAGGGGAAGTCTAGTAACCATGATATTGCTCATGTAATTGTACATTAATAATGGCAAAAAAAGTAATGGTTGAACCTACATGTTGAAGGCATACAAATGACTTTTTTTGAATGAATTCTATGAGAAAACTTTAATTTGTCCCATTTCACCAGGTTCTAGTAGTTACAGAGTAAAAATAATTTTAGGTGGTTTACTCCCTATGAATCATGTGCATTACACCTAAGTGATTTCTAAATCTGTCTGGTAGAATAAATGTGACACTGAGGTATATTTTCTGAAGATAATAAATTTAGTTCTTAAGAGACACCAAAATATCAAAATATAACTTACAGTTGTAGAATGGATGTTTGCTTTTATTTTTAACTCAGAAATTAATTGGATGCTCTGATAATGAGCATTCAATATAAATGTTGAATACAAGAAACACACAAACATTCCTAAACTCATTCCTAAACTCAAAGAGCTTGGCCTTTGAAATAGTCATTTTTGTAAAGCACTGTGCTTACACCATTGTGGATGTTACTGATCAAATAATGTAGAATTGTATCTATCTCAGATTATATGCCTCAAAAAATGAATTCATCTTATTACTCCTGTGTTTCTCATTCCTCATTTCTAGATCTATTCTCATGATAGAAAGGTTTACTAATACCAATTAAAAGAATATTAAGTACATGCAATGATACCAACTAGAAGAATGTATGTAGTATATTTGTCTAAAGTTTTTAAACAATTAACATGCTCTTACATTCTGGGCATGTCCGTATCTCCATGATTATTTCCTTAGTATAATGAACTAAAAGTGTCTTCCCTGCAGCAAAACATGGAAGAAAATAAACAAATGCCTAAAAGACCACAGGATCCATTAGATAACTTGCAGTCCATGGATGCACACAATGTAATACTGTGTGGCTATTAAATGCTGCCATTTAAAAATGAGCACCATCAATGACTGGCCTTTGTTGAGCCCGTCGTACAGTTGGGCACTGTTCTAAGCTTTACATAAGATTTATTGTATTTATTCTACCTGGATCAATAGTAACCATTAAAGGAAGGCCAACGCCACAAAAAGAACCTCCGTAATTTCAAAAATATTGAAATCCTACCAACCAACTTCTCAGATCACCAAGGTATAAAACTAGAAATAAATTTTAGAAACAAATCAAAAAGGCTCACAAATACATGGAGACTTAACAACACTCTCCTAATTAATCAATGGGTTAATGACCAAATCAAAACAGAAATCAAAGAATATATGGAGACTAATGACAACAACAACACAAAGCCACAACTTCTGT
Source organism: Smutsia gigantea (assembly GCA_032199065.1). NCBI lineage: Eukaryota > Metazoa > Chordata > Mammalia > Pholidota > Manidae > Smutsia > Smutsia gigantea. Next base: position 24,555 of record JAVSCE010021162.1, read on the forward strand.
GGGACGCAGCAAAGGCAGTTCTAAGAGGAAAGTATATTGCAATCCAGGCCTATTTAAAGAAGGAAGAACATTCCCAAATGAATAGTCTAAAGACACAATTACTGAAATTGGAAAAAGAAGAACAAATGAGGCCCAAAGTCACCAGAAGGAGGGACATAATAAAGATTAGAGAAGAAATAAATAAAATTGAGAAGAATAAAACAACAGAATAAATCAATAGAACCAAGAGCTGGTTCTTTGAAAAAATAAACAAAATAGATAAACCCCTAGCCAGACTCATTAAGAGAAAAAGAGAATCTACACACATAAACACAATCAGAAATGAGAAAGGAAAAATCACGACGGACCCCACAGAAATACAAAGAATCATAAGAGAATATTATGAGAATCTATATGCTAACAAGCTGGAAAACATAGAAGAAATGGACAACTTCTTAGAAAAATACAACCTTCCAAGACTGACCAAGCAAGAAACAGAAAAACTAAACAGACCAATCACCGGCGACGAAATCGAATTGGTAATCAAAAAACTACCCAAGAACAAAACCCCCGGGCCTGATGGATTCACCTCTGAATTCTACCAGACATATAGAGAAGAAATAACACCGATTCTCCTTAAAGTTTTCCAAAAAATAGAAGAGAGGGAATACTTCCAAACTCATTCTATGAAGCCAGCATCACTCTAATACCCAAACCGGGCAAACACCTCACCAAAAAAGAAAATTACAGACCAATATCCCTGATGAACGTAGATGCAAAAATACTCAACAAAATATTAGCAAACCGAATTCAAAAATACATCAAGAGGATCATACACCATGATCAAGTGGGATTCATCCCAGGGATGCAAGGATGGTACAACATTCGAAAATCCATCAACATCATCCACCACATCAACAAAAAGAAGAACAAAAACCACATGATCATCTCCATAGATGCTGAAAAAGCATTTGACAAAATTCAGCATCCATTCCTAATTAAAACTCTCAACAAAATGGGTATAGACGGCAAGTACCTCAACATCATAAAGGCTATATATGACAAACCCACAGCTAACATCATACTTAACGGCGAGACGCTGAAAGCTTTTCATCTAAGATCGGGAACAAGACAGGGATGCCCACTCTCTCCACTGTTATTCAACATAGTACTGGAGGTCCTAGCCACAGCAATCAGACAAAACAAAGACATACAAGGCATCCAGATAGGTAAAGAAGAAGTCAAATTGTCACTATTTGCAGATGACATGATACTGTACATAAAAAACCCTAAAGATTCCATTCCAAAACTACTAGAACTAATATCTGAATTCAGCAAATTTGCAGGATACAAAATTAACACACAGAAATCTGTTGCTTTCCTATACACTAATGATGAACTAACAGAAAGAGAAATCAGAAAAACAATTCCATTCACAATTGCATCAAAAAGAATAAAATACCTAGGAATAAACCTAACGAAGGAAGTGAAAGACCTGTACTGTGAAAACTACAAGACACTCCTAAGAGAAATTAAAGAGGACACTAACAAATGGAAATGCATCCCATGCTCTTGGCTAGGAAGAATAAATATTGTCAAAATGGCTATACTACCTAAAGCAATCTACAGATTCAATGCAATCCCTATCAAACTACCAACAGCTTTCTTCAATGAACTGGAACAAATAATTCTAAAATTCATATGGAACCACAAAAGATCCCCGAATAGCCAAAGCAATCCTGAGAAGGAGGAATAAAACAGGGGGAATTACACTCCCTGACTTCAAGCTCTACTACAAAGCCACAGTAATCAAGACAATTTGGTATTGGCACAAAAACAGACCCACAGACCAGTGGAACAGAATAGAAAATCCAAACATTAACCCAAACATATACAGTCAATTAATATTTGATAAAGTGCCTTGGATATACAATGGGGAGATGACAGCCTCTTCAGCAGCTGGTGTTGGAAAAACTGGACAGCTACATGTAAGAGAATGAAACTGGACTACTGTCTAGCCCCATACACAAAGGTAAACTCAAGGTGGATCAAAGACCTGAATGTAAGTCATGAAACCATAAAACTCTTAGAAAAAAACATAGGCAAAAATCTCTTGGACATAAACATGAGCAACTTCTTCATGAACATATCTCCCCGGGCAAGGGAAACAAAAGCAAAAATGAACAAGTGGGACTATATCAAGCTGAAAAGCTTCTGTACAGCAAAGGACACCATCAGTAGAACAAAAAGACATCCTACAGTATGGGAGAATATATTCATAAAAAACGTATCTGATAAAGGGTTGACATCCAAAATATATAAAGAACTCATGCACCTTAACAAACAGAAAGAAAATAATCCAATTAAGAAATGGGCAGAGGATATGAATAGACACTTCTCCAAAGAAGAAATTCAGATGGCCAACAGGCACATGAAAAGATGCTCCACATCGCTAATCATCAGAGAAATGCAGATTAAAACCACAATCAGATATCACCTCCCACCAGTGAGGATGGCTAACATCCAAAACACAAACAACAACAAATGTTGGCGAGGATGTGGAGAAAAGGGAACCCTCCTACACTGCTGGTGGGACTGCAAATTAGTTCAACCATTGTGGAAAGCAGTATGGAGGTTCCTCAAAAAACTCAAAATAGAAATACCATTTGACCCAGGAATTCCACTCCTAGGAATTTACCCTAAGAATGCAGCAGCCCAATTTGAAAAGGACAGATGCACCCCTATGTTTATTGCAGCACTATTTACAATAGCCAAGAAATGGAAGCAACCTAAGTGTCCATCAGTAGATGAATGGATAAAGAAGATGTGGTACATATACACAATGGAATATTATTCAGCCATAAGAAGAAAACAAATCCTACCATTTGCAACAACATGGATGGAGCTAGAGGGTATTATGCTCAGTGAAATAAGCCAAGCCGAAAAGACAAGTATCAAATGATTTCACTCATATGTGGAGTATAAGAACAAAGAAAAAATACTGAAGGAACAAAACAGCAGCAGACTCACAGAACCCAAGAACGGACTAATAGTTACCAAAGGGAAAAGGACTGGGGAAAATGGGCGGGAAGGGAGGGATAAGAGGGAAAAAGGGGCATTACGATTAGCAGATGTAATGTTGTGGGGGCACGGGGAGGGCAGTACAACTCAGAGAAGACAAGTAGTGATTCTATAGCATCTCACTATGCTGATGGACAGTGACTGTAATGGGGTTGGTGGGGGGGACCTGATGAAGGGGTAGTTTAATAATCGTAATATTGCACATGTAATTGTAAATTAATGATAATAAAATAAATTATATAAAAAAAAAGGAAGGCCAACGAATTGCCCAACCAGTTTTCATAGAAAGTGGTGGGTGAGTCAAGGGGTCACTTACTTGTGCCCTGACTCATGAGCGATGGTGAAGGCCAGGCCAAGTCCTGTGTCCTCATTGATGGTACAGCTTCGGTATTTACTACACATTCCACTGATAGGGGCAAACCCTATTGAGAGATCAGTTTCAAATATTAGTCCCCAGGGCACACAACACAGATACCTGATCATTTATGTCCTCTGGTGTTCTGCAGTTTTAGTTTAATGGATTAATGTATTTAATTTTTTTTGTTTGCAGGAGAACACTAAAGGTATATGGTTCTCTGTCCTGGCCAGAGAGATAAATGTAGCATTTAATATTTTTTTGCTATACAAAGATATTGTCATTAACTGCTGTTAACAACATGATGAGGTCAATTAAAGTAATGTGACCCCCATTTTACATACAGAATAGTAAGTCACAGGACATTAACATGCTTTATCTACGTTCATTATTTGGATCAGAGCAACTGCTGAAATGATAGATAAACCAATACAAAATGCACACTTAATATTATTAGGATCAGATCTCAAGGCATATTTCACAAGAAAACACACATTCTGGTCTTTTTCCAAAGCAGATAACATGAACAGGCCAAAACAATGGGAACAGATGAAATTCATTTTTCCCCTCTTCACCATAAAGTGATAAAGTCTCCTGTCCCCAAAACTACTTCCCTCCAAGAGCAGGTATAAAATCCTTCTAGCCCTTAATTGTATCTTGAGCTACATTACAAGGTTAAATGTCTTTTTTCCAAGTTTTGGGTCCACATGACCAGTAGAACAAGGCTCTGTATTCAGCTAACATTAAATACACAGTTGGGAACGGATTATACCCACTTTGCTACCATGATGTAAATCATATGTGAAACCTAATATAAAGATATATTAGGATGGTGCCATCATCAACAACATTGATCCAGATGATAATGAATTCATCAAAAAAAAAACCCAAATTCCTATATGCAAGGGAATATACTAGAAAATACAGTGGAGATGTAAAAGATATAGTCCTTACTCACTGTCTTGTACAAATGTAGGAGAGCTGAGTTCTTCCAAGGTCAGGTGACTTTCTAAAGGCAGCACTGCTTCCCTAGTGGCACAGTTAAGTACCACAGAGACCAAATTATCTTCAGCTATCCAGTTCTACAGTCAGGATGCTTATCAAATAAACCACACCTTTCCAGCTAGACAATTTATCTCATGCCTCAGCGATCATCAATAGAGTTAATAAAAACAGAGAAAGAATAAACTAAGTGGGCTCCCCACTCCACACTGACTTTTGTTAAATAAAGTGATATTCACTAGGGGTACCATGAAGATCCTCCACAATTGAAATTGAAATATTAGGTCTCCTTGCTAAGGATCGTAAGGCCCGCACACACACCAACAGAGAGTTTCCATGCTGTACTTTCAGCTAACATGGGTGTGCTTGAAGCATCTGTTCATACCATACCTAGAGTGTCACACGGTTCATTCTTCCAGGAACAAATATCAAATCCCGTGAGTAAGATGGCATGGTCATGCCTCTTGCCATTCTTGCCAATGAGGGCAGACTGCCACCGACAAAAACTATTCAGAGACTGGTCTGCATGGTGGTTGATCAATAATCCTCCCTATGGGAAACCCACACAAATCAGAGTGTGAATTTGTTATAATAGAGATGAGCATGTTGCATCATTCCATTTGTACCGGCAAACACAGAAACATCGTGTTTCTAGGGAGAAAGGTCGTAGAGGAAAACGCTTGGGCCAAAGTTGGAGACAACTGGTTACAAAGAAACTAAAAACTATTTCAGGTAAGTGCTTACAATATTTAAAGTGATTACAGTGTTTCAGTAGTGTAGGTGATGACCAAATCTATTCCTACAGTAAATGATCTGCTATCAGTCAGGAACATTTTTGTTCATCTCGTGCTGGTACCACCTTTACAAAACAGAACTTTTAGACTGTAATTATTAATTAGTGGTGATAAAGTTCAATGCCTTCTTCAATAGACCACGAGGAGGGCAGTGACCGCATATGCGCCTATGTCAGAATTTCCAGCAAAGGGCTTGGCACATCACAGGTTACAATCGGCCAGTCAATCAATACAATGAAAGCTCACTGAATGGATGGAGAAAGAGTTAGAAAACTCTAAAGCGTTAAGATAGGAACCACCCTAAAGATCCTTATCAAAATGTTTGCTTAAAACTATTCGCTTGGGTCAAATGGAGGAATTTTAGGCAAGATCTTTAATTATCAGTAAATTAGGAAGCCACTGGCTTCAGTGTCTTTGGGCAAAGTATAAATGGTAGTTTAAAGACAAAAAAGCACCTCCCAAACAACACACACCCTTCCTACCCTTCTATTCCAAAGATAGCTTGACAAGTTGCTAACCTCGTAATGCTACACACTTGGGCAATTAGATCAATTTTTGTCCTGTCTCTGACTCTCTGCTTTGTACATTCATTATTGGGGTTACAGATAAGGAGGAAAAGCCACCAGGGACTTAAAAAAATAGTCTATTCAATTGGTAACCCTCACCTCAAAAAAAGAGTTTCAACATCAAAACACAACAAAGCAGAGAATGCCACAAAATTTAACACCTTCTTTATGTTCTGTTTTTATACTTTGCTCCATACCTGACCTTGCACCTCATTGTAATCAATTCAAGGGCAGTTAGAGATTCCTTGTTAATTCTCTGTAGCATCTAAGATGGTGCTGGGGGACAGTACGTTTTACTACAAGAATTTTCTGATGACTTATTTTTATTATATTTTAAAAATATCTTTTTGCATCTACCTGCAATTACCCAGTATATCCAGCTTGCAAAGCCCACTTAGCCTGTAAATCTATTCCTAAATGCACCTTTCTTATGAAGCCCACACAATATTGATATTTTGATATATAATGTAATATTTATATTTTACATTTGTATATGCATACCTGCAGATGCAATATTTTATATCACTGTAATATATATATGCATATATATTCCTTATTTTTATATACAAATGATTAATTTGTGGTGTTTTAATTATTTGAATACACAACCCTATTTGATTGTACTTTCCTGGAGGATAGGGTCGGCATATTTTCAAATTTAAATTTCAAATGCATTGGCACACAGTAGGTGTTCAAAAAGTGTATCCTGAATGAGAGAATGAATTAAGAGATAAATGAGGCTTGCCACTTACAGGTTCTTGTTCTAGAAGAATGAGGCTCACCACCACAATGTTTATATCACTTCCAATGGTCCCATCTTTAAACAGGCTGGAAACCTGGTAGAACAATTGAAATCAAACAAAAATAAAATATAATCTGAAAACTTCCAACACTGTGTGTGGGGGGGTATTAGTCATACATATTTATAAATTTACCAAAGGTATGTACATATAAAACCAATTTCCTCAAAACTTGATTTCTTTCCATAAAATCACATGCACCTGCTTTAGATCCATGCAGATTTTTTATTTCTAACTGTTTGGAGAGCCAGGAGGGCCGGAGTCCTGACAACCCCCCTTACCATGTTCATGACTGTGAGAATGTACGTGGTGACGTTGGCCTTGCCGTGCTTTTCCACCATCTTCTTGTCTGCTACCACAAGGGTTTCCACGTTTAGGCCCTTTTGTGACTTTCCAGCTGATCTTCTAGGCCGCCCTGCACTCCCGTATTCATCGAGCTTGAGATAGGTGTCCTCTGTGGGAGGCTTAGGGGCAACTACAATGAACACAAGAGTATTTGGGAGCGGTATGAGTAGAGCGCATCTGGGAGAGGCCGACAGAAATCTGAGCAAAGGGAGGAGAGAGAGTGTGTAACCAACACCTCACTCACTCATCTGTTGCTAAGTGATGCCCCCAGCCCCTGGTCTGGGGCTTTGCACCTAGGCTGTGGTCCAGGAAGAGTCATCTGATAGATGTTTGGAAGGATGGCAGGAAGGATGGATGGACAGAAGGAAGGAAGGTAGGAAGGAAGGAAGGAAGGGACTCAGTAACTCAAAATACTCAAAACAGTAAAAGAGAAACTGTGAGTCTAGTTGGTAGAACAGTTCAAGAAAAACTCATTTTTATGGGAAATCTCTAAAAACAAAAGCTCATTGTTTTCTATTGCTAAAAACTTTAGAAATAGACATTATCCTTTGAATCTCGATTCATGATAACACTTGCTTAAATAAAATTTAGAAATATATAGTCTATAGAACACTGCCTATGTCTTATACACTTGTTTAAGCAATTACAAACTTCAATGGCACAAAATGAGTGGATTCTCTGACCTGATATTGACTCAGTTATGGGGGAAACAGCATAGTCAGGGGTGGTATTGAAAATTATATTAAATACTTTGCAGCAGGTAAGGTGCGGGCAGCACCTTAACAGAATGGATACTGGCCACAGTCTTTGAGTGCCTTTTGGGCCAGGGACAATCCCTTTAGTTAATGGAGCGTGACAAGCCCAAGGGTTGCTGGGAAGGAAAAGGGTGTTTGGAAGGCTCAGGACAGTAACTATGTACTACTAATATAGATTTATTTTAATACTTTAACAAGCAGTACAGTCATAATAGTGAAGTTAGCTCTCCACAGAGTGAAATTAAAAGATCAAATCATTTAGAGTTAGATATAAAACTTCAAGTCGGCCACTTGGATAAGTGACCCTGAGTCTCACTTTCCTCTTTAATGAACAGAACATTATACCCAATAGACCAATCACAAGTTGCTCTAAAGATTAGCTCTGATATCTCATATCAAATATGTATTGTTGCCATTCTGAATACCATTACTATTATTCGTACCACTATTACTATGAATCCATGCCAAATAGGTGTTCCTTAAAGACGATATTTCAGTAACACTCCAAACCCCAAAACCAATTAAAATGGCAGAAACACTGTCTTCCACCAATGCTCCTGATTGACAGCTCGTGGATGCAAGTTCCCCTTCTCCCCGGGTGGAGCTGTCACCTGGCTTCTCTGTCCGCCATAGTACTTCCGTGCCACTCATGGCTACTGAGCCTTTGAAATGTGACTGTTGCCACTGGAGGAATTGAATTTTTAACTTTATTTAATTTTAATTAAAACTAAAAAAGAAATATGTGATTCAGTTACTGAAAAACTTAAGTATGTTTGAAACAGCTTGGATATGTAAATCTACCTTTCAACCCTTAAATTTCATGAAATCTAAATACAGTTTAAGTATTTCCGATGAGAATTCATTGTCTGCATTGAAATCGTGCTCCAAGTGTAAAACAAACACTAGCTTTCCAAAACTTAATACAAAGAAAGAATGTAAAATACCTCATCAATAATTTGCTGTGTTGTTTACATGTTGAGATGTTATTCTGTATAGACTGGGTTAAATGAAATGTACTACAAAAATTAATTTACCCATTGAAACCCTTTTTTAAATGCAACTATTAAAACATTTAAAATTATATTTGGATACTGCTGGTCTAGAAAATGCAGAAGGTTGTGTCTGGGTCTCAAACCATGGCTAAGGATCCCTACATTTCACTGCCACTTCAACTTCGGTGCCAATTTTCTTATTTTCTGGGAAATTTCTCCTTCAAGTGTTCAAAAGGAACACCCAAGCACACCTGAGGATCCTCCTCTGATTTCTTCCATCACTGGAAGACGGGGCACAGAAACCAAGATAATATTGGGACCTAGTACTAAAAAGTAAGAGATGCTAAAAGAGAGAAAAGATAAAAGCCTATCAAAACCTTTCCTGGTTTCACCCAGAAGAACTGAGACTGAGCAGCTAGCTTCTGCCTGTCAGGGATGATTACGGGCTCCCCTCCTTGACTACTAGGGGATGCCCAGTGTGGCCCCATGACGACCTGCAAAGTCGGCACGCCCAACTGCACTCAGGAAGACCCATCGTGAGCCCACAGGAGAACAGAACATGAAAAAGTTTCCTTACATACATTTCTTGCGTCGTCCACAAAAATGCTGCTTTTGCAACCTTCCATGGGGATGCTCTCTTTCTTGACTCCAAGGTGTGTGGGGGACGTGACTCAGGTGGTGGCCAGGACAATGCCCGCTGGAGCCTGGGTAGCCATGGCAATGCTGGACCATCCCCTCAGCTGTCCTTTTGTAGAGTACATGAGGATGGTGGCCGGCAGGTGAGCTGGAGTTATGTTCCTGGGCCAGGCGCTGAGGTAATGGCGAGATGAGGAATTCATTTTTCTGAGTCCTTATGAGACCTGACTAACAAGCCAAACATGAAGAAAACATGAATGATTCCATGCACCCCTTTTTATGGGTTGGTTTTCAGCAACTGTTTAATGGCCATGTCCTATGTGCAGGCCCCACGCTAAATGCTCGACACACATCATCTCATTTTATCGGCAAGATCAGCAGTTGCAACTATTATTATCCCCATTTTACAGATGAGAAAACTGAGGCTAAGACAGTAAGTAGGAAAGCTAGTATTGGCACCACAGGGGAGAGAAAATAACTTTCCCTTTACCCTTTTGGTTCCTGGTGGAGACCCCCCCTGTAATAAAAGACAGATGAACAGGGAACAGCAAGTTTAATGACATGTACAGCTCCTGGATACCTGGGAGAGACCCAGGAAAACTGAGTAACTCCCCCACATGGCCTAAGCCACCACCTTACATACCATCTCCAGCTAAAGACAAAAGATGTTGGGTGGGGGGAAGGCCTTTTCTGGAAGGTGACCTAGAAAAGCAGAGTAAACAAGGGTAAGACTGTTATGCAGATTCTGCCCCCCTTTGGCATCCTGCTCTCTACCATGAGAGGCAATGCTCTTAACCACTCTTCCAGGCTGCTGCTGCTTTTCATGTGTGTGATGCAAGGCCTGGGCCATGTGACATCCTGGGAGTCTCAGCATCTATGACCAGGCAGACACTGCGGTAAACACTGGATAGAATGCACTTAAAAACGGCACCACCTTCAAGGAGCTTACCGTGGAGGTAGTCAAAACAAAGGCCTTCTATCTTGATTTCACAAGTGCTAAATCAAGGCATGAGCAAGGATGGCAGAGAAAGGAGAGAGCAGTGCCCTCCAAGGAGGGGCCTAGGGAACACAAAGAGCTACGCCATCAACAAGAGAGATCCGCTGAACCAGAAGAGGGGAGGGGCCAGCAAGCTCATCCAATCACCATTTCATTTTCCAAGTCCATGGTACCATGTGTGCATCTTTGTGTCTGATATTTTAGCCACATTTAGCACACCCTGGACTCTCTCTACTGTGCATTTGGTCCCGAATTTCCTTGGTTTCCAGATCCTGCTATGGAAAGGGTGGTCTCGTCACCAGTAGCTTCCACCTCACTGGGGAGCTTATTAGAAAAGCAGACTCTTAGGTGTCACCCCAGACCTGCTGAACCAGAATCTGATTTTATTTAGAACCCAGGAGACCTGCATCCCTATTAAAGTCTGAGAAGCTCTGAGACTGGTCTCTAGTCCTTCAACTTCGGAGAACATTAGAAACATGTGGGGATCTTAAATATAGACACAAAGTCACTCGCTTATTCCAGTGCAAATGAGTCTGAACCAGGGCTCCAGGCTTCACCATCTTCACTGTGCAGAATGGAGGGAATGCTTCTGCCCCGACCACCTGACAAGGGGAGATAAATTCGCCACTGCAGAAGCCCCGTACACATTCTCACCTACAGCAATTTAGATGACGGATAATGATGAGTGGTTGGCTCAACACTTACTCAATGGGCACCAGCGAGGTACCAGGCAGCTGGAGAAGTGCTGGGCCCATAACGGTGCAGGACATACACAAACAGAGCATGTGGTCCACCATGAGCCAGACACATAAACATTCAAGTACAGGACAGAGGACCCACCCTGGGTGGATGGTGGCATCAGAGGGGCTGTCCCAGGTCTTATTTTGGCCCAGTGTTAGGGGTCAGCTTCTCATTCCTAAAAGAAGCCCCAAAACATGTGGTTTGGCCCCGGTTTTCCCCTACTGCAGACATCTGCTGCCTTCTGAAAGATGGTCCCATTGGCTGCAGCACTGAAATGCTCCCTAGAACCCGGACACGAGGACATATGCTTTCCTTTGCTCAGCAAACAGGCTTAGTACCCATTCAGAGCCCAGCCTAGGCACGAGCATAAAGAAAAGAGAAACACAGTAAGTAAATAAAACAGGTCAGGGAGATGATGGGAGAAGAGAACTGGCTGGCAAGATAACAACTTAAATCAGTACACCTCACAGTCCCAGAAATCCTGTCCACCATTCCTTCTGGCTGTATCTTGGCGCCACCCGCCCGTCCCCCATCCCAGTGCCACACTGTTGGGATTTCCCCTCTCATTTGGACGCACTCTAGCCTCCCCAGGCCCCCCGTCCTCTCCAACATGGTCTCCCCACATCAGCCAGAGTCCTGTACCAACATAGGTCAACGCATTTCATGCCCTCTGGTATTACCCGCAACCCCAAGACATTTACACTTAAAAGGGAAATCTCCGTTTGTGAGGCTCGTGAGGGTGTCTCCCTCTCTGTGCTGGGAAGGGAGGGTGGCTACACCCCAGAAGCCCTTCTCTCTGGAGAAGCCATAGACGGTCATCTGCCTAACAGCCCTATTCTTGTTTGTGTGCGTGCATGGGCCTGGGCACTCCCTAACTGTTCCTTGCCCACATTGTCTGTCTTTAGCTGGAAATGGTATTTCAGGTGGTCGCCTGGCCCATTTGGGGGAGAGTTACTCAGTTTTCCTGGGTCTCTCCTTGTACACAGGAGGTATACATGCTATTCAACTTCTGTTTGTTTTTCTCCTGGTGATCTTTTATTACAGGGGGTCTCAGCCAAGAACCTGGAAGGGCAGAGGGACAATTATTTATCCTCCCTCATACTCTCTTAACTGACTTGGCCCACATGTTTTCTTTTGCCTACAATCTCCTGCTCCCACAGACTTGCTGGGCTTTCTGGTGCTCGCCGCTTATGTCTCTGCTTAAGCACCATCTCCTCAGAGAAACTGTACTCATGACTGTTTAAAAGTACCTTCCCTACTTCCAAATGATCTCAGGCCACATGTAATGAAACGCACCTTTCTCTCCACCAGGTCGGAGGCACAGTTACAGTGTTCTCTCGTCCCTGGGCATGCCGCATGCTACCAGCCAAGCCATTATCAGCTTATTAGTCCACAAACACAGGTTGAGTAAGTAAATGAAAGAGTCTCAGAGTTCCAGCATCTCCCTCCCTTTAGAGCTGGGAAGTGGCAGGTTCAAATTCTTGGAAACCACAGGCTCCTGTAGGACAGGTGTGAAGCCAGGATCCCCCCCTCCGTGCCATGTGGTGTTTAAACTTCACAACCACCCGGTGGGGACTCTCAGCTGGCAGCACGGGTAAAAATCAGGGCCCCATCCCCTAAGCAGGGCCCTCTCATCTAAACCCTGTCACCCAGTGTCCCCACCTCCTCCACGAAGACAAAAGACACCATTTACAGTCCCCAACAGACAGAGAGAACAGTTTAAGAAAGAAAAATAATGAATTATCCATGAAAGCCCTCCAGCCCTTACTGACTTCCTCACTTGGTTAAGCTAATATCAAAGGTTTCAGTCACTTAAGTGCCTTAACTGGATGAACCGGTTTGGAAGTTTTCTATTTTCTCCGTTTCCTGAGAACCGCGGGCAGCTCGAAGGCACAGTGAAAACTTCTGAATTGAGAAAGCAATAAAAAAAAAAGTCGTCTTCGATAAAGAGAAATTCTGAGATGCCCCAAAATTAAGTGACGTAAGGGCTGGAGAATGGGAGACAGAGACCAGGGAAGGTAGTAGGTCAACAGCTGCAGGCCACTGCCAACCAGAGTCCACCTCCCTGCATGAAGTCATTTCAGCAATTATCTAGTAAGTCCCCAGAACCACTGTATCCCTCTAGAAAGTCCCTGGCCATCACCAGCACCCAACCCCTGAGCCCTCTCTGGGGACTGACCACCTATCCCCAACCACCCCACCCCTGTCCTTTGACATTGGCCTGCCTTCCTTATGTGAAGCCATTGTAAATTTAAACAACTTTCTTTCCTTGAGACCCCTTATAAAACTCCCCTGTTCCCTGAGTCTGGCAGACGAGTTGTTTCTGTTAACTGGCCTTGCTGTTGGTGAAGCAGAAATGTCCATTCCCGGGACACAGGCCTTTTCTGGCTGTGTCTGGAACAGCTCCACAAGCCCTTTTATTTCCAAGATTTCTCAGACTCCATAGAGTTTTTGACGTCTCATCATCCTATATTGGGACAAACACACTGGGCCCACATAGCCCTCTACATTTCAGTTCAGAGTGACGAAGACAAAACTCTAGAATAATTCTTTAAAACAAAACAAGAATTTTACAGCACTGGATATTATGGAAGAAAAAGAGCGGTTTTGGGATTTAGTTTGATGGAAAACCATTGCCGTCTAACCAAAAAAAATTACATTTATAGTTTAAAAATATAAACCCACTACTTCCAAAAGGAGCCATCTGTTTATTTGCGGCATGGGTGAAGCATTCTGAGTCACTGGACACACATGATGTTCGACTGAAGGATGGCTAGCAAGAGTTCTCACGTCGCTTCCAAGGAAATGTGGCCGGCAGGATTTAAACAAGATTGCAAATGGGCATCAAATATCCCTTTCCATCGAGTTTAAAGAAAAAGATTCTCTAAGAGAAAATGACAGAAAGGGAGAGGAGAGTGGAGAAACTAACTTGGCCTTTTAAAGACCTGGAAACTCAGTCACATCATTTATCTGCTAAGTTTAAAAATTAAATGGATACCAACCAAGAGTCAATATTCCATTAAGATCATGCATTACCATTTCATACTTCTAAAGAAGTATATACTGTAAGATAACAGATTTCGGTGAGAGAAAGCAAGCACGGGAGAAAAGAAACACTAACAGAGAAGGAAAAGGCTGAGGATGTCTTTGAGGGAACCCACTGGCATGAGGATGTTCTAGAATTTTGGGAAGAAGTGATCAAAATTACACAGATAAAATGGAATGGCACAAAGCCAATGAAGTCAGAGAAATGCTCAACATGAAAATGACACCCTTCAGTAGTGTAATCACCATAATATTACTCATTTAATTGTAGATTAATGATATCAAAATAAACTTATTAAAAAAAAAGAAAATGACACCCTTCAGAGGCAAATTTTAAGCTCTGCTGCTTGTTAGCTGAGCTTAAGCACTAAGCACTCTGAGTTTCTGGTTTTCTTTTTCTTCCTCCCCCCCACCCCCGCCCATCTGTGAAATGGGAATAAAAGTATCCCTAACTTGGGGTTTCTCATTGATTAAATAAATGAATATTTATCAGGGGCTCTGCTAAGCTGTGAAGTGCTCAGCAAATATTAACATAAAAATATAGAGCCATGGTGACTTTTGAAAAGGAAACTATGGACTTGAGAATATATAAAAATTGTTTACCAGGTCCCAGGTGAGAACAAGCAGAACCATCTAGACCAATGGTCAGGCTGAGAAGACAAACTCTGATATTATCATGCTGAGAGCATCCAGACACTGACAACATCCTCATTTCTCTATGAAGTACATAATTCTAAGAAATTGAAATAGAATTTTTTTGCCATCTGCATCTACACATGCGGAGATGGTTTACCAACCAACTTGGATAAGCACTTATATATAGGCACACACTTTAAAAAGAGAATGCATGTTCAGGATTCCCTATTACTGTCAAAGGGGGGAAAAAATCTCTCATACTTTGGGAGAAAAAAAACTATATATATCAACAAAAATCTAGCATTTCTCATCCATTCACCGATATTACCATCAGTGATCAGTGGGACTCACAAGACAGATATGATGTAGAAAGGCATTTACGTCTTCCAGATCCAAATACACAATAACCTTCTTTCAAAATATTGTAAAGCCGGGTTACTCCAAATTTAATCGGATACTGTTAATATCCCAAACTTGCTCATAGCCTGGTGTGAGAGGCAGGCAGGAAGCTATTGAGAGTCACATAGTATTTCCAATTCTGTAACAGTTAAGTGGCCCCTTCAAACTTTCCCTTATCTCTTGGGGAAGTTTATAAACCTCTCAGACACTATAGTCCCTGATTTGTAAAATGGGAATAATAATAGTATTGCCCTTAGAGGATTTTTAGAGGATTAAATGAACTGTTATTTTTAAAGTGCTAAAAACAGTGCTTGGCACGGAGAAAACACTCGACATGTTTATTATTGTTATCATTATCATACTTGATTGTTTGAGAGAACAAAGCAGAGAAATCAGGCCTTTTTCTAATGCTGTGTTTATATCATAATTTTCCCCTCCAATTGGACTTAAAATTCTGGGAAGCAGCCTAAGTGTTCTTTGTTTATTGCAAAAGACAATGAAACGCTAAGGAGTCTTCATGACCCAAAAAGAGACATATTAATGAAATTCTTGCAAATGTGATGAAGATATTTAAAGACATGGGAGAAATCATGCTTTTTTTTCTCCCTTACCTTGGAGAGTTGCTGGGTTTCTAGGCTCCAGTTCTGATTCATGTGTTGGTTTGTTCTCGGGGGCATGGGAAAAAGGATGGCAAGTAGAAAGGAAATCACAGGACTCCTCTTCTTAAAGGGCCCTTTTCGGACCCATTAACTTCTGAGCCACAAGGTTCATTGTTTAAATCCAGCCTTCATCCCTGTGGAAGACTCAGCTTCTTACTCACCTGACCCTCACCAAAAAGAGGCAGTATTATGGGGAAAAGGATGCTTTTGATCAACTTTAAGAAATAAATGGATGGTTAGTGACAGGAGTAAAAACAAGCAAAGACAGACTTTCAGGAGATTATGGCAGAGTGCACCAAAGGCACAGACTACAGCTCTTCGGTTGCTGGCCATCTCTTTAGATGAGACAGGTAAAGACACGCCTCTTACAGTGGACACCTGAGCCGATCTCTCTGAGCCGGTCCAGGAGATGCTCACTGAGCACACTGCCTGTGGCATATGCAGCCACATGACTGGGTGAAGATGACTTCTCCCCGTGGCCACTGACCTCCGCTAGGCAGGTAGAGTCTCTGTGGCTCCTGAGTCATACCAATGATGTTGAATTAGAAAAACGTCCAAAAACCTTGCTGCAGAAGTCCTTAGAAATGTCTAGCTTTTTTCTCCTTCCTGGCCTACTGTTCGGCCACTTCCTCAAATACTCCAGTGGGCTCGAAATGGATCATCCTTTTCTTCCATTTACACTAACCAAATTTGGCTCCAAAATAACATCAACTAGCATGGCTTGGACCATAGGCAATGGTTTATGCTACTGACATAAAGATGGACTGACTCAGTCCCTTTCTTCAAAGCACTTAAACAATAACTGTCTGTACAAGTATAGCTTTGCTATTCTAGAGGCTCTTCAGGGCAATTAATAACATATTGATGAAACTTATTTATTTGACTAATTAAAATATGTCTATTGACATAAACACTTAATGACTTCAACAGTCCAAATCTCTGGAGACCAGACTACAGTGGCTCACAAGTGAACACTGGGTTGAGCGGTAGAAGCCAATTCTGCTCAATTTATGCCTGTACCCATTCTCAGAAGGGCATACTCCCCTAAAAAACTCTTTTTTTATTATTTCAACAATCTATCAATATCAGCATTGTTGACATGTTTACCATAGCCTCTTATTGTATAAATTTTAGCCTTAATTTCAACAAAGTTTAATGTGCACAGTTTTGATAAGCAATCACAGTCTATGTTTCAACATTTGCAAATCAATCATGGTTTAATCATTAAATAAGTGGCTTGATCATGATCAGTAGATGTTGGGGTCTGTTTCTCCTTCTCCCCGCCTTCCTTCTCTGCCCATCTGAAGGAACAGTTGATGGTTTCCTATGCACCAGACATCATAAAGCATTCTATCTGTGAAATCTCATCTGATTCTCACAGAGTTCTACAGGATGGGCACTTTTACTAACCTCTGCATCCCAGGGCTGTCTGACCACACAGCCTTCTCATACTCTTACACACACGTCCTATTAGGATTCAGGAGAAGTTCCAGAAACACTGTACTATGCAACTGACATTTGCTAAGAGAACAGAACGTAAAGGTTCTCACACACACAAAGGTAAATATTGAGGTGATAGATGCATTAACTGGATGGGGCAAATCCTTTCACAGTGTATACATACATCAAATCATCATGTTGTATACTTTAACTATCTCATAATTTTATTGGTCAACTATATGTCAATTAAAAAAAAAGAAGGAAGGAAAAAAAAAGGAAAAGGAAAGAAAGGTTCCAGAGAGGATATGACTTTTGGCGGGAGTAGGGTCGTAGCCCAAAACACTGACTCTTAAGAGCCAGCCACTTCTGAGCTGGCTTAACATAGAGCCTGACTTCCTGTCAACCGCTTTTTACTGCTACTTCAGACAGGTCCGAAGGACACAGCATGATACCCTCTATTCAGATCACAGAGAAATGAAGCCTGGGGTCAAGCGGTACAAAAATCACAGAGTCATCCTTTTGGCTTCCCTTCTTAATCTTCACACTAAAGGAAGGGTGTTGACTGGTGTCAGTGAGGAAGCTTTACCATGGATCTGGAGGTCACAGGCTCAACTGCTCTCTGTAATGTGGCCCTACTGGATGTAACTAGTCTAGTTAAGATTTCTCCCTGAAATGCTGTTTTTTTTCCTCCCTCCTGGTGTATGGCAAGTACCTTCAGGGCAAGGCAAAGCTACTCTGCCTTGTAACAGCCACAGCATGTACTGCATGGCGGAGGCACTCTATACCTCACTGTGAGAGAGCTACCTGGAATAATAAAGAAGATAACCAACACCTTCCCTGTCCCTTGAATGGCTACATAGCCCCTGAAAATGGAGGGACAGATGTCACAGCTTCATGACCCTTACAAGCAGTCTGCTCATGAAGACTTTCTCATCTAGGGAGGACTAAGGAAGGAGCCATCTGACAGCCTTCAGTCACATAATCCTCTTTGCTCAAGTCTTTTCTTGAGAATCAGGTCATTTCAAAGGAAGCTTAAAGAATGGTGTCATTTGGAAGACACATGACGGCCATAGTGGCTATTGGTCAATGGTGAGAGACCAAGTCAAGATAGCTAGCATGTCTGGATTTAATAGAAACCAGACTGTCCACGAACTTCACACAGGACCTCATGAGCTGCCTTTTCCCCCTAGATCTTTCCAGGCTTTGGGTCTGTGTCTCCTCTTTTACATGTTATGTTAGCATCCTCTGGAAGGAGGGATGTTCTAAATATCTGGGAGAAGATGGTTGTAACTCATACCCATCTAAGCTGTGTTTTTAATTAACGTCAATTTCAGAATCCAGATTGGTGCTTCCAACCTCAACTCCCCATCATCCCCAAACATCACCCTGCTGAATGAGGTATCATGGGGTTGACAATGTTGACAAACTTCAACATACAGTTGATCTCTCAAGCCCCCAACTCTGTCCTGTCCAGTGCTCTTATTCCAATTGAGTGATGTATCACCCTAGGCCTAGAATCAAGTAGTGGCCTCCTACCCCATCTCCCTGTTGGCAATCCCTACTTTCTCTTACTCCAAAGTTATTTTTTCTAAAGCATCACTTTGAACAGGCCACATTCATGCTCTATTATACAAGATGAGTGCCAGACCAAGAAATATGGATTTCAAATTGCTTTGCAATCCAGTCCAATCTAATGCCAGCCCTTGGTACCCTGTCTGCCCACCTCCTACCCTTTGTCATTGAATTCTAGGTATGCTGGCTCCCTTGTGAGCCCATCAACAGGAGAACCAGACTCCCACCCCAGGATCTTTATGATTACTGTTTCCGGAGTCTAGACACTAAGTCTACACTGAGTCTCGTCCCCATACCTCACTTCCTTTAGATGTTTGCCCAAAGGCCATCTCTTCAAACCACCCTAAAAAAAAAATTCACCTTGTCATTCTGCAGTTCAGTCAGCTTTATTTTTCTGTAAATAAAGCTCTTATCATTACTGATGGCCCATGTGTAGCTGTTTGTGACACATGTGTTTATTGTCCATCCCACCTATTAACTCCATAAAGCCTGGGGCTTGGGTCTACCTTGATCATTTTTAGATGTCCAGTGTCTGGCACATGGTAGGGGCTCTGTAAGTATTTGTGGAATTAATTGAACTAGAAATAAGGCAACATGCTTGGTATTAAGGGAGACGTAAAAACTAGCAAGACATTGGTACCTACCCTAAAACATACTTCTACAATGTGAGACAAATATAAGCAATTAACCAGATATATCCCTTTCCTGCTTCATCATTCTGATTTACCTGCCCCTCCTCTAGGCTTCTTTACCGCCCTGCATTTCACCAGAGCACTTATCAAAGGGGGTTATTAAACTCTCTCCTTGTAATGTTAATCCCTAAAAAATACAGGTACTGTGCTGGACTTTGTGTCCTTGGACCTCAGGTGGCATTGGCATGACACTCCAATCGTGTGGACTGAATAAGGAAATATACAAAATTCTGTGCGGTACAAATTCAGGACACCTCAGAGGATAATATTCAAACTCTTGTCAGGTGAGAAATGGCTGAGGGTTATGAAGGGAAAAGCCATAAGAATCCATCTGTGTTATAGAAAAATGGCTGGGACTCTGCCTCCTGTAACAGTGGAGGATAAACTACTTTATACTTTTTATTCTGCCTGACATTTGTGTGAAATATGCCAAACATTTAGACAAGAAGAGAAAACTACACAATGAGCACATTTTATCCAGTTTATCACTCAGTTTATCAACGCATTATGCTATCTTTGCTTCAGATTTCTTTGTTATGGACTCGCAGCATTAGAGATATAGGCATTCAAGTAATGAAATCTAAACTCTCAATTGAATCAATTCAGATAAATATTTTCATATAAGATTAGCATCTCGTGCTATCAAAACTCTTAAGTCCTTGCTTTCTGAAAATCAATAATCAGTACAGTATTGTTATCTCCTGCTGTTTAAATTCTCACTATTCAAATTTATTTGGTTTCTGAGTTGGTAGAGCAAGGACTTTATGTTGATGCTTAATGCATGTTAACTGAAAGTAGTGATTTTCCTAGAAGGAACCATTGACAGGAGTCCTGTAACTTGGCGGGAGCTGCACAAATAGGGCCTGTTGTATTTGCAAGATAGTGGAATGATCATTTTTGGAATAAATGATGTTCCTCCATTCCCAAGGGTGCCACTTGCTGATGCACAGCCTCGGGAAGACATATGTTCTTACTCGTTTCTGTACTGGCGATGCGTATGTCAAGCTCTCTGCCCCATCTTGCCCTGGCTCCCTTGGAACTGACAGCGATCACTTGTTGAAAAATAGCTGCAACTGGAAGCCATGCCAACAACCAGCTGTTAAAGATGCGATGAGGTATGCCACATGGTGCTGACCCACTGGGTCTGTGCAGAGGGCTGGGGGGTTGACTGGACTCGCCAGGCTCTCCCAGGGCCGGTGTGGAAGGGCCAGAGATGAACGCCACATTGGAAACCGCTGGCCCAATCTTCCTCCATCATTGATCTTCTCCCACCCCCTCTCTCTACCCCCTGCCTTACAGTAGAACCAGAGAAAATAACCATAGGATGACAGGGATATTAGCCATCGTGTACTTCATCCCTTTGATTTTATAGAGAAAGGAAACAGGATCCAGGGACTGCAAAGGAATTGCCCAACATCTTAGAACTGATTGGCAGCAGATCATTTTTGTCTAAACAAAGAGACTGGACTTGATAATTTAAAGGCACTGCCACATCAGAAATTCTATTGTTTTTATTAGTTGGGATGACATGCAGGGGACTTACGGTGAGACAAGATACAGTCTCTGTGCAGGAGGGGAAAACTGCTTGAAAGCCCAGTACACGCATAGGAATAAATGTTTGCTGATGGTGTTGTGTGGCCTCAGAGTCCTGTGAGCCCATCACCAACCTGGTTGATACCAACCTTAAAGATACAGACACCTATCCCCTACTCAGACCTTCGGAGTCTGAATTTCCAGGGTTAGAAAACTAATCTTCCAGAGTAAAGACTACAACCTGATTCCCTTAGGCCCCACATGGATGGCCCTTGGTAGGTTTTATCCCCAGCATCGCTGAGGCTCAATTGACAGATAAAAATTATATGTATTTAACTTTACAATGTGACATTTTTGTATACATATATTTTGTGAAATGATGTCCATAATCAAGCTAATTAACATATCCATCACCTCACTGAGTTACCATATATTTTGTGTACGTGGTGAAAACATTTAAGATCTACTCTCTCAGCAAATTTCAAGTATATAATATGCTTAACGATAGTCACCATGCTATACATGAGCTCTCCAGGACTTAGGCATTTTGCATAACTGAAAGTTGGTACCCTTTGGCCAACATCTCTTCCTTTCTCCTACCCTCCAGTCCATGGTAACTAACATTCTACTCTCTGACTGTATGGGTTTGGCTTTTACAGTTTCCACATGGTATTTGTCCTTTTGTGTCTGGCTTATTTCACTTGGCATAACGTCCCCTCAGTTCATCCGTGTTGTTGCAAATGACAGGATTTCCTTCTCTTTTTTATGCTGAATACTATTCCATTGTACTTGTATACCACATTTTCTTTATCTGTGCATCTATGGACGGGCACTTTGGTTGATCCCTTATCTTGGCTATTGTGAATAATGCTGCAATGGACATGGGGGTGCAGATACCTTGCTGAGATCCTGATTTCATTTCCTTAAGCTATATATCCAGAAGTAAAACTGCTGGATCATATGGTAGTTCCGTTTTTCTTTTTGTTGCTGTTTAGAAAACTCCATACCGTTTTCTATAATGATTGTACATTTGCACCAACAGAGCATGAGGGTTCACTTTTCTCCACATCCTTGCCAACACTTGTTATCTTTCATCTTTTTTGATAATATCCATTCTAACAGGTGTGAGCTGGTATCTCATTGTGGTTTTGATTTGCATTTCCTTCATGATTAGTGATGTCGAACATTTTCTCATCTATCTGTTGACCATTCTGTATGTCTTCTTTTGAGAAATGTCTGTTCCAGTCCTTTGTCCATTTTTGAATCAGGGTATTTGTTTTCTTGCTGTTGAACTGAGTCTATTTTGGACATTTACCCCTTCTCAGATGTACAATTTGCAAATGTTTTTGTTCTGAAAATTATCTCTTCACTTTGTTTCCTTTGCTGTGCAGAAGCTTTTTAGTTTGATGCAATTCCATCTGTCTGTTTTTCCTTTTGCTGCCTGTACTTTTGAGGTCATATCTAAAAATTCACTGTCCGGACCAACGGAAAAGTGAAGTAGTTAGTTCCCCTATATTCTCTTCTGGTAGTTGTTTAAGAAAGAGACAATAGGCCCAAAATGGAGTCAGCTATGCTCAGTCCCATCCAAACCAACACTGAATACTTAAGTACAGTTCTGGCCTCTTCCAGGAATGAAATCTTAAACTTGTCAGTCAGGAATTGCCTGGTCAGCAATGCGGAGGTAACCTGCCTGACAGACTCCTGCCTTCTCCAAAAGGAAGGTGACTTTGCCACAACCAATCTGCTTTTTGTTAGTATAACTTCCTGCTCCCCTCCTGCCTATAAAACTCTTGCATTTTGTACAGCTCTTGGAGCTCTTTTCTTTCTGCTAAAAGGAATGTTGCCCGATTTATTAATCAGTGAGTAGAGCCAGCAAAAGTTTTAAAATTTACGCAGTTGAACTTTCATTTTTTTAAACATAGCTTTATAGTTTCCAGTCTTATGTTTAAGTCTTTAATTCATCCAGGTTAGCTCTTGGAAAGGGATTTTCATGCATGGACGGTGATTCACATAAACGTTTTTAGTGGGGGACAAGCCCTGGAAACTTCTACTCTTCCTTCTTGCTGATGTAATTCTCTCTCCATAGGTTTTGTTGTTCAACTCTGTCAACATTTCGTTTCCCATGTAGGAATTTGAACCCAATGTTGTCATTTAACCCAATTTTTTAAAAGTCCGAGATTCCATTTCTGTATGTACCACTACTGGGCTACAGCTAAGGAGTGGCTGCCCCCTAAGGATATGGCATATGCTGTCCAGTTCATCTGTTCCCACTGCTCCCTGTTGTCCCATGTCCTTCATTACATTATTAGCCTGGTGTCTGAGGACATTGGGCTTTGTGACCTCTGCCCTAATTCAACCCTATAGTTGATGCATTGCTTATGTAAGAGTCATGTCTTCATGATCCGAGGCAATTCTTTTTCCTTTCTTTTCATCTGCCAGATCACCCAGCACAATGCTAAGTCCACATATTTGTTACACACCAATATAATTATTGAGAAAAAAAAGCATCTGGTTATAAATGGAGAATCTAAATTAAGCAAGGGGAAAACAGAACTGGGATTTTGAGTCTGGACTTAGATTGCAGTTCCGACCCCACATCTTAAAAGTCTTTGCAACCTTGATCATCTGCATTACCAACCTTGGGCTTAGTTTCCTCATCTGTAAAATGAGAATAACACAGAACTCTATTTTTTATAGCATTGCTTGGGATTATATCAGGTAATGCCTAAAAAGTACACTCCTCTGTGACATTCATTAAGAGCTCAATGGTCACTGTTTCCATGAGGCAGGTAGATAAACAGTTTTCTTAGAAGGCTGGAAGAGAAGCCTAGTTTATTTACCTTATAAAGTCCATGAGTTTGTAAATACTTGGTGCCCTCATGCAGAAACAAACTACAAAAGCCTGCAAACGGGTAAACATTTCTTTCCTGTGAACCAAACTTGCCTTCTGTAGCATCCAAATTACTCTCCAAACAGATGCTGGGGATGAAGGAGGGGACCCTGGGGGCAAAAATAGCCAATGACCATTTGCATTAAATTAAATGAATATCCTCCATCCAGAGTCAGCTTCAGAAGGACAAAAATACTAGGCAAATGCATATGCTATTAACTCGTTAACACATAGCTGAGGGATTCACTGATGTGCGCAGGGATTTCCAAGTTTTCCTCATGCTTTCACAGATTTCCCTGGCTCATCCAACTGTCATGCAAGGTCTCCTCCTGTTACACAAGCACAGTGTGGCAGAAAGACGAGAAGTGGCTTTCTTGCCAAACATTGGGTCACTTCCATACGATGTCAACAGTTAATTAATCTGTCATGGGTCAGTTTACAAAGTTGTTCAAAGTGTCAGATGGCTCAGGCCACCCTTGTCCTAGGATATGTTGTATTTCAATAAGCCAAGATGTATATGCTTGCAGATTACTGAGAAACATGGACAACCAGGTTCTTGGAAGCCACCTCAAAACGCACTACTCAAGAGCGTCTATGTGAAAGCAGCTCTCATCATAACTCAGCTGCTCGTGCCCCACATGCTGCAATTTACTCCATGGGCCATTCTTTTATTGTAATGTAAAGCATTTTAAAGCAAATTGCTTCTGCTGTTACGACTCTCCTTCAATCAGAGATTACAGACGGCGAATCAGTGCCTGACCATGATCGCATTAAGAAAATCAGCAGCAGGATATTGAGTTAACTTCTGCCAAAAAGCGTTTCATTTGATCCTTCAGCCATAGCTAAGATAACGTGTGATCTGAGATCACAGCCAGTATCTTATTTTTATCCATCAACAACCAAGCCTGTGGGTAAAATGGTCCCTTTTCCATCCAGGAGTTGATCTGGTGACTGCTGCCCTCATTTCAGGGCAGGGACCCATCTGCACAGCAGGAGTGAGAAAGATGGTGCCTGCTTTGCCATCTCTCTGGCTTTACCTCCCACCCTCATCTCCTGCCCTTTAATTCTTCCTAAGCAGGAAGGACCTTCTCTTGGTCTTTAAAATTGCCAAACCTGTTTCTGGTTTTCTTGGTAGAAAACTATAAACCCAAGCTCTGAAAGTCTGGATTCGCCTTCTCAGAAAGCTCTTCCCGGACCATCACATTAAAAATACACCTCCTTCAGTCATGACTGTGGGCAACCGTGTCATCATGCCACAGATCAGAACCAAAGGTCTGGATTCAAATTCTAGCTCTGCTACTTGTTAAGACCTGTAACCTAGGCTGAGTTATTTTGTGCCTCAGTTGCCTGAGGATAAGTGGAAGCTGCAGGCTTTCTCTGAGCACTAAAGACAATGATAGTGTCTGACACATAGTGAGTGCCTGGCTGGCCTGTTTCACTGGCTGATTCATTGCCTGAAAGGTTCCTGTTTCTTGATTGACTTGTTTACCTTTTCCCACTAGTATGGTGGCTAGCAGAGAAGAGGGACTTTGTACCTCCTTGTTCCTGTTTTTTCATCCCCAGCTTCCCTGAACCAAGTGTAATGTCTGATGCATAACACATTCTGAGTATTTGTTGACTGAATGAATGATGTTCAATAATACTTTTGTGACAAGACAGCACCCCTTAATGAAACTGGTGGCCATCCACCTAGTAGAGAGGTCAGTAGTTGGAGAACCAGGGATGTGATTCAATAGTAAATTAAGAGTATCCCTAATTTTGCATTAGTTCAATATGTATAGATTACAGCCTAAATGAACACGTTGGTTTTGTTACTTTTCTGGAGAGGAAGGGTCTGGAAAACTCATCATGTGACAGAATGAGTGCCAGATTCATTCAGTCAACAAATATGTAGTATTTATAATGGGTTAGGCACTGACCCTGGGGAAAAAGAATGAAACAGTTCTGGCCCCTGCCTCAAGGTGCCCTGCCCGATGGTACTAACAGCTATGCAGATATCACAAGACTCCTCAGCTCCGCCCCTACGACCCCCTCCCCAAGAAGCTTGGGGAATCACTGAAGGGCACTAAGCAATTCTTGACAAAGCCTCTTAAAAGAGGAGATACCTAACTTAGTCTTTAATGAGGCTGCTGTTAGCCAGGTGAACAAGGTGAGGGAGGGGAGATAGCCAGGTGAGGGAGCAAAGGGGAAAGGGAGAGAGTGCCTCAGCTGCCTGCAGCTATTTGCTTTGTCAGCCTTAGAATGGTTATGTGCACTGGCATGCATATGCTTTAGGGAGTGGAAGGTGGCACCGATTTAAAGA
Source organism: Smutsia gigantea (assembly GCA_032199065.1). Taxonomy (NCBI): domain Eukaryota; kingdom Metazoa; phylum Chordata; class Mammalia; order Pholidota; family Manidae; genus Smutsia; species Smutsia gigantea. The sequence goes on from JAVSCE010021162.1 coordinate 50,766, forward strand.
GCCCTAAATATAAAAAGATAAATGTGAACCCATATGTAATTCCAAAGAAAAATAACAGTATTAGTAAAATTTACATTCAGATAACATCAACCTAGCCAGAATTTTATAATTTGCGATGAAAGCAAAAAAGTCATGTTCATTAAAGCTGGAGACTTGGAGCTTTATCCTGTTAAAAATGGAGCGTCACCAGGGATTTTAATCCTGAGGAGAGTTAACAATGCTGCAGTTTGGAGGATGGATTGACAGCAAGACAAGAATCAAGACTAGGAACTCTATCAGAGGCTTTGCCTGGGTTTCTAAGGGAGAAAATGGCAACAGAGATCATGCAACAATGGTAAAGATGGAGTAAACATATTTTAAAAAAGAAAAACAATGTAGACTTAGAAGGGTTTAATTACTGGGAATGGTAGTTAAGGAAGGAACCCAGATCTCTTTTTGTAGGCAACTGGGTAAATCAAAGATGAAAAAAGCCTTTGGCATCATTTTTTATCACTTGTAAAGAATCACCCAGCTCTGTTGACCTCCTATGGACCACTCCTTGAACCCATCAAATCTATACTGCGCAGTACAAAAGCTACTAGCCACAAGTGGCTATTTATAAATTTAATTAATTAAAATGACATAAAATTAAAAGTGCAGTTCCTTAGTCATACTAGCCACATTTCACTGCTCATTAACCACATGTGGCTAGTGGCTACCATACCGGATAGTCCAGAAAGTTCTACTACACACACCATGCCACCAACCTTTCATCAACTTTATCCAATAATTGTCCATGATCCTCGACATTTATGTTTTATCTTCCTTTTAAATCTAAAAGATGTCAAGCCACTCTGAAGTACAGGAATCTCCATATACCTACAAGCATTAGTTAAATGCCACTGCATACGTGCATTTGGAAGAGAAATATGGCAGGATTAGAAACTAACCCTTCATGATTTTTCAGTCTTTGAGAAGACTGAGAGAGGCTTGCTACAAACAAGATGAAACCAAGTAAAGTCAAATAAGTAGCTACTTGGGTGTTCCTGATAAAGTATCAACAGCCAGGGGGAGCTGGAGGAGTCAACGATAATGTTCTATCAGTCTCCTTTTTAAAACCTGCAAAAAGCTTTATGGACAACGCACAATCTCCTGAGATTACAAAGAATGGGAATTATAGTAAGTGAAAACAGTAACAAAAACTGCAACAACTGTATTTGGTTTCAAGTTGAACAAGAAGAAAAGGTATTGTTTTCTTGGTGGGGGGCAGGTAAGGGGACCTCAGAGTGCATTTCAGATCAACTGACGCCTCACTTTCTGAATACCCAAAGAACCTTGCAATGGGAGAAGGTGGCTTGGTGAATCTGACATAGGGGCCCTGACTTTGAGAAATGTGACTCAGACCACTATTAACTAAGAAAATATGTTTCATGGACTACTATGTTCATAGAAACTTCAGCAAAAGAGTCCCTCCCACATACGGGATCGCACAGGAATTTGCACAGGAAATTGAACAAAAATTATGAGAATCGTTGAATCAAATGTTGGCCACAGGCTATGTACCAGACACACCTGGGAATGTGGGAATCTGCCTGTGGCCAGAGTACAAATAATCATGCCTCATAAACAGAGCTTCATGACAATCTTATTTCTGTCTGAGCAGGTCTGAGGAAGCACCCAGTGGGCCACGGGACCAGCGGAGACCTAAGGAATGCTGCTGAAACTTACCTTCAGGGAAACTGGAAACCATGCTGATGTTTTCTGTCCAACACAACCATCAGTTAGTAAGCGTGACTTTTGATGGGATTGGAAGCTGGGCAGGGAGAGGGTTTGCTGGGGAAGTAAAAGTTCTCTGAAGGCCCATGGGATCTGGCCCCTGTCTGCCTCTGCGGCCCCACCCAGGACCTCCAGCTCCCATCCGGTACGGCTCACCATGGTGGCCTCGCTGGTTCCTCGACCCAGCCGTGCTTCCTTCTCCCACAGCACACATGCACAAGGCATTCCCTCCTCTAGCATGCTGCGGAGGCCTCCTCTCCTCCTGGTTAAGTGTCTTCCCACCACCTCTCAGCTTGCTTAGCCGCCCTTTCCCTCAGGGTTGCCTCCTCATAATCACCCCATCCCCCACTAAGCACCCCTTCATCGCACTGTACACCTTTTCTTTGAAGCACTTACCAAAAGTGTAATTGCACATCCCTGTGATCCTTTAGAGGACATATCCACCCCGACAAGGTTATAAACTATAAAGTTCACAGAAGCAGAAACACATACCTTTTCAAAGGTCCATCTTTCCGTGCCTAGCACTTACCAAACAGACTGACTTTGAGTAGGAGTTAAAAAAAATAATCAAAATGGGTAGAATGGACAATGTACCCAGGGCTCTGGAGAAACCTGGACTGGAAGAGCCTTTTGGGATTTTTAGACATATTCTAGAGAAATGTGATAGATATGATGACTGTCATTATTATTACCACTGTTCTACAATTATTGTTACTACAAGTACCCATGTTAGCAGCAGTACTTTCTTACATATTTGAGGCACTGACCACTCTGAACCAGGCAGGGGGCCAAGGCGCTTACTCTCATTTAGTTCTCCTAACACCAATCTAGGCTAGGTAAAACACCAGGAATATTTTGTAGATGAGGAAACTGAGCCTTAGAAAAAGTTAAATGACTTGCTCGAGCCATCCAGCTGGTATGGGAAAGCTGGAATTTTCACTAGCCATTGGACTACCAAGCTCAAGCAGTGACCACAATATGCTATAACCTTCCATCACACTCCATCCACATTTTAGACAGAATCAAAGAATTTTTAATCTCTAGACATTCCAACTGGGTAAATAAAGATATTGCCACTTGACAGCGAGGGAAGCCAAGAGGTTAATGTGTTTGCCATACAGGGAAATTTGAAATATCAGCAGAAAAAAAAACACAATAGGGCTTCAAACTGCTCCAAATTAAAAACAGATCACAGCCTTTTTTTTACAAAAATATGACTACACTTCAGCATAGAATCATTTAAAAATAACTGTTTCCAGACGCCATATGGGTTATGTACCAGTTTCACATGATTAGTATAATTTTTGAAGGAAGTTGTTATCAGAACCACAAGGTTGAAAAATCATTTTAGACCAAAACCTCAGGAAATATTCAAAGGTAAAAATCTTAATGGAAAAACATGTTGAAGGTAAGACAACTAACTGGTCAAAAGAAAACCTGCAAAGAGTATGTTCTAAATTCCAGCATACGGGAGAAATCCAGGTTCCAGAAAACCATAGAAGAAATGGGGATTGGTTTACTTTGTAAGTCACAGACAAGGTGATTTCCAAAAACATTGTTTTCAGAGAGCTGTACATTAAAGGATATCCAGTTTTGTCCACAAAACATGTGCCAGGCCCCAATGCTTTTTAAGATACTCATATTATTCCACATCTAATACTATTATTTCCACCAGTTAAGAAGAAAAAATCGTTTTAGAAACTGTTTCAGATATGGGAAAGAAGAAAAAAAATCAAGCATATAGAAAGGAGGGACTTTGCATATTTATTTATTTCTATGTAAGTGAAATATATGAAGGGCAGGATCCTCATTTTTCCAAATCTCCTAAGTACAAATATAAAAGAGTACCAGGCATCCCAAATACTGTGGCCATAATATTAATACATCACCTTAACTTCTTCTCTGTACCCATCTCATCATTGCCATCTGTCACAGATATTACATGAACTCCATTTTAAAGTTGTGATTAACTCCATTCCAGAGTGTCCTTTGGTTTGACAAGCTTACCGGATTCATCTCAACTAGATACACAGACCTTGTACAATTTGGAGTCAGGAGCATATTGATGTTAATAGATTCCAAGGAATTGAGTAATTCTGCCACTGTACAGAGCATGAGAAGAAAACAGCGTTCATTAAAAGAAAAAAAAAAAAAAGGAAATTCTGATCTTTGAGGCAGAGGTGGTTACACACTGATGACATAGAGACGTGCTTTGTCTCGTCCGCACAGAGCCTCTTACAAAAACGTCGAATAGGTTGTCCACATTAAACATGGGAAGATTTCACATACTATTCAGGCTTTTCAGGGAAATTGAGAAAAGCTGGTGACACTGGGCCTCTTTCTTGAGAAACTGCAGGTGACAAGCAGCTTCCCCTTGTAGATGAGGACCTTGTCCCTATTTGCTACAGGCTCCTCTGTGCCCTCCTACAGCACCAGGCTTGGAGATTGCTTTAGTTATTTGCATATCCTGCCTGGGCTCAGGATTTGAACTGGGGACACCTGATATCAACAACAATAAAGGTAAGAAACCAGGAAGAGGTAATCAAAAGGATAGCAGGAAACCCGGGCTGGGGTGGGGGTGTAGCGATCACATATTCCAAGGAAGTGGAGGGTTTCCAGAAAGTTGTGATCAAAATTGGCATACACATCTAAAAGGCCAGACAGTTTAAGGGCTGAGAGGCACCTACTTCAGCAACGAGGGGCACGTGATCACTTTAGTCACAACAGTGTTAAGCCATTGCTCCAGATCTCGATTTCACAGACTTTATACTATAGATACTTGGGGCCAGTGAAGTCTCCATGGTGGGGGCCCTCCTGTGCACTGTGGGATGTTTATCACCACCCTTAGTCTCAGCCCACTATCTGTGACCTCCCTCCCCTAGATGTGACCACCGAAAGTGCCTCGAGATGTCGCCAAACACCCCAGAGGTAAAAACTGTCCATGGTTGAGAACTACCATTCTAGGCAGAAAATAGACAGAAATGGGCTAAGAAGAGAAAATTCAAGAACTGAAGAGAGCAGGGACTGAATATATGTATCTAAAGTTTGGGTTTGATGAGAAGAAAACAGTCATAGCTTGGCTGCTGAGGGGTGGGGCTGGTTTAGGAGATTTGGCTTATTTGTGTGCAGTTAACCTTGAACCACAGGGGCTGGAACTGGGCGGGTCCACTGACAAGTGGATTTTTTCCAATGAACATGCTGGAAAATTTTTTGGAGATTTGCGACAATTTGAAAAAACATTTTCTTTTCTCTAACTTGCTTTATTGTAAGAATACTGTATGCAATACACATAACATACAAGATACCTGTTAAGCGACTGTTTATGTCATAGGTTAAGGTCAACAGTAGTATTAGTAGTTAAGTTTTTGGAGAGCCAAGAGTTACACCGGAATTTCCAAATGCACAGGAGGTTCAGTACCCCTAAACCCCTCACTGTTCAAGAGCCAGCTGTGCATAAATATAGAGATGACATGAATGCGTACAGTGACCATCAGCATTCTGACCTGTCTGTCATCTCGTCTTCTGGACCAGAAGCCCACCTTCTCATGGGAAAACACCCTCCACCTCACTTTCACTCCACGGGGTTCATAGGTCAGCAGGATCCACCACTAGCTTCTGGGGTTGCTGCTTTAATTGGGTTTATAGACAAGCCCATCTTAATCCTGGCTGATGAGAGTCAGGCCTGTGCCCTGACTTGGATCTCATGGGAAAGAGGCTCTCTTCAGTCAGAGAGTGTTAGACTGGAGGGAAGTCAGACTAGCACGGTTTGTGTCCATCTCCACCGCCACTTAGGGAGGAAGAATCCAGCACAGAGGTAAGCAGGCCCTGGAGATGGAGAGAGACTAAGTCCCAACAACCCTGCTAGGCACCTAAGTCCAGCAGAGCCCAAACTAGACATTCCTTTCTCCTTTGAATCAAGTGAGTCAAGTGTTTCTCTCTTGAAATGAAAGCTGCAGGGAAGCTAGAGAAGTTCTGAAGTTTCTATATTTTTTTCCCATAAAAGAAGATAAAACCCAGTGATATCTGTTTTTTCTTTCTAAGTAAGGGGCTACTATGTGCTGGGGTGAGGCTGCTAGAAAGCTGATTAAGCTCTCTGATGTTCAGTTGCCTCAGTCCTGAAAATGGGGCAGATAAGTCTATTACTTCAGAGTTGTCCTGGGCTGCAACTAAGATGAGACTGCCGGGCACAAAATGCGTGCAGTGCCTGGGTTACAGTGAGCACAGGGCACATAACACATGTCAATAATTCTTACTCAGTAGGAATTATTCCACCACCAACACTGCTAATTACAGCTATAATCACCCCAAATAATTCTGCCACCTATATAAATTAACTACAGATAATTTTGCTATCCACAATCTGTAACCCTATATGGATCTATCCCTAAGAAGAGAGTGGCTTATGTAAACACCTGGCCAGCATCTCTCTCTTTAGAATAAGCAAGAAGACTTTCTGGTACTAAGAAGTATATGGTGTTCACAATAGCCAAGATATGGAAGCAACCTAAGTGTCCATAAGTAGATGAATGGATAAAGAAGATGTGGTACATATACACAATAGAATATTATTCAGTTGTAAGAGAGAAACAAATCCTACCATTTGCAACAACATGGATGGAGCTGGAGGATATTATGCTCAATGAAATAAGCCAGGTGGAGAAAGACAAGTGCCAAATGATTTCCCTCATTTGTGGAGTATAACAACGAAGCAAAACTGAAGGAACAAAATAGCAGCAGACTCACAGACTCCAAGAAGGGACTAGTGGTTACCAAAGGGGAGGGGTGTGGGAGGCTGGGTGTGGAGGGAGGGAGAAGGGGATTGAGGGGTATTATGTTCAGTACACATGGTGTGGGGGGTCACGGGGAAAACAGTGTAGCACAGAGAAGGCAAATAGTGAATCTATGGCATTTTACTACACTGATGGACAGTGACTGCAGTGGGGTATGGGTGTGGGCTTGATAATATGGGTAAATGTAGTAACCACATTGATTTTTCATGTGAAACTTTCTTAAGAGTGTGTATCAATAATACCTTAACAACAAAAAAAAGAAGCATATGGTGGCACGGGTTAGAGTCAATGCCCACAGCCAGATCTCTCAAACAAGCTAATACAATTTAAAATGGAATCTCTGACCCTGCAGGGCTGAAAACCCACCCTCTTTGTGGTGCCTTGCAACATACCTGCTAAGCCCCCTCTGAGTTCAGCCCCAAATGCAATGCACAGATCAAGATGAGCTCAGACTTATATCCAGATGACCATACCCCACCTCAAGCCAGCATTGTGTATCTCTGCATATCTGCCCTGCCACTTACCTCTACGTCAGGGCCCACTCAGCCTCCAGACCAGCATTGAGGATGGGGGATTAAGGCCCCCAGGGCAACCTTCAATTAATGGAGGATGGGGTTCAATGAAAGTCTTCCTTTGGGGAGATTCGAAGAGGCATTCGTAGGCTTCTCAAGAGACCTTGGCAGAACTGAGCTCTCCATGCCCCCAGAAGAATCCTCTAAAAGGCACTTTAGTACTGTAGTTTTTCCTGCCTTATCACATTCTCCCTTCCCTCTCACCGCTGTTTCCTGAGATCATCTACACAGTAAACAAATGTGTGTTCAATTTTGTCAAATGCCTTGTCAGCATCTATTGAGATGATCATATGGTTTTTATCCTTCCTTTTGTTAATGTGGTGTATCACATTGATTTGTGGATATTGTGCCATCCTTGCATCCTGGAATATATTCCACTTGGTCATGATGAATGATCTTCTTGATGTATTTTTGAATTTGGTTTGCTAATATTTTGTTGAGGATTTTTGGTCTGTAGTTTTCTTTTTTTGTAGTGTCTTTGTCTGGTTTTTGTGTTAGAGTGATTCTGGCCTCATAGAATGAGTTTGGAAATATTCCCTCCTCTTCTATTTTTTGGAATACTTTAAGAAGGAGAGGTATTAGCTCATCTTTAAATGTAGAAGTCACCCGTGAAGCCACCTGGTCCTGGACTTTTGCTTGTTGGGAGTTTTTTGATTATCAGTTCAATTTCATTACTAGAAATCAGTCTGTTCAGATTTTTTGTTTCTTATTGGGTCAGTCCTGGAAGATTGTACATTTCTAGAAATTTTTCCATTTCTTCTAGTTTGCCCAATTTATTGGCATATAATTTTTCATAGAATTCTAATTATTTGAATTTCTGCAGTATTGGTTGTGACTTCTTTTGTTCCTGATTTTGTGTCCTCTCTCTTTTTTTCTTGGTAAATCTGGCTACAAGTTTGTCTGTTTTGTTTATCTTGTGGAAGAACAAGCTCTTAGGTTCACTGATTTTTTTCTATTTTGTTGGTCTCTATTTTATTTATTTCCACTCTGATCTTTATTATATTCCTCCTTCTACAAATTTTTTGCTCTGTTCTTTTTTCTAGTTCCTTTGGTGGTAGGGTTAGACTGTTTATTTGAGATTCTTCTTTTTTCTTGAGGTAGGCCTGTATTCCTATAAGCTTCCCTCTTAGACCTGCTTTTGGCTTTTGCTGCATCCCACATATTTTGAACCATTGTGTTTCTGTTTTCATTTGTTTCCATGTGCTGTTTGACTTCCTCTTTGATCTGTTCCTTGATCCACTGATTATTTAGAAGCATGCAGTTTAATCTTCACATTTTTTCCACCAGTTTTTTCTTGTAATTGATTTCTAGTTTCATACCATTGTGGTCTGAGAAATTGCTTGATACAATTTTAATTTTCTTAAATATTTGTTGAGACTTGTTTGTGTCCCATTATGTGATCTGTTTTGGAGAATGTTCCATATGCACTTGAGAAAAATGTGTATTCTGTTGCTTTTGGTTAAAATGCTCTGTATATATCTGTTAAGTTCATCTGGTCTAATGTGCCATTCAATACCTCTGTTTCCTATTTTTTGTCTGTATGATCTATCCATTGATGTAAGTAGGGTGTTAAAGTCCCTACTATTGTGTCACTGTCAATTCCCCCTTTAGGTCTGCTAGTATTTGGTTTATATATTTGGGTACTCCTATGTTGGATACATAGACATTTACAATTGTTACATCCTCTTGTTGGACTGATTTCTTTATCGTTACGTAATGTCCTTCTTTGTCTCGTTACTTTCTTTGTTTTAAAATCTATTTTGTCTGATATAAGTATTGCAGCTCCAGCTTTTTTCATCATTATTTGCATGATACATCTTCTCCCATCCCTACAGTTTTAGTCTGTGTGTGTCTTTAGGTGTGTAGTGAGCCTCTTGTAGGCAGCAAATAGATGGGCCTTGTTTTATCCTTTCAGTCACCCTATATTTTTTGATTGGTACATCTAAGCCATTTACATTTAAAGTAATTATTGAAATAGAGTACTTACTGTCATTTTGTTAAATGTTTCCTTGTTGTTTTTAATGCTGGAGTTTTTGCTTGTTTGCTTGCTTTTTCTGTTTGTATAATGAAAGGCTATAAATTCTCAAAGCCCAGTCCAAGTCATTCTGCTCATGTATTTCCTAAAGTATTTCTTACAGAGTCCACTCTGATACTTTGCATCTAATGTGATTGATTCTATGCCATGTTCTGAGACTGCGAAGATTATAATCTGATCTCTTTCCTCAAGGAATTATCTATCTAGGCAGGGAGATGGCCAAGTAAACAGGTAATTGCAGTACAGCAGGATGACAAAGGTAAGACCAGAGAGCACAAAGCAAGAGTCCTTCACTTGGTAAGGAAGCATCAAAGGAAATTTCTTGGTATAAAAGGATGTTTGAACAATGTGCGATGAAAGAACAAGGCAAAGCCTCCAGAAAAATGTCTTTAGCACTGCTGTTAATTACCTTAGCCACTGATGAGGAAAAAATTCCAAGTGATTTTGGGCAGGTCAGCTGTGACTAAAAGTGACACTGAAATCTAGACTAGGGGAATGCAAAAGAGAAATTTCACTTAAAACTTAATCTTGATGCAAAATTTGGCCACCCCTGTGTTAGGACAAGGAGAGTAAATCTGGACTCATCTGTGGTGTCTTGACAGCTAAGTGGATTTATATTCATGCCCAGACAAGCAGCAATTGGCCAAAGGCATCCAAAATTTTTCAGTCCTGAATGAAAATCAAACTGAAACATTGAAATTCTCTTCAATATCTTGAGCACCTCTCCAAACCATGTTGGAGAACACTGTGAAATGTCCAATCCAGAGTCCACTTGAACCCTGATTTCATTCATCAATAGAACAGATTTATTTTAATGCTCTAGATGAGCAGACAGGCTATAGTCAAGTCTCAACTCCATTTAAATGAAGAACACTGCTTAGGAAATGACTCTTCCAGTGTGATTTTAAGTAACACTTTTCATAAACAAGAAACCAGTATTACACCTACAAAGGTTATTCCTCTGCCTCAGTAGATGAGAGACCTTAAATGATTAACCTCTTGTATTAGTTTGCTTGGGCAGCCATAACAAAATCCCACAGACTGGATGGCTTAAAGAACAGACACTTATTTTCTCACAGTTCTGGAGGTTGAAAGTCTGAGATCAGGTTGTCAGCCGATATGGTTCCTGGTAAAAACTCTCTTCCTGGCTTGCACACAGCTGCCGTTTTGCTATGTCCTCACATGAAGGAGAGAGCTCTGGTGTCTCTTTCTCTTCTTAGAAGGACACCTTCCCCATCATATTAGAGCCCCACCCTTATGATTTTGTTTAACCTTCATTACCTCCCGACAGGCCCTAACCCCAAATACAATCACAGTAAGGGGTTAGAGCTTCAGCATATGAATTTGGGGAAATGGGGAGACACAAACATTGAGTCCATTACAACTCTCTAATACTTACTTTCTTATTCTGTAAAAGGGTAATAATAATGAACTTCTGCAATGTGGCTATTATAAGACTCAAATATATAACAAAGAAAACACTTAGAACATATTAAAAAATAAGGAAACACTGTTACCAACTGAAAGGTAGTATAGTACAATGCTTAAAATCATAGGCCCTGGACCAAGAAAAATATTTAAAAACTACCTATCTGTAGAAGGAATTCTGATAAGGGAATGAAGTTGTTTCATTACCATCTTAAGTAAACCCTTCACAAAAAATAAAATGGCATTACATACAAAACGATTAGTCCTCTTCATCAATACCTGTGTGGCTTCTTGGTCTCTCAGCTCCTCACAGTACCAGCCACAAAATACGTGTGCACTACAAGTTTATGTTGGCTGTTCCTATTCTTCCCAATTTTTACTTTTCTCTTTTCAGCATCCTTAATAATGTAATAGTAAAACAGGAAAGACATAAATTGAGACTCTCGTGCAGTAGACCAGCCATTCTATTGAGAACAACTAGATAAGCTTTATATGATTTCCACCGTTTACCCAAAGAAATCTGTTTTAAGGATATTAACTGACTATCAAGGCATCCTGGACCAAAAGGGTCAAAACCTCAGAGGGAAGGGAAACACGAAAGGGCTTCAGAGCATTAAGCTATCTGAGTGTTAGACATTATTTTCCCTTCAAGGCATTCAGTGAAGAGACTGAAAAGACTAATTTAAAGCAATCGCAAGAAAGACAGAAACCTCCGCACAGTTTTCTGTTGGTTCAAGAAACTAGGAAGTTAGAAACTTGTGTTTAGGGCTAGAGAAACACAGAGAAATAAAAAACCCAATAGTCTGAAATGCATATCTCTTTGAGGAGTCTGCTACTTCATAAATGGTGCTGACTCAGAGAAGCCAAGCAGAAAGTGACAACTTTCTAGTATAATGTGTAAAGGAGCTAAACCAAGGTTTGGCAGTTTTGTGGGGAGATGAAAAGAAAATTGAGCTCAGAAACCACCAAGGAAGAACAAAACTGGTGAATCCTTGAGACACCTGAAGGAGTATATCCTAGGGGTGAGTGGAAACTGCAAGTAGGCCTGACTTTACAAAGCCTAAAGTGCAGCCTCAGAACAGCTGATCGGATTAAGTTGACCCACTTGGTAGAGTCTACTCTTACCTAACTGCCTCAAAAAGCTAAAGGCTCATCTAGAACCTGTACAGTTTTCCATATATAATGTTCACTATGTAATTAAAATGATGGGACATAACAAGAAATAGGACCAGCAGGGGGAAACCCTAGAAACTACAAAGAGATACACTGGAAATGCAAATATTGGTGCTATTAGCCACAGACTTTAAAGCAACTGTGGCTAATATGTTCAGGAAAACAAGTAGCAAGTAAGAAAATTTCACTAGAAAACCAAAAATTTATTTAAAAAAATGAGATTTTAGAATGAAAGTTATAAAAATTGAAATTAAGAACTCAGATGGATTAACAAAAATTAAGACATAACTGAAGGGAGTAGTAATATTGTGGAAAACAGGTAAGTAGAAAATGTATAATATACATGTTATTAGGTAACACATATGTGTAACACATATGCAACTGGAATCTCAGACAAGAAGGTGAGAAAACATAAGACAGATGAAATATCTGAAAGATAATGGCCAAGAATCTTCTAAAACTTAAAATAATTTCAAGTCACTTATCCAAGAAGCATCATAAGCCCAAGAAGTTTAAGTAAAAAGAAAAGCACATGTGGGCATAACATAATATTATTGCTGCAAACCAAAGGTATTTTTAAAAGTCTTTAAAAATATCCACTAGAAAAAATTTTTTAAAGAGATGTAAAAAGAGCAACAGTAAGAATGACATGGGACTATTTGATGGAAACAATGGAAGCCAGAAGATAATGGATTAGCATCTTTAAAGAGCTGAAGGAAAATAAAGCCAACCTAGAATACTTTAAACATAGTGAAGGTGAAGAAAAATTAAAGATATTTCCAGAAAAATGAAAACTGAATTATGTCCCCATCAGACATATACTAAATATTAATGATATTTCTTCAAGCAGAATATAGATGAATACACACACACACACACACACACACACATTCACTTCCAGAAGGAAGAATGATAATAAAAAAAGAATGAAAAGTAACAAAGAAAAAATAGATAAATATCAGTAAATCTAAATAAATACTAAAGCAACAGCGATAATATTTTGTTGGATTTAAAGCAAAGATAAAACTAAAATATATGACAATAACCTAACAAGGTGAGAGGAGTATAGATGGGTTTCTAGTGTTCTGTGTTTACCACATTGCAATGGGAGAGGTAAAGGTATTCACTATGTTAGACCCTAACAAATCGAAGACGCATGTTGAAATCTCTAGTATAACCACTAAAATAACTAAATGATAATTCATAACTAACAAGATGAAAGAGGGAAGAAAGGATAGTCATGATAAAGACTAATCCAAAACAAGGCAAGAAAGGAGAAAGAAAAGAATAGAGAAAGTGGGACAATTTGAAAACATATGGGTAGTACAGGTAATACGAAATATACAAGTAATTATGTTAAGGGTATATGAACAAATTTTCCATTTAAAGTGCAAAGAATGACATAATAGGTTTTTTTTAAATTCCACTATGTATTATTTATAAGTGCTTCACCTTAAAAACTAAGGACAAAAAAAGTTGAAAGTGAAATGACAGAACAAAGTTATACCAAGAAAACATTGGCCAAGATAAAACAGTTGCTATTAACTTGATAAAGCTAATCAAAGCAGACTTAAAGGCAAGAAACATTACTAGAGATAGAAACATTTCATGCTTTAAAAGGGGTTAACTGATTAGGCAGAGATCAAAATTTTAAATCTGTATAAGCCCATAACAAAACTTTAAAATATATAAAGCAAATTTTGTGAAAATAACAAACAAACAAAAAAGACAATTTCACAATTATAATGGGGCACTTTAACATATGCCTCTTAAAAGCTGATAGATCAAGCAGCCAGAAAAATCAGTAAGGATAAAAATAAGGTGAACAGTACAATGAATGTACATGCCAAAACTGATGTATAAAACACTACATGCACAATAACTGGATTCACAATTTCAAGTGCATTTGGAACATTTATCGTGACCCTAACTACTGCAACCTAGGCCATAAAATAATACTCAGCAAATTTTAAAGGACTGAAAAGGGTAGTTGTTCTTTCACCACTGTGAAATTAAGTGAAATTAAACTAGGAAAAAATACAGATAACCAGAATGCACTCAAATATCTGCAAATTGGTCAATTCACTTCTATATAATCCTTTAGTTAAAAAAGGATATCCAAAGGAACTTATAAAATATCTTTAATAAGTGGCAATAAAGATTTAACATTACAACTTGCAATATGCAGCTGAAGTAATGTTTATATGCAAACGGTCTTAACAGCATACGTTAGAAAAGAAAAAACTTTGAAAAGCAATGGTTTAAGAGTTCACATAAAAAGTGAAAGAGCAAATTAAATCCATGGAAAGTAGTGGGACAAAGATGGTTTTCAACTTATTTTATGAAGCCAGCCTAACCTTCGATACCCAAACCTGATAAAAATATAAGGAAATAAAATTACAGACCAATTTTTCTTACAAAAATACATGGGAAAACCCTAAACAAATACTCACAAATCAGATCCAGCAGTGACTGAATATAAATGGCCAAGTAAGGTTTATTCCAGGAAGGCAAGGTTGGCATAACATTGGAAAAGTCAATCCGTACATTAATGGAAAAAAAAAAGTAGAAAAACCATATGATCTCAATAAATGCTGAAAAATTTTTAAATAAAATTTATTACAGATAAAAGGAACATTATCAGTCTGATAAAGTGTATTTACAAGGAAATCTATAGCTAACATCATACTTAATGGTGAAGGCATAAAATATTGCCCCCATGATCAGGACTGAAACAAAGATGTTTAATATTATCACTTCTACTCACCATGCTTAAGGTCTATGACTTTGCAAGAGACAAAAATAAAAGCAAAGAAAACACCATAAAGACTGGGGGGAAAAGATCCTGTCATTATGCACAGAAGATAGGATAGTACATAGAGAAATCAAAAACAATTTATAAGTAAACTTCTAAAATTGGTAGGTGAAGGATTTCTAGAAATATTTTGTCTATAGACAAAAGTCAATTGCATTTCTACATCTCAGTAGCAAACACTTAGAAAATGAAATAAGTACAATTATTCCATTTTAAGGAGCATTGAAAAATCAGTCAAGAAAATTAGTCTAATAAAGGGTGAGCAAAATGTCTATAAGGAAAACCACAAAACATTACTGAAAGAATTTTAAGACCGAAACAAATGAGATACACCATACCCATGCACTGAAAAATAGTGTTGTAAAGATTAACCTATAAATGCAATGCAATCCAAGTAAATATTCCAGCAGCATTTTGGTGGGAATTGGCAAACTGATCCTGAAGTGCATATAAAAGGCAAACAACCCAATATATATATTATATATATATAGCCAATTTTTCAGTACAATGATGAAAGCCTTAACCTACTTGATATTGACATATTACAAAGCTATAGTCATTACTTAAGTGTGGTATTAGAAGATAATTTTTAAAAATGGAATAAACAGAGAAATCAGGAATAGACCAACACACACCATCACCTGATTCATGACAAATGGAATACCACGATGTAGCGTGCTTAAAAGAATCCTCTTGGAAATAAATGGCACTTTATCAGCTGGATATCCAATTAGGGAGAAAAGGAAGGTATCTTGACCCACTCCTCACACCACTTACAAAAATAAATTCCAAGTGCATTATAGAGTAAGTGAGGGTAAATAAGTAAATAAAGCTTCTAGCATTTTACATTGGAAAATATCTTTGTGATCTTGGGTGTAGGAAAGAGCTTTACCACAGAATGCCAAAGATTGATAAATTGGGAGACATTAAAATTAAGAATGTTATTTATCAAAAGAAACCATTAATGGGGTGAAAGATGAGTCAGAGAGTAGGAGAAAACACATTTATCCAAAAGAGATCCCATCTCCAGACGAACCAATAGAAAAATAGCAACCCCCCCAAAAAAAGACATTAGATGATAAAAGAGAACACCCAAATGTTCATTAAGCATGTGGAAACCTGTTCAGCCTCCTTAGTTGTCAAGAGAATGCAAAAATCACAATATAATATACTAAGTACACTCCAGATTTGTTACAGTGAAAAAAAAAATAGCCAGTATTGGTAAAGAAGAGGAACAAGGAATATTCATATACAGCTGTGGGAATGTAAATTGGCAAAAACACATTGAAAACTGATGATTTCTCCTAAAGCTAAATTGGCACCTGCTTTAGGACCAGAAATTCCATTTCTAGATACACAACAGAAAACAAGCACATCTTTGAACCATAAGACCTGCAAAAGAATATTCACAGCAGCATTATTTGTAATAGCCAAAAGCCAGAAACAACTCAAATGTCCATCAACAACAGAATAGATAAATAAAGTGTGGCTGTTTATGCAAGAGGATGCTTTGGAACAATGAAAACAAATAAATTAAAGCTACAGACAGCACTATGCAAGCAGACGTTGCAAACATTTTACTAGTCAAAAGAAGCTAGTCAAATAAGAGTCTGTGACTTGCTTTTACACCAAATTCAAAAACAGGCAAAAACTAATCTTCAGTGATAGAAGTCAAGATAATGATTATGTTTGGGGAATGAGAGAGAAATGAGGAAGTGCTTCTGGTATACAGGGGGTATTCTATATTCTCATCTAGTTGGCAGTTATGTGAGTGTGGTCACTTCATAGAAAATATTTGTGCCTCTTTCTATATTTATGCTATTTCAATGAATTTCTTTACAGCAGAACTTGGAGCATTCTTTAAAGGAGAGAAGTGGTATGCAGGATTTCATAAGCACCTTGTAAACCGAGTGGCCGCATTTTAGTCAAAAACTCTAGACTAAAGCTACATTGCCTGAAGCCCTGTTCTACCGAAACAGACATCGAAGAAAGCAGAGATAAGAAACTACATTAGAGTGAAAAGTAGCATTTAATGGGGGGACTGGCTTATTCCGAAGAGAGTAACAAAAAACTTCACCTAAGCTGATATGACAGGATAAATAGTGTCACAGACATTCTGCTCTCAGTAGCTGACTCAACAGCCGAGGCTGACAGATTTACAAAGGAGAATTGAATCCTCAGATCAAAAACCATGTGCTCTGTTTGGGGCTTCATGACCTACAATATACACTGAAACCCTTAAATCAACAGGTTTATGGCATTTATGGTGAAGCACTCCGACAAGTCTGTTTCATCAAACAAGCCTTGTCTTGACTCAGCTCAGCTAAAAAGCTGGGCTATCAAAGGCAGGCATTTCCTAACATGAGGGGAAAAATGCTCCGTTTTCTGTTCAGATACTTAATGGAAATCTTTCTGGTGCTTTTGGGGTAAAGGAAAAAAATGGCACAAACACATAAAGATGTACAGAATCTTTAAGCCTTCTCAGTGCTGGAAAAGATTTATTTATTCAATGACTCTTTAGCTCCTGCTAATGTTACCGGAGTATAATTCTCAGGGTTTGGCTGTGTTGGATCTAAGTGGTTCACACAATACCTCTTTTTGAGGGACAATTACCCAGACCACATTACATAACTATTAAATAGGGAATCTATAATAGTGTCTCTTAAACCATTTTGACTAAAAGCCACGTCAAAAAAAATTAGCATACACATTTGTAACATGGCTCAGTGAATAGGTACTCACACTGCAAAATTTCACGAAATGCTCAGTCTGCCTAGATAACAATCTGCTATTGTCTAATCTACTATTCCCTTTCTTACTAATGCTTGTCACAACTGAAAAAATTGATTCTTCATGACACAAACATGTTGCAACTCAAGGTCTGAAGAGGACATTTTCCAGAAGGAATAGAATTTCTTTGCAAATGTGGGAGCCAGCCTACCTTTTTAAATTCACTGATTCTCAAAATCTGATGCACATGAGAATTACCCACAGTGCCGATTCCAAGGGTCTCAGTCCCAGAGATTATGATTCAGTAGGTCTGGAGTGGGGCCTAAGAATCCAAGCTTTCATCAAGTGCTCCAAACAATGCCTACTCAGGTAGAGTGAAGATGACAGTTTCTAGATGCTTCTTCAATCCCATCAATAAAGTACTCTGGTACTTTATTTTCAGATGAGTAAATGGAGGTCCAGAGAAGGGAAATGATTTGTACAAGGTCTCAGAGTAGCTAGTAAGTCTCCTGACCCCCAGACCATCTCAGCAGGAAGCCAATGGCCTTTCCCGTTGTTTTAACCACTGTTGAGAAAGAGGACAATAAAACCGAGCACTAGCAAGAACATAATAAACTAATAACATTAGAGGTCTCTTTGCAGCAATTAGCTTGAAGCAAACCCAGGACTGAGTCTAGGGAGCTGAGAACACTTTCTTCCTTCTGGCCAATATGGCAACAGAGTAACTCTTCCTCAAGCCTTCTTTTATATCCTCAAACCTCATAGCGTGTCCAGCAATATAATACTCTGGCCTTTCAGGTACTCCCTGTTTATGCAGAAGTTTTCAAAGCGGCTCAGTCATTCCAGCTGAAACCCCTATTTCCCTGCAGAGTGCCCGGAAGCCTGTTTTAGGTGATGAGCTAAAGAGAGCAAGGATTTATTGTGATGGCAGCTGCTCATTGAGCATCTGGGGCTCCTGGAGCTCACCAGGCATCACCTCATCCAAGTCCACGCCCACTGCCTCCCCTTGTGGGGTGCTCCTCCGCAGCGTGGCCACACCTTTATGTCTGCGGGTCTCTGCTCAGTTATCAACTCATCAGTGAGATCTTTCCTGACCCCCAACTAGGGAAGTGCAAACGCTCCTCCCCAGACTTCCACCTGCAGCACGTCCTGGCTTCTTTCCCCATTTTACAGCACTTTGACCTTGGGATATTCTATGTATTCACTTGTTTGTATATTTATTGTCCATTTTCCTCCCTGCCACAAAGATAGGGACCTTGCCCTATCTCCAGTATCTCAAACATATCCAGATAGTCAGAGAATGCTCAAAAAATCACATGGGAAATGGTTAAGAGTTAGATGCTTGCTCTCTCCGAGGCATTGGGATAAGTGTTTTGCATGAAGAATGTATGAGTCACCAGAACCATAAGAGGCAGGTGACCTTATCCATATATTACTGATGAGGAAAATGAGAAGTGTGAAGGATTTCAGGCCGCTCAGGTTTTCTCAGCTCACCGGCAGAAGTGCTGTGATCACACAGAGTCCATCTGACACTGATGTCTTTCTAGATTACTAGGCAAGTCCACTGCTTGGACGCTTCTTGGCTGGATGTGACTGGCACTCAATACGTGTTTGAAAAGCAAGGGAATTAATGTGGATATATTTTTAGTATTTAAAATATTTGCTTATATTCATATATAACTAACATGGAGCTATATTTGTATATATTTGTATTTGGGGGAGCGAGTGAGCGCCTGACACTATGATAGATTCCTGAGATACAATGAGAAAAAAATATATCAAAGGCAGAGTTCAGGCCCTTATGACACGTGCCTTCTAGCACAGGAGGCAGACATGGACATAATCACATCACTAGGTACAAAAGCATAACTGGAACACCTTCCGAGAAGAAGCATAAAGTCCACTTCGCCAAAGGGTGGGGAAAGACCAAGTGAGGTGAATTTTGTGTGTCAACTTGACTGGTCACCAGGTGCCCAGAGCCCAGATATTCGGTTAAATATTATCCTGGGTGTGTTTGTGAGGGCGGTTTTGGTTGAGGTTGACATTTGAATTGGTAAGCTGAGTAAGGCCGATGGCCCTGCCCAGTGTAGCTGGGCCTCACCCAAACACTGAGGCTTGAGTAGAATAAAGAGGCTGAGTAACGGGGAACTGGCTCTCTCTGCCTGACCACCCGGCAATGCTCTTTCTCCCGCCTTCCGACTCAGACTGGAGCCTGTACCAGCAGCCCTCCTGGACCTCACACTTGCCAACTGCAGATCTCGGGACTTCTCAGCCTCTACAATTCGTGAGTCAGTTCCTTATAATTATTTATATATACACATGTCATAATATATATTATATTAATGTGTTATATATTAATAATATAATCCTATATCAATTGTATTTTATTAATATATAATATAAACAACACAGTAGTGTTACATATATAATATACAAATATATTAGTAAATAATAACTATAATATATATTAATATTACATATATACCTGTATATATAATAAACACACACACACACACACACTTCTGTTTCTCTGGAGGATTCTGACGTACACACACCCCTGGTGCTCGTGCTCAGCTGACCATCCAGGATCCAGGACAGGAAGAGGAAGGAGGTGCATCTGAAAAGCACCCATTGCCATTTCCCTGGACTGAGAAGGTCTCCTTTCCTTCTGCAGAATAAAGGCCACCTAGCTCCTCTTTTCAAATGTTCCTGAGAAAACTCTTCTACTTTTCTGGCCTATGGAAGGCGGGGCTTGGCAAAGGGCTACAAAACTGACATCAAAATCAAGCACAAGCAGCTCTAACTCCCCTGGCCAGGGAAGAAGCCCCGGCTGAGTGGGGCGTGGGGAAACCTGGCTGTCCGCTGATGTCTCCTGCCTCTCTGTGGAAGTTGCTAGCTTCAGTTTACACTGCCACCAGCAAGGAAAATTTGCTCAGGTATCCATCTGAGCAGAAATACAATGAGATAACTCAATTTTCTGATACATCAAATGTGATCCTATATCAGACACTATACATTTTCGAATGGCCACTGTTATAGATTATTTCCACCCATTGAATCCTTCCATTAGAGAGGGAAATTTATAATAATGTGATGTTAGCTTTTAATGTCTTGTTTTAAAAACTATTTTGCTTTGCTTTGCTTTCTAGATATATTAGTATAACAAGAGAAGGTATTCTGAAAACTAGAAAAGTGAGACTTAACAAAGAGGTGTCCACTCAAAAGAAAAAAAAAAGGCAGATGTTAATTAAACTGGCAAGTTTTGACCCAATATAATTTGAAGAAAAGCCATGTATAAATTTTCCAAACATAATCTCCTTCACTTAGCTTTAAGAAAAGCACTTAACTCAGCATCCTTATTTGAAATCTGATGTCCACCATCAGAACTGTGCAATTACTAGTAATGGGGAATTGGCTCTCTAGATACCTGGATAATGGCAAAATGCCTTCAAACCAAAATACTGACCTGTCCAAAGCAGAGAGTATTCAAAAGAAAACCAAGGAAGCTGTGGAAGTACTTTTTGGAAGACAAGCAGTTTTAACAAACTAGTCAATAAAAAGGGAATCTTCTCTGTTTATTTGCTTTCACTGTACATTAGGGAACTTCCAGGTAAGCGGTAGTAGACATACACTGTCCAGTATAGTAGCATCAGTGGGCACTTGAATGCAGCTGGTCTGAACTGAACATACATATAATGAATATATATGTTCATTATATATGAACTGTGTGCACATATAATGCAAACAGTTGTATAAAATGCACACTGGATTTTGAAGACTTGTGTGCAAAATAAAAGTATACTAGTTTTTATACTGATTATATTTTGAAATAACAATTTCAATATCTTAGATTAAATAAAACATAATACCAACGCAAGCACCCATTTCTTCTTACTTTCTTTTTAATATGACTGCTAGAAAATTTTAAATGACATATGTTGGCTTGTATTATAGTCTACTGGACAACACCCTGAGAGAACAAAGAGGAGATAGGATTCCATGCATCATAAAAAAGAGATAGAGGATTTAATGGGGGGGATAAAAATACCTCTGTTGTCATTATTTAAAAATAAAAATCCACGGAACACTAAAATTAGATTTATGAAAGTAAATATTTTCAAAGACACAAATGAACTGCCTATGAACACTGAGCAGTGTAATCCATCAAAAGGCATCCTTGGTTTCCAACACTGCCCCACATGTCATCATCCGATCACCAAAGAAATCAATTAAAAGTGGTTACAGAAGGTGACCTCATCCTCTAAGAACCAGGGAGTCGCTGTTTTCCCCTAGCTGCTGACAGCCCTATTATGTGCTCTCTTGTATTTGATGCTTTAAAGCCATCTGCAGTTATTGTTGGCAGAGATGAAGAGGTGTGTAATAACAAGACAACTGACAGACAAAGTAGTGAATCAACAAGACAGATAATGCATCCAAGATGTGCTGCTACAAACAGATATTGACAATGGTTGGTGTAGTAATACTCCATACAGTGGGCGCTGCACACAGTAAATGATTCATGAAGTGCGCAGGCAAACTGCCATTGCGTTTACCTGTCAGCCACTCCATGCTTGTCGTATTACGCATGCCTGTTCAGAGAGGGTCCACAACTGCTCATCTCTATCCAAGTTAGGACTTTCATTTCAAAGTGACAGAAACTAAAGTTAAACTAGATTAACAACAACAACAAAAAAAGAGGGGTGTTCATATGAATGAAAAGCCCAAGGAATTTTAATTTGGGGCATAGCTGGACATTAAGACATCATGACCCTATTCTCAGGTAACAAGATGGCTGCCAGCAACTCTGGACTTACATCCCATCCCCTGTGCTGTCCCCAGGTGTCCCAGAATTTGATTTTGTGGGCTCTGCTCCCATTACATGTTGATCCCCGAACCAATCACTGTAGTTAGGGATATTTGATGTTCTGACTGGTCACTGTGGAAAACATGTCACCTCCACCCAAATTCAGAAGACTTGAGACAGAGGTGGGGAAGGTAGGTCCCCAAAGAAGATCGCAAAGTTTTCATCAAAAGACTGGAGAAAACCCAGAGAAGACAAGTAGTGATTCTATAACATCCTACTACGCTGACGGACAGTGACTGCAATGGGGTATGTGGTGGGGACTTGATAATAGGGGGAGTCTAGTAACCATAATGTTGCTCATGTAATATCTTAATAATAGCAAAAAAAAAAAAGACTGGAGAAATGGATGCTGGGCAGAGAATTACAGGGAGCCACCACCATCCCTGAATCCCCACGTCTAACTGGCACATAAAAGATACCCAACTGATGAGTTTTCCCAAGGAATGCAGGCATGAGATATCCAACACATGATGTGTCTGTTTCTAAAGTACCAGGATGTTCATTACCTACATTCCCATAACAAATGCTTATTGAGCACCTACTGCTTGCTGGGGACAATTCTAGCCACTGGAGATGCAGCAGAGATGAAGTCCCAGCCCTCATGGAGTGGATATCCAGAGGGGAAGGCAGCATATGCAAGATAATAAACAGTAAGTATTATATGAATGATAAATAGAATGAAGAAAAATAAAGTAGGGTTAGGGGATTGGGAATGACAGGTGTTCAGAAAGAACTTTCTGCAGTGATGGCATGTGCATAGGAAGTGAAGGGAGGAACTATATGAATATATGGGGAAGGGAATTCAAAATGTAAAGTCACTGGGGTGGGGGCATCTGGGGACATTGAAAGGCAGAGGAGGCCAGAAGGCGTGGGCTGGAGGGTACAATGGGAGAAGAGAGAGGAAATTAGGCCAAGGGAGCCAGATCACATAAGGCCTTGTAGGCCACAGTAAGAAGTTTGGATTATATGCTATGGATAATGGAAAGCCACTGGCCGGTGGAGAAGGTGAAATACTCTGGCTCCTGTGATAACAGATTATAACAAGAGATGAAAGAGAATCATTAGATAAGAAGCTGCTACAGGAATCCAGGTGAGCGATGAGAGTGGCTTAGACCACAGTGCTGGCAGTGGAGGTGGTAAGTGGTCAGAATTGGGGATATTTTGAATTGACCTGTAAGCGATGAAATTCACATGGATGTGTGTATGGGAGCACCTGGTGTTCATGTGTCTTCACAGGCTGATGCAATCATTTAAATAGCTTGCCTGTCATATTAAAAATGAGTCATTCATTACTTCCTTATTTGTGCTCTCAGATGCTTTAAATTATACCTTAATTCTAATATTGATTTTGTTGCACTGTCCTTAAATGTTTCTAATTCCTGTCACCACTCTTCCCACCTTCACGCTGGACTATCTTAGAATTTAAGAACAATATTATCACTTTTGTATTTCTATAGTCTATCATTCTACTGAGGCACATAGTAGGCTGGGAATAAATGCCTTGGGGTGGATAGATGGGTAGATGGAAGGAAGCAACTGAGGGAAAAGAAAGACAAAAAAATCTAACAATTACTGAGAGCTAGGCATACAAGCCCCAAAGTGACCTTGACTTGGCTTACCTGATCTATTTAAAAGAGGTTGAGTAATTTAAAGATGTTGCTCATTGTATAGATACCAGTGTATTACTTGCTCTTAGATGATGAGTCTATTCAACGAAGGGATGACAGACATAAGTAAAATGATCAGGTCAGCTGGTGAGATTTAGGTTCCTTATCTTGCATTCCACTTAAAACAGAGCTCCTTGCCTTTTCAAGTATGGTGAAGAATTTATACACTTAAAGAAATAAATGTACAAACAGCCACTACATGGAGCAGAGATAGAAAAATCTAATGTACCTTTACAAGGGTCTCAGGCTTGAACACACACTCACAAAACACAGAGAACATTCCCTATTTCATTCCCCAAACTGCCCATTTCCCCGGTTCTTACAGGTCAAGAGAACACAGAGGACATTTAACTTTTATCTAAGGTAAGCTGCAAATCCAGAAATAAGACCCACATTTCTCATCTACATCCACATGGGTTGGCTCACTTCCTCAAAAGAATGCAAGGGTAAATTTTATTATAAATATATTTGTTTCTTCAGAGATCCAGTTATTTTCGGCAGTCTGGGATGACAGGCTGTGAATCTAAGGCAACTTGCTTCTTCTTGAACCCAGGGCCTCACCTGCCCCATGAAGTAGCATGAGCAGTTGATGGAGGATTTAAAATGTTTGTGATTCTGCAAAGAGAAGGAACTTTGCCCAGCTACAGAGTAAGCACTGTGGAAATTTTCTGTATTAGTTTTGTATTGCTGTGTAACAGATCACCACATATTTAGCAGCTTTAAAAATAACATCCACTTATTAGCTCACTGTTTTGCAAGTCAGAAGTCTGGGTACAGGGTGACTGGGTTCTCTGCTTGGGGTTTCCTAAGGCCACCATCAGGATGTCAGCCAGGCTGCCTTCCTTTCTGGAGCCTCTGGAACAGAATCCACTTCCAAGCTCATTCAGGTTGTTGGCAGAATTCAGAGCTCCTTCCAGATGTAGGACTGAGGCCCCAGTTCCTTGCTGGCTGTCAGCCAGAGGCCACTCACAGGCCCTAGAGGCCACCTGCACTCCTAGCCGTGTGGCCCTTTAAAGGCCAGCATGGAGATTTTCTCTCATGCCAGGTCCCTCTAGCTCTGAACCTTTCTGACTTTTCCCAGTTCTCTATGATCATATAATTATTAAGTCAAATGGACCTGGAAAATCTTCCTATCTTAAGGTCAACTGATTTGACTCCTTGATTACATCTGTAAATCACCCTCCCTAGCAGTACCTAGATTAGTGATTGGTTAAATAATTGGGAGTCGGTGTGTATACACTGGGGGCTAGGGGACTTGGGAAAGCAATTTGGAATTCTATCAACCACAGTCTGTGTGCACGGCACCATCACCTCATTTTTAAGTTCCAAAGCAGCCCTTTAAAGGTTTTTCCCCCCTCGTCTCTGCCTTATAATAAGGAAACCAGATTCTCAGATATTTGATAATGTCCCTAAATGTAATTTCATTGCAGAGTGTATGTGAAACCCTGTATTATTTTCACAATTTCTTTTGAGTCTAAAATTATTTCAAAATAAAATGTCCTCGAAAAGAATAATTTTGCCAAGATCACATAACTAGTAAGTGAAAGAGATAGGCTTCTGAAATCCCATGCATTTTAACACACCATCCTGCCTTCTTAAACCACTGCACAAGGCATTTATAAGGTGCTAACATCCTAAAGCCCCTAACATTTACCTAGACCAGGGGTTCTCCATCTTGACGGTGCATCAGAACCTACTGGGGAACCTTTAACAACTACAGATACGAGAGCCGCATCCTCAGACATTCAGCTTTAACTGGTCTGTGGTGGTCTCGGGGCATCTGTGCGCTTTAAAGCCCTCTGTCCCTATAGTAAGAATCAGTGACCTGGACATTATTTAATCATAAATGACAGTGTTAAATATGTAATATCAAACAAATTCGTATTTGCTTGTCACACACAAGAGTGGAATTCATCTTACTTCAGTGCGTTTCACTGGAAAACAATGACTGCAGAACCCTGAGATAGACTGACTCGGGGACCTACATCAGCATATTCAAAGAACAAGAGTGCCCTGAAATAGTACTGTCTGTCCATCACATCTCTGTGCTGCATAAAACAGACCTAAACTCAGTAGTCAAGGTGGGGAAAAAACTGTGTTCATTATTTATTCACTGAGAAATTAATTTTGGGGTCACTCTTCATGCGCCTCCTGGAAGTGGCTAAGTAAAATATGAAAAGGTGATTGTAAAACCACGGAAGGAACCCGTAGACACTAAGAAGCACTCTGTCACAGGAGGATCAGTAAATCACTGGAGAGAGAATCTCCTTCTGCTAGCTTATTCAATCCCTTTCCAGTGCTGTCTCGCAAATAAGGTTGTGCACACAGCCACCTTCTAGTAAATAAGTGATGGGCACTATCAAATTCCTATTAGAAAGCATGCCCCCTTGACTTGGAGTGGTAATAAGGGCAGATAAAACATTCCAAAGCTCAGCGGCACCAATAAGCAATCAAAAGAATTCAGCAGAAAATGAAATCCTTAGATACATCAAAGGCATCCCTTCAGGAGAGGTGGGCATGCTGTCCCAATGGAACACTCTCCCCGGACCTGTATATGGTATCTGAGTGTACACTGTACCCTGTAAGTGGACAGAAGAAAAACGTGGAAACGGGTTTTCAGAGAGAGAGCTTGTTATAACTGAAGAGGACTCCTTGGTTTGTGGACAGAGATGGGTAGGAAGCCCAGGCAAATATTTTCAGCCATGAAAGCCTTAATGTGCAGTGCTGTCACTAGGCTGTTTATATTTGGGCTTCAGGGATTAATCAGTACCATTTTCTTTAAAATCACTTACGAGCAATTTCTCTGAAATCATTCATGGGTGGGAAACCACACAATTTTACCAGCACATATGCTCTGCTGGAGAGAACTAGTCTAAGCAACCGTCTTAGGCTCCGGGAAAGCAAAGATGAAATGACTTCCCAGTAACTCTGCCTGTTTCACAACCAAGGAGATAGCAACAGTGATATAGGGTGGTTAATATCAACATCAGCAAGGAAATTTTTGGCCAGAGCTAATGTCCCACATGTTTGGCACCTCAGCTTTCCACGAAATAGGTCTCTTGGTCTGTCTCTCCCATAAAATATGGAATTGCATGCAACTAAGAAAACCTGTACATATGCACATTCTTTTTAGCAGCAACAACAACAAAAAACTAGAAACAAATGTAGTAATAAGAAGGGAAAGATTAAATATGCAGCAGTTAAAAGAATAAGATAAATATATACATAGAGATAAAGAAAGAACTCCAATATACACATTTTAAGTACTCCCCCTTCCCCACCAAAAAAAAAAAAGAAAGAAGCTTCAGGAAAAGTATTGGCTAACACAATCTGTGTACATTTTAATGTATACACACAACCACACCCCCAGAAGTAATAAACACTGGTTGCATAAACAGTTTCAAACTGATAACTGTGGAGCCCTTAGGTCGCAGTGCATCCCGCCAGACCTTCTGTGCCTTAATTCATGTATTGATACACAAATGAAGATAACATTTAGTTTTGTTTGCATACACAGGTGAACCTAGTGTGGCCCTCTGAGGCTTACAGACAGATGACAGCAACTAAGGTCCAGAGCCCCACACACTTGCTCTCACGCAGGACTGCGGTGTTATTGCTGAGTAGGTCACATCAGATACCAGGCACCCAAGGAGCTCTCTGGAACTCAGGAGGTCCTGCCTGCAGCAGGCAGACAAGTAAGGGCAAAAAGCTGAGAGATGGAGAGAGGAGGGGTGCTGAGGTCACTGGGCGCCTTGGATCCAGCCTTGCTATCAGCTGTCCTAGGGCAGGGACGGAGGAGCCGCTGCACTTGCCAGTTGAACGTCCTATGATCTACAAACATTTCGATTCACACTAGCCACCCTTGCCTGCCCCCTTGGCACTCACACTGGCTAACACAACCCGGAGCATCGACAATCCCACTCACGCCTTGTGGTGCTTCCCACAAAGCTGGACCCTTTCTCCCAAAGCGGCTTCCTCAGCCCTCCGTTTCCCCCACGAAGGGCGCTGGCTCAGACACCAGCGCACGTGCGGCTGGAACCACTTGTAAAGCTTCTTCGCTTTCCTTTATTTATTCAAATGGACACCAGGCTTGACTCAGGACCTACTGAATTCTTAGAGGTGGGGCCTAAATACACGTTGGATTTTGGTTTTAAAGTGCCTGAGTGTTTTTGAAGTACATGGAGAACAAAAAAAATGCTACTTTGGGGCCTTAAATACCCATATGACTGGCAGTTAAATGTCATGAAGGCTTCAGTCTATGTCTTAGCTGAATCTTCCTATTCATGGCTCTTGTTCTAATAACTCAGTAGGAGCTCAGTATATATAAACAATATTATTATCTAGGCTAAAACTTTCCAGCCCATGGGTGGTGGGGCCACCTGGCATGAGCCAATTTTGACAGCTCCTTTACGGATGGTCTGCAATAGCGATAATTATTACTCTGTCACGGCCACTACCATTATAACTGTGTGCCAGGCACTGCTTTAACAAAAGCGATGCACATATTATTCTTTTGATACACGCCCAGAAGCCCCTGGGAAGAGGTACTGCCATTACTGTCATCTTACCAGTGAAGGAATTAAACACAAGGGGGTGAGGACTTTGATTTGGGTGCTGCAATGAGTATAGGCCAGAGCTGGGACTTGCAAAGCCATCCCACTATACGGCTTTCTCATACATGCACTGGTCCTGCCCTTCATCCGTTTGTTGATCCTTCCTCTTTGATGCTTTCTCTTTCTCTCATTTTATTTCTACACAGTTGGTAAAGAAGTGGTTACTTCCCCCAGCCCCAGTCCACAAACATTCTCACCTCTGGGGGATTGCCAATATCCAAGTGCTCTTTTTCTGCCCTAACAGGCTTGAAAAAGCTCCTGGGACTGGAGCTTCAATTGCCATTTCTTTCCCCAGCCCTCTCCTACTCCAAAGTCCAGAGTGAGGAAGGATGGAGCTCCCACTGTGTGCCAGCATAAGCGCTCATTATAAATCATCGCCACAATTCTGTGAGAGAGACAGAATAACCATTGCCACTCTACAGATGAGACATCTGAACTACAGAGATGTGCAGAAAGCCCATTACTCACAATTCTGGAGTGCCAAAAGGTGGTGCTTCAGCAGCCGCCCCCCCATAAAGCACGAGGGGAAAGAATCAGACTTCCACCCTCCCCTGTGATCACCCGTCCAATC
The DNA here is from genome assembly GCA_032199065.1 of Smutsia gigantea. Classification (NCBI taxonomy): domain Eukaryota; kingdom Metazoa; phylum Chordata; class Mammalia; order Pholidota; family Manidae; genus Smutsia; species Smutsia gigantea. The sequence goes on from JAVSCE010021162.1 coordinate 79,779, forward strand.
AGCCTTGGGGTCCTGTGCTCCGGCAAGAACCTTGGCTAAGGTTTTAAAAGAGATTGGCTGGCATTTTTCTAAGAGTGTTGCTATGAGCAAATCATTGTCTTCACAAATCATGTCTGAGGGGGGCATACTGGAAAGGGGAACAAATCCATCTTTCCACCGTTGATGGACCCAGTAATAAACCTAAGAAAACATTTCTGATTTGGTTCAGCCTGTATTCAAAAACTTGTAAATACAATCCAGTCTAAGCCTTTATTTCATGTGATCCTCTCAAGTGATTGAAGGGTTCCAAGGAAGTGTATGTAATTCAGCAAACCCCTGCTCGTTAACTAGGCCCCCCAAACAGCAGACACTGGTTTCTCTCTCCCTTGTCTGGACTAAGGTCACTTAACTTCAGCCCTTTTATGAATGGAAATCAGTTTCTAAAGCCCACTGGGCAGGCACTGACCAGCAACAGACAACTTAACGGCTGAGCCTGCGAGCCATAAAATACTTCTGAAGAGGGGAGATCAAAGCGTCCCCACCGCCTATTACAACCCACTGTTTCCAAAGCTCCTCATAGGGACCCAGGCTTGCCAGAGAATGAGTCCCTGCAGTCATAGTCCAGAAAGGCCAGCACTCGGAAGGATACAAGAAGGACAACAGGGCAGCCAGCCGTGGAGGAAAAATGACCCTGAGAGTATAATTGCTGGGACAAAAAAAAAAGAGGAACGAAGGAAAACCAAGTGACAGAACTGGTCAGCACATCAGGAATGCAGGCGGAGGGCTCTTGTGTGGTCTTGATTGTGGGCCCTCAGCCCCCGTGATCATGTACACGCTGAGCCCCTGACACAGTGTGGGAGGCTGGATCCTAGTCAGAGACTGGAAACAAGATGCCCAGAGGAACAGCCCAGCCGTCTATCCTTCTCACCAGCCGGGCCCTCGCTGAGGCCGTGCATCAAAGGTAAAGTGTCCAAGCACTGCAGATCTGGGCAGAAATGCTACACAGTGACAGTTTCTGTATGCCTTTTCACTTGCTCTTCGCATTGTTAAGTGGAGCGTTGTGTTACGAGTTTCTCCAGCAAAGGGTGCATTTCCCCAACAGAAACACATGGTAATTAGATTTATTAGGTACCAGGAAAGTGCCAGTGATCTTAGACCTAGGAATTGATCTTCTGTGATGAACCACAGAATCCTGGACAAGCTGCTGATGGAAGTATGGCTTAAAAAGGTGGTGGCGGGGTCGGGGTGCGGGGGTCCTGTCAAATCTGTATCAAAATTCCACTTCTTGGAGCCTCACAAGGCACATTAGCACCTTCAAAGGTGTGAAATGGATTATAGAAAAGCTATTTGCTTAATTGCAATGAAAAGTTTCCCTAACTTTATAGGACTATATGGCCATGAAATCACGTATATGGTCATGAAACCCTTTTATTCCTGGAGCATTTCTTACCAGTTAGCAATCAATAAAGATGATTATAGCATCTCTCTTGGGAATCATTGCTTTAATGACTTTCTTGTCACTATGAGCTCCTTGAAAAAAAAAAACAAAAAAGTTTTCCATGACCAAGTAAGTTAGGGGAACTCTAGGTTAAAACAGAGTTAAGAAAAGGTCTTTAGTGTAGGACATTCCAAATTCTTAATATGCTAATATGCGTGGTAAAGCTCCAAAATGTGGCACTTGGCACTAATGTGACGATGCTCCCCTATTTTGAAAACCATACTCCAACAATGCTTTGTGGCCAGGGTTCTGTTGAATTATGGCTTGGTTCAAAATAACACAGCAATTTCTAGGTCTAAACTTAGCACTCCATTTTCTCCCCTAGAATGAAATTCTATGAACCAGTGTCCAACAGACATTTTGCTTGCAGCTTTATCCGTAGAGCTCTGACTGGTGCCCGACATAACAAAAGCTCATCAATTGCTGAAGGAAAGAATGATCAATGTGTCTTTCCAGTCAGTTCTTAAAACATGACATTTCCACCAAGTTTCAGAAAAGGGATCAATCTGTCAAACTGACAAGAATTAGTAAAACAATTTGCCTCTAAGTCCAACGTCTTAATCCAATGGTTCTCTAGAGTGAGTATGCATTAGAATCATTTGGAGAATTAAAAATACACATTGCTGGACCCAGCCTCCCTGACCTTCCATTGTGGGTAAAGAAATTCAAAATTTTCAGCACCTCAAGGGAAGCTAATGCATCTGATCATGCTCTGAAAATCACCATCCTAATAAAAAGGATCTCTAAGGTGGAACTTGAGCAGGAAGGCCTTTCAGATCTACTATGAAGGAAGAAAGATACAGGCTTGCTCTATCAGCCCAGGAAACAAAATTAAGAATTACAGGATAAAGTCATTAGAAAGTAGATTATAGCTCAGGATGAAGAGTCCCCCAACAATGACTCAGGCTTCCTGGATCTAAAGACTTGTCATCACTGCGGTTGTCAAGGAGAGGCTGGATATGGTAGAAAGGAGATGCATGGCAGACAATGATTAGATTAGGTTTATCTGCAACCCTGAGATCTGGGCTAAAGGCTGAAAACCCAGATACCTTCATAGAGTGGAAGGCAGCCACATACAGGCGTCAGTGGGGAGCTGGAACTTGTAAAGGCATTCAATTTTTAAAAACTCATCATCCCCAGACACAATGCAAGGCAGGACTCACTCAGGGAAGTTGGCAGCTTCAGTTTTATGAATTATTCCAAATAAGTAACTGCTTACTCAAATCTGAATAAAGTGAGACAGACCTGTCAGTTGGAGGAAAAAGGGGTGCATTTGAAGAAAATATTTTAAGTATAGCTTAATTCTGAATGATTGAGGGTAATTCCCTGCCCGAGAAATCCTAGCTAGAGTATATATGTATGTATGCATGTATGTGCGTATATATTTCATTATAACCCTTTCTGACTCTCTTCCTGGGGTTTCCCTAGCAAGCAAGATAATGATTAGCTTTCCTCTTGGTACTTTGTGAACTAAAGGTGACATTACTTTTCTTAATACGCACTGCCGGCACACTAAGGAGGTTGCTGTAACCTATAAAGGCATTCCGACATTAGTCATTCAGATCCACTGCTGGAGAAACACCCGTGTAGAGACTGCACCTGGAACCGGCTTCATCTATCAGTTTTATGCATCTCATGTCAGTTTCTGGTTTAATGCAGGAAGACGTGTTCATCTCTTTTAGCATGTTTACTTTGATGAGTTTCTCCAACAAGCACAGAAGTTTGTCCCTCTCCTGAACCCTTGAGTCATCCACTATTCTGAATCCATTCCAGTGGTTGCTAATTAACTTTAGAGAAGGCACAAACCCCTTGTTTGGCCAAAGAAGCTGGGCAATGTCTATGGGTTCTTCATCCTGACATGATTATTTCTCTCCATCACCATTTTTCACATGCCTGGCAAAGTGTTCCCCCTCAATGTGGTATCTCAAGTGATCTCACAGTGCTTACTGTGATAGTGTTTCATAAGCAGATCAATGCATTGTTAGAGACAATGAGGTCATAATAACAATGAGGTCAAGTTGGCAAAACAGTGTTTTTGCTCAGTAATTCACAGAGACATGAAAAAAATACCACAGTGTAGGCTGAAAACATGTATGCTATTTCTTGTCCGCATGATATACATAGATCACAAAAAGAGGGCATTCAAATGGCTGATAAGCATAAAAAACTGTACTTCAACAACCATCAGGACAATACGAACTAAACCCCCAATGGGGTATCACTTCATACCCATCAATCAGAGTGGCTAAAATGGAAAAGACAGACAATGGCCAAGTGTCGGTGAGGACATGGAGCAACTGGAACTCTCACAGGCCACTGATGGCAGTGTAAATTGGTACAACCACTTTGAAAAGCTGCCCGGCAGAATCTCCTAAAGCTGAACATACACATACCCTATGACCCAGTGATGTCATTTTTAGGTATGTTTCCAACAGAACATGTCCGTAAATTCACCAAAGGTACAACATACAAGAATGTTTGGCAGTACTCTTCACAATAACAGCCCCCAAGTGGGAACACTCTGAGCATCTACAGACAACTAAATGGAAAAACATTGTTAAATATTCACACAGAGGAATATCGCATGATTCTACTTATGCAAAATAATAAAATAGGCAAAATTAAGCTATGTTACAAGTGAAGATGGTGGTTACCTCTGGTGGATATTGACAAGGAAGGGCATATAGGGGGTCTTCTGGGACACTGGAAATGTCTTGTTTGATCTGGTTGGTGGTTACATGGGTGTGAACTTTGTGAAAATTCATAGGCTTTATACTTATATTTTTCATTTTTCTGTATACACATTTTGTACTTTTCTGTATATTCACTATACTTTATGAGGTTACAGAAATTACTACAGAGCAGTGTCTCAGCTTCTCAGTTGTGGTTCTGTCCTCTTTTATGTTTTCTTCATATTGTTTTATTAAGTGTGGGTGTGTTCGTGTTTTGCAGCTGTTTGTCAGGGCCGCTGGGGGGTGGGTAATGCCATGGGGATAAGCCTGGTTCTCTCCTTACTGCATACCAAGTGGGCCTTGCCAGGTCAACAAACTGGATAATCAAAGTCAGATGCCCAGAAATGACAGTGCTCTTAGAAATCATTTTACATGTTTCAGGAGAGGAAACTGATGCCTGGAGAAGTAAAGTTAATTAACTAAGTATGTGTAACTGGTTTGAACAGTAGGACAGACAATGAGTTTAATGATTCCAATTTACATGAGCCTTACACACTGATGTGTGCAAATGGGGTTGTCGATTATTTCTTTCATGTCCATCACAAAGATGGATATTTTTAACTTGCCCCATTCTTATGTGTTAAGTGACTATTGGCTACCTGTTCAAAAGTGAATCTCCTCCTTAGGAGAAATAAGCCAACATCTATTAATATGAGACAAGTGATCAGATTTCCTATCCCTCACAGACAGGGGAATCCTGAGGGAACTGAGCAGGAGGCAGCTAGATGTGCTGGAACTAGAGCAACTTCAGAGCAATTATTCCCTGCCAGGAGCTGCTGTGGCACTTTCCATGTAAGAAGTCACTGAATCCCCACAGTGCTGTGATGAAACCCTCCTCTATTTCCCGTGTTAGAGATGAAGACACTAAGACACGGAAGTTGTTAACTCTCCTGAGGTCCTACTAGTAAGTGGCAGTGTGAGAGTCGCCCAGGCTGCTCTTAGCCACTCATTTGGGTGGAACAGGAGAGTTGTGGCCATTATGGTGGGGATGCCTAAACTCCTTCTGAAGACGTTAGGATACTGGAATAGACAAAGGAGAGGGAGACACACAGGAGAATGCCCATAAAGAGCAGGAGACTCATCACAACCAAACAAAACCAAACAAGATATAATCATGCGTGTGCATGCATGCACGTGGGTCAAACTGTGCTCTATTTAAGTCATTAGTGAGCCATACTGATCATTTGAATGGATCAAACTTAGTTGGAAATTCTTAAATCTTTGTTTCACTATAAAGAGCATACAAAAATATCATAACTCTAGTTGCAAGGAAAGATTTTAGCTAAATTTGAAGCCATGGTATCAAAAAGAAGTAAAATAATGACAAAGAACATGGGAGTCCTCATCCTCCTGCAGCTAAGCCACCCCCTCTTGCTCTGTGTCATGGCATACCATGTACCTTACTAGCACCATCCCCAATGGGGCTTTTTCACATTTTCCTTCTTTCGGCCCTGCTGGACCACGACCATTGTACGTCTCAACACAAAGTCTTCTTGCCGTTCAAGACCCTTCTCCATTGCATCATGAACCCAAAACATCATTTACTGCCTCATATGTCTGATTGAATCCTGAGACAATTATCATTTACACTAATATTCTTGGCCTGGAGCCCAACAGTTGAGAACACAGAGAGGAAATAACACGTCCCAAATTCGTTTAAACGTTCTGTCTCCCTGGATGCCACACTTAATCCTGCCAGCCCTCAAACACCCACACCACACTCTAAAAGGATGTCTTATGTGAGCAGGACAACAAGAACAGATTAAAGAAAACAAAAGGCCTCTCTTCTACACCCAAGGTTGGGCTTAACAGGGCTGCTGAATGCAATTTTGCATTGAAATACAGTTTTCCCATTTCAAAGCAATGTAGAGGCATGCAGCTTGTTAGATTTATATAATGCCTGGTCTCTCAAGACTTTACAAAGCGAATGGCATCCATCAAATTAATTTCCTTGGGGATCATCTCAAACATGGAGAATGAAGAGGCCCAGACCATTAAACATCAAAAGAATGTTCTAAATGGTAATTAAAGTTCTATTATATTTTCTTTTTCTGGGAGCAGATTAGATTAATTCAATTGAGAATATTATAAGTATCAAAGCTGACAGGATGAATGTGTCGAGAGCTGGCTGGAAGAACACTTAATATTGCAGACATCTGTTCATTCAAGTTATACGAAACACAAGAAAGAGGGAGCCAGCTCAGAGCGCAGGGTACTTACCAAGCCAGCACACGTAGACACAGCGACAGAGGAGGAGCTGTCATTTCTGATAAATCCCTGATAGAAACATCGCTGCACGGCGGGCTCCTGAGTCTCTGAAGCACCATCTTTTCCAAGTACCTGGACAATAAAGTGACTGCTCAAAATCGCCGAGGGCTTAAGTTCTAAATGTAGTTCCTGTCCAAATGCTGAAAACTGGTAATGCAGGGAGCTCCTGGCACTCTGCGCTGATCGCTTTTTCCTGCCGTTGTGCAAAATGTCGTGTGAAATATATGACCCGCTGGAATCCACTTCTACCGGCGTGACAAAGACATAATCTGTAATGAGAAAGGTTTAGCTGTCAGCACCTAGAGCCACAATGCCGAAGGGTCACTTTCCAACAGGCTGGCCCAGAGCGATGCACGGCTCAAAAATATCTTTCCACCTATTGCTATGCACCTAGACTGAATATAATTCAGAGCAGTTCAGGGAGATGAGAACCCTGCGGGCTTAACGATTCGCGCTGCCACGTAATTCCTGCAAAAATGGGAAGTCGAGCACAATCTTGAGGACAGTCAAGAATGTTTGTGGAAAATGCCACAACTCTCATGGCCTGGAGAGAGAGACAGACTTTTTGTGTATTAGTCATAGAGCCATCCGTATATAAACATTGACTTTTGGAGACAAAATTAAGAAGCAGAAAGCCACAAAAGTAAAGAAAGGAACATTTTTTTCAGGGAGATTATTAACATCTTTGTGTTTAAACTGAACAGGGAGCATTTTTTTTTTTTGGCAGAGTTTAATAAATTTCAAATGATAACTCACAGGGCTGAGTAACTTGAGATGATACCTCAGATAATTAACAAGTAATGCCAGTGTCATATTTCCGATATGAATCATGCATGACAATAAAACTTCAGCACTAGTATCACTGAACATTTTGCTGAGCGTGTTCACAGGGGCAACCCCATTTAATCGCAAGTGCAAGATGGAGTCGATGTATAACAATGCCTTGAAATCGTCAGAACTTTCCTATATAGTCTGCTGTTTAAAATTGCTCAGACATGTTGGTGGGGGAGTGTCAGATTGGGGGACACCTGGAAAGGCATGTTTAAAAATACCTTCACCATTGCTCCCTAGAGCAGCACTAATTGCAGCTTGTTCTAAAGAGGAGGAGCTAAAAAAGGATCTGCTGCTGGAAAAATGAAGCCAACACACTGTTTTCTATCACAAAACATTGAAACTGAAAGGCATCATCCCAAAAAGTGATTCGGAATATGCCCTCTGCGGATTCAAACGCACTCTGCATTTCCACTTTCTAGGCACAGAATGGGAAACTAATTTGGAAAGTGTCTAGAAAGATTCCGAAGAACTAAGAGGCATGTTTGAGTCACTTGGGTCCCTAGACTGCTGGAGGAGAAAAAGAAAGAGGAATTTCCCTTTTCTCAAAATAGTCAACAACCCAAAAACAACAACAAAAAAACTCAGGCATGAACAGAAGTGCTGTGGCTTAGCAGGGATCATGGAGTGATATTATAATTGGGCTTATATTTGCAAAGAAATAAAAAGAAAAAGGACAAGAAAAGTCCCAATATGACAATAATTTTCAACTGTTTTCCTCTGTGTATGAACCATCTGTGACATTTAACTGCCTGAGCAACTCTACTCCTTCAGTGGTCTCTGTGACGAGCCTCTCCCATTTCTCTCCTTTAGTTAGAAATCCTACCTAGTTGACATGCCTGTTAAACAATTGGGAGAAAAGTTCTTCTCTTTTAACCTTAAAAAGCTGAGGATACACACTCTTTCTCTTTTAAAAATCTCTAGTATCCTGCTTTTACGGGTATGTGGCTCTTCATTAAGTGTGGCTTTTTCTTAGCAAAAAGCCACCTTCTCTCCTCACCATACTAAAACCTAACTATGGAAACTCTCCCTGAGACACACTCCAGATGGTCTTTACAGTAAGTTCTTACCTCCTTGTCCAAACCCATCTGAAACTGCTCTTAGTTGGGAGGCCACGCGGGAGCCTTAACCGGCCAGTCTTCCATGAACTCGGCCCTCAAAGCCCCCTACCCACCCACCTTGCGCCAGACACCTGCTACTGGTTTGTTTCCAGGGGGAGAATGAGCAGGCTGATGGGAATATTCAGTCCTTGACGGAAGAGTGGAAGAGGGGCAGTCAGAGCCCCCTGCAGAGAGAAGCTGATTATCAATCAGCTCAGGGTCTGCCTAAAGATGAGGTCCTTACAGGTGGTGGCCAGACTAGAGGGGACCTCCAGCCATTTGACCCTGATGGAACAGTGGGGGGTTGTTTTAGAAATGGTAGCCAGCCTCTCTGGCTGGACAAAAAGTGAATTTCTCCAGAGCAAATTCCTGGCTCTCTCCTGTCCCCTCACTCTCCCACACCCTGACACAGCCCTTCTCCATGACCCTGCCCCCCCGCACCCCCTCCACTCCAAAAGATCCCTTGTCCCCTGACACGTGGAGATAAGCCGGTGAGGCTAAAAATGACAGAATCCTGGTGGGACATCAAGGTCTTGCTGTCTAGCGTCAGGGAGCACCCGCGAGCAGGCACCAGCTGTTTTCCGGGAGCTGGTGGGGGCACCGGCGACAAGGATGCTCCTTCTGGGCACCGTCAAGAAGTTAATAAATGACAGAAGTGAAGGCCGGTCTGGAGGTTTGCGGCTGGGGAACCGCATAAAAGATTTTTTTAAAAAGCCCCAGAGACCCCAGGCTACCTGCTCTCTTCTAGAAGCGGTCTTTGGGGATCCTCAACACAAGGGCATGAAAAAGAGAGACAAAAGTCAGAAAAGGAACACGAGTGGAGAGGAGGGTGGGGAGGAAGGGGCTCACATTCTTTCATTGCCCACCAAGAATTAGTTCCTGCGGGTTTTCCCAGGGACCAGGGAAATGCGGAAGATGCCTGTTGGTTATCAACCGCCTACGCAATGTCCACTTCTTTCCAGTTCTCACCATAGTAAGGAAGTATTTTCTTTTTAAAAATTTAAACAAGCCATCTGTGAACGAGGGAAAGTATTGTTTTCTCACTTATGTGACTTGCATCTTGAGGTTCCGAATGTTTAGGTAAGTTCAGAGTCCTTACCGCCAGCGCCCCCACCCCCGCAAACTGGACCCCTTTCCAGGACGCGCGCACACCTGCCAGGTTAGGGGACTTTCTAGGCGCGCTTTGCTACCTTTCCTCTCTAGGACGTTAGGAAGGGACAAAGTGCCTGGGGAGACCCTACTGGGGGTGGGGAGTAAATACGAACCAACGTTTAATCCGCGGCCGCCGCTGCTGTCACTGGCTAAGGCTGCGGCGACGGACGCGCAGCAGAGGCAGCACAGCTGGAGCGCCTGCAAGAGAAAGGGTGACACCGCGAGTGATGGGCGCTGCGGGGCTGGCGCCCCTGCCACCCGCTCTCGGCGCTCCCGCGGCGGGCACCTGCCTTGACCACGCGCCCCAGCCCCGCCGGACCCCACGGCGGGCCCGAGCGGGCGGCGGGGAGGGCGCAGGCGAGCAGGAGGGCGCACTCCATGGTCAGGTGCGGGCGCGGCGGCTGCGGGCGGCTCGCATTCTCCCCGCCGCCCCGGAGCGCGGCGCTCCAGGTGCGGCGCCAGGTGGGAGCCGCCGCCGCTCACATCGCGGGCCGGGCGCGCCGGCCTCCCCTCCTCCGGCCGCCCGCGCGCCCTCCCTTCTGCGGGCGCCGGCCTGCGAGCTGCCGCCTGCGGCTCCCCGCGGGCACGGGGGCTCCCAGGCCGGGGCTGCGCGCCTCCGAGCGCACGGGGCCGGGGGGCTCTGTCCCTGCCTGCCCGCCGTCGCCCGCCAGTCTGCGGCCGTGCGCGCGTCTGAGGCTCCCGGGGCCGGCAGCGCCAGCTGGCTCCCCGGCGCGCCGAGCCGAGCGCCCGCCTCTCCACCGCTCGGTGATTGGCGACCAGCGGCTCCCGGGCCCGTCCGAGCCCCCGGGCTGGTGCAGGGCGTGGGAGTCCCGGCTCCCGCGCCGGGGGAGGGGCCGGGGGAGGGGCGGGGGGCGGCCGCCGGGACGGGGGTGGCGCCCCGGGTCAGGCTGGGGAAACGTAATTTAAGCGCACCGGGGGACGAGCTGAGAAGGGGTGGGGGGCCCAGGTAAGTGGCGCACCTTCGCTCGCTGCCTGTGCAGACTTCTCCTTTACGAGTCGTCCGGCGAGACAGCCGAGGTATTTAGCGTTCCCAACACCGCCACAGCGCCAGGTGCTCTCCCTGCTTTATCTCCTTTACCTCAGGCCCTATCGTTGCATGGTGGGAATCATTAACCCCTTGATGAAGACGAAGAAACTGGGCTCCGCCGGGCTCAAGGTAGCCATGCTTCCCAAAGAGTAACACCCGTACAGCTCGCAGATCTCCGGCAGCAGGGAGGGCTGGGACCTGAGCTTTGTGACTTCCAGCCGTCGCCGGCAGTGGACAAGCCTCTTCTCCAGGACCTTTCTCTCTTCTCCACCTGACCGTGCCAAACACAACCTACAAAAATGGCCCGTAACAGTGCTGCCATCACCAGAAACGTGCAACCCACTCTCTGTGTGCCTGTTCATTCATTCACTCAATGCATTTGGTCTGAGCCCTACTATTTGCAGGGATGATCAACAGATATTCCTCTCACAGGCCGGTGGGAAAGAACCTCACTGGATAACTCAACAGTACCAGAACCAAAATAATCGCAATCGCAATACTTAAAGGAAAAGAACAGGCTCTGAAGTAGGCAGCACAAGAGCCCAATCTAATCCGGGAGGTTGGGGGCGGGGGTGAATAAGAGTGTGTGTGTAAATTAAGATGTTTCTTTAGAGCTGACATTTCAAATAAGAGCAAAAAGAGTGCGTCAGTTTTACAAGGAAAGAGCACAGCCTAAGTGAGGGTCTGCACGTAGAACAAGTGTTTGCCTTGACGGAAGAGTTACAGGCTAGAGGGGGAGCAGAGAGCAGATGGCCAGGTCGACAGGACCTTGCAGGCGGGGCCCAGCTCGTAGGAATCCATTACATTTAAAATGAACTTGCGCAGGAGGCGACATTGGCTCCAAGAACGATGCGGTCACGTGGGGATACGCCTTGGCGGTGCTGAGGCACAGCCAGAGCCGGACAAGGAAGGAACCCGTTGCTAGACTCACGGTGAGCTAGGATGTCGTCTGGACCAGGGTGGTGGCAGGGGTGGTGGATGTCAAGCCTGCTCTGGTCCTCAGGGTACCAGCGTGGTTCCGACGAGGTCCATGTCACATCTTAGAACAAGGGCAGCTCCGTAGGCTGGTCTGGGTCACTGACGCAGCAGTGAAGAGGTTAACCCCCGCCCCCAACCGCCCACTCCCACTCTCCCCCACCCCCACGGCCTCTTCTGTAGAAGCAGAGCAGGTAACACAATGTTTGTCCAGGGAAAATGCGCACGGAAAGCTTTTTGGAAAGTCCTCACTGCAAGGAAACCCCTGTTCAACAAATCACTTGGGTTTCCCTATGTAATCTGTTTAAGCTCTTGGGGCCTCCATTTTAGAATCTGGAAAATAGGAATAAACACAATACATCAAAAGGATTAAGTATGTTTTCTGAGCACTTTATAAGTGGGCTTTAGAAGATCAAATGATGCCCTGTATTTCTGTTACTTCATCCATCCTATGTCAAACTTAAATGAGCACTAAAATCACCTGGGATGCTGGCTTCAGTGCAGATTCCTGGGCCATGAGCCATGGGAATTCCAATTCAGTAGATTTGGTGTTGGGCCCAAATATGCAGTTGTAGCAAGGGCTTGTGGGTGATTATAATCCAGGTGACTGGAGTACTTTACGAGATCTCAGTGAAGAACTGGATGCTAAAGGGAACTGGACATGAAGGACTCATAGTAAAAATGGTGCTGCAAGAAATAGGGCCAAGCAGCAGACTGGATAAAAAAGACGGGGAAGAGCAACACTGTGCATCAATCATCACATCAGTGCTAAGAGAGACCGGAAGGGCAAATGGTTTGTTCATGCTCTGCTGACAATAGCCACGTCCCTCACTGGCACCTCTCCATTGAGATACCTTTGCATGGACTCATCCACACCTGTTCGGTCTCCCTCTTTTGCAGCCAGTAACGGAGGTTATTCATCATGTCAGGGCAAGAGTCTCAGGGACTCGTACCTATGCTCCATGCCAGACAGTGGCATTTCTCAACCTCAGCCCCTCTGATATTTGGGGCTGGGTGACTCTGAGATGGGGGCTCTCATCTGCATTTTATGCTGTTAGGCAGCATGTCTGGACTCCACCCACTAGAGGCCGCTAGCACCCTCATAATTGAGAACCTGGATAAATAGTATTCTGTGCCATTCTTCTTCATTATCCTGGAGGCTCACAGCCTCCTGAACAAATGTTTATTGAGTGCCTGCCCTTTGAGGAACTGGAGGCCTCCTCTGAAGCCTCATGTAAGTAGCCCATCCCCCACTGGTTTTCCAGCTCTTCTCCTGTACCCCAGTAAACCTCTGCACTCTGTAGATGCCAGCTCTCCATGTGGGTACAGACCCAAAACCATTTCTCACATACACATCAAAATAGAGGTCAAAACTTCCAATTCCATTCATTTGCAGATGACGGGGTCTAATTTCTTCTGTAGGGTTGATATACAAACCCTGCAAAGCCGAAAGTTCTGGGATGGTTTCACACATTCAATATTCCAGTTAACTGTCCCTGCAATATGTATAAATTGCCTCTAGATGGTGACAAAGAGTCAGGAGCACATGGTCCAGCTTCTCCATTGTGAATTGCAAAGTAGCATCGGTTTCCAAATTACTTGGAAACATAACTCTTAGTTGATTTTAAAACTATAAATCTAAGACACTATCATGGATATTGAAACTTCATAGTAATCTGCCTCAGTCCTTTTGGGCTGCAATAACAGAATACCACAGCATGGGTGGCATATAAACAACAGAACTTTATTTCTGACAGCTCTGGAGGCTGGGACGTTCAAGGTCCACGCTTTGGCAGATTCAGGGGCTGGTGAGCTCTGCTTCCTGGCTCCCAGAGGGCCTTCTTTTTTGCTGTATTCTCACCTGGTGAAAGGGCAAAGGAGCTCTCTGACATCTCTTTTATAAGGGGACTAATTCCATTCATGAGGGCTCAGCTCTCATGCCCTAATCAACCTCCCAAAGGCTTCCTAATACCATCACCTTGGGGATTATGTTTCAACATACGAATTTTGGGAAGGGATGCAAACATGCAGTCCATTGCCTAAACCAATGAGAAAAAGAAAAAGGAAAAAAAAAGTCCCTGATATGTCCTTTTTCCTCAAACACAGGCCAGAACCCCGCCCAAGGTGAGTCTCCAGCAAACATTTGCAACAAGGAAGAGAGAAAGAAAGAGAAAACAGAAGGAAATGGTGGGAAGCTTTGAGGTGGATCACACAGTTTAACTCAAAACTGTTTAAATGCTTTCCCCTTTATCGTCCTTTAAAATCAGTGGTACAATTCCAGGGGTTGGTTTCTCTTCTTTTGACACTGACATAAGTTTAACCTTTTTTTCAAGATAATATGCAGTAAGTCACGTACTTCCTCCTGGACAGCGCAGAAGAAAAAATGGCAATTCCTCTTACTCACTTTCCCCCAGTCTGTGCCCTGGGAAGATGCAAGCATCTCTTCCATGGAAAATAGAACACGTTAACCCCCCACACACACACCATGGATGGCTTTCTGTGCTATACCTGACCCCTCATTTTCTCCTCTCCTTTCCACGCAGAGAGCAGAGAGACACTGCCCCGCCTCTGGTGTTTTAAAGCTGCATGGAATAGTTTGTTGGTTTTTATTTCAGGCTCCTGACAGTTTTCTGTAGAAAGTGTTTATATGTCCAAAGTTTCGGAAAGACATCCAGAGCCATGCGTCAAACCCCAGAACAGGGTGAAAGAGAAACAACACAGGAGGCTTTACTTATTTCAACAGAGTAGTCAAACAGGAAACATAGAGATGGAAATGAATTTACCTCCTTAAAGCCCTGAGAGGGAAGGGCTGCCCTCTAGCCAGTGTCTCAGAAACCAGCGACAGGTAGCAACAGGGTCCTGGGGACAGCGGGGAGGGGAAGGAGGAGGTGGGAGGTAACAGCAGCAGAGCGGAACTTCTCTCTCCTTCAGAGACAGCCACAGAAGGAAAGGTGTTGAGCACACACAATCAAGAGTGAAATTCAAACAAGTGACACGCAACCTTTGTTTTCTGTTGGTGACAATACAGGAAGAAGAACCTTATAGCGTTTAACAAGTAGCTTTGTAAACAGACTGTCATCAAACACAATTCAGGAAGTACCCACTGTTCTCCCTCTCTGCATTACAGTCTCTCACAGCACTTTCTTAGGACGCTGATCTTGATTTCTTCACTTTACAACCTGCGTGTGTCTGACTTTATCTGTAGGATGAGGTTTCCTCTACTCATCTCGGCTTCCCTCTCTACGTCAGGCTCTGGTTCCATGGGCTGCTTCCCTGTTCTATTTTTAGTCCCTTCCCAAGCCCTACTATTAAAAAGTAGTTTGTTTGCCTGAGGCTGAAGAGGCAGTATTATAACTAGACTACTTATTTCCACAAATGAACTCAAGGCCAAGTTCTGAGCAATCTGCACCATGGAGGAGTGGAATATTTGCTTTGCAATAGCTCTGGAAAATATCAGTCTGCCTAAGAAAGGGAAGCACCTTCTGTCTCTGTGAAGCATTCTCTCTTCATTCTCCCCTGCCCCAGTGATTCCCGAACTCACATCTCTACCCGGCCAGCCTGGGAGAGCCAGGATCAGGAACTACTGCTGTGACTCAAAATCACCTGGAAAGTCATGAGAGCTACATTCTTGGGCATCCTTATGAATATTCCAGTTAAGTGGGTCTGGAATGAGGCCCAGACATCTGTCTTTTAACCAACACCTAGGTGTTTCTGATGTAACTAATATATTACAAACCAGTAACTGTGGCCCGCTGCACTTCCTCTCCACTTGAATGCTAGCACTGCTTCCTAGTCATTAGGACTTAAGGCTTCTGGGATGCCTTTGACTCACTGCTTGCTCGTGGAGGAAGCAGAGTAAAATAGAAAGACCAAAGGACAGGCCTGGGATTGACTCCTTGCTGGAGTGATGAGTAGAATGTTTTGTTGTTTGTTTGATTAGATTTTGGGTGAGAGAGGGTAATTTATCTTCAAAACATTTCCATCTCCCTTCTTCTGGTTGAATCCATGATTTATTTAGACCTGCCCAAACATATAACAATGTATAATATAATATTACAGGTAATATAATATATAATATAATTTGCCCAAACTTTCTTTTGGAAAAAATTATTGGCCCAAGAGGTGATATCTGGACTCCATGATTAGAATAATCAGAATCATTCACTGGCATTGATCGACACAGTTTGGGAAAATGAACCCATCTTTCAGCTCAGGTTGTCACAATATACAATTAAAGTCTGGATTGGGCAGCTGCCACCCTCCTGAGCTGCAAAAATGACACCCATCAAATAAGAAAGAAAAAGGGAAAACACACAGGCTCTAGTCTGAGGCCATGATTCTTGTACCTTCTCCTTTAATCCTTTAAATCACTACCAGCTAAGCCAGGAAATCTCTTCCGACTCTTTTTCCTTTTAGATTGGTCTGTATTGGGTTCCTGTCATTTCATTTTCAGTGAAAGTAGTCCTAATGCTTGTGCTGTGTGACCTTGACCTTTGCACTGTGTGATCTTGACTACAAAGTCCTCATGTGCATCAGCTCTCCCACAGGCAGAAAAAGCCCTCCTTCATGTATTTTTATTTTCACAAGAGTTGAATGATGCAACACAGTTAAATGTCTGTTGTAGAAACTGGAACCACTGGTGCTCAATCAAGATAACTCTTCTCCTCTTTTTTGAACTTCCTTTGAACCCTATTCCTGCAGCCATTCCACTTCCCAAGGCTGTGAACTCTTGCTCA
Organism: Smutsia gigantea; assembly: GCA_032199065.1. Taxonomy (NCBI): domain Eukaryota; kingdom Metazoa; phylum Chordata; class Mammalia; order Pholidota; family Manidae; genus Smutsia; species Smutsia gigantea. Next base: position 96,098 of record JAVSCE010021162.1, read on the forward strand.
GAGATGGATGCCATCTGAATGGTTACCCCAACTCCAGACAGAACCCAGATATATCCCATTTGATTGCAGGGCACAGCTCCCGAACACAGTGCCCAGGTGCGCATTAGATAATGGTGTTCCCTTGTGCAGCCCCTAGAAAATGGTATGGAGATTTCTTTAAAAAAAAAAAGTTTAAAATAGAGCTACCATATGACCCAGCAATTCCACTCCTGGGTATCTACGTGAAGAAAATAAAAACACTAATTTGAAAAGACAGAGGCAACTGTTCATTCACTGCAGCATCGTTTACAGAAGCCAAGAGATGGAAACAGCCTAAGTGTCCACTGGCGGATGAATGGATGAAGAAGATGTGGTATATATACAGTGGAATATTAGCCATAAAAAGGAAGTAAATCCTGCCTTCTGTGATAACATGGATGGACCTTGAGGGTATTACAGTAAGTGAAATAAGTCAGGTGGAGAAAGCCGATTATCACATGATTTCACTAATATGTGGAATCTAAAAAACAAAAAACAACAAAAAACAAAACCCAGATTCATAGAAACAAAGTACAGATCGGTGGTTGCCAGAAGGGAGTGATGTCAGGGGGTGAACTGGGTGAAGGGGGTTAAGAAGTACAAACTCCCAGGTATGAGGAAGTCATGCGGCTGCAAGTTACAGCATAGGGGATCTAGTCAATAACACCGTATTAACTTTCTAAGGAGACAGGTGGTAACTAGACTTGGCATGGCGACCATTTTGCAGTGTCTACAAATGTCAAATCACTATTGTACACCTGTAACTAACATAATACTGTTTGAAAATCATACCTCAATCAAGAAAAATGGTGCTCCCAGCAGCACAGGCACACAAAAGCGGCCCAAAGTTAGAGTCTATGCAAATTAGGACTAGAGTCCCCTCTCTGGACTAATAACGCCTTCTGGGGACAAGATTTAGAAGTCCTGGACCTGTGGATTATCATTTCAGTTCCCTGCCAGACAGGACACTACCATACACAGCGTACAGCTTGGGTTGTAGTCAACTCACAGGCACCCCCCCCCCTTTTTTTTTTATCTTGGATTGGGGAACTGAATAGGAGCAGATGTACTCCACCTACAGCTGTGTGCTGAGTTACACTTCCTAAATTACCCATTTCATCATTTCCCGGTTTCCTCAGCATCCTTCCCAGGTGCTCTTCCAAAAGGCCAGGCTGTGCAGGTGAGGGTGACCGCATCATGTCCTCGGTCACTTGCCCTTCACTGCTGTCCCCGCTGCCCTGAAACTGTCCTCACCAAGGCCAGCCTTCAAAGGATAGTTTCACAATCATGAAAGACGATAAACCTATTTAAAATACAGAGAAATATAAAGACGGAGACCCTGCTCCTTTCACTCAAAACCATTACAAACGTTTTAGAGAGAGAGCCCTTGGCAGTGTTTCTCTTCAAAGAGTTGTAGCATTTGAAACTGACCATCACTGCCTCCTCCTCAGACATGTCCCACCCCCTCAGCTTCCAGGTCAACCCTCTGTCCTGGTATTTTTTTTCTTCTTTAGTTTTTGTTTACCAGTTATTTCCTTGCTCTTTTCATAGCCCTTAAATACTGGCACTCCCAGACTTCTGTGTTTGTCTCTTATCTTTTCTTGTGGGCTAATCTCCTCCATTCCTGTGCATCAGATCCCATCTGACTTGCTGATGACTCCCCATCTGTTAGTCTAGCCTGAATCTCTGTCCCAAGCCCAAGACACACATTTGCAAACACTTAGACGGGATTTTTAACTGGACGCATCACAGGCACCTTAAATTCGACAAACACGGCACTGTGCAAACATCAGCTTTCCTGTCTGCCACCATTTGCCCAGAATCCTAAGCTGGGAAGTTTGGGAGCCTCCCCTGGGGTGGGAGATGAAGGGGAAGGGGGCCATTCGGTCACCAAACCTGCTTTAGAAATGCACTGGGAGTGCCCTTCTCATCCCCATCACAACTCACTTAACTCAGGCTCGGCATCTGTCAACCTTTGAGGCTAGAAAAGGGGGCATAAAGGGGGCATCTCATCCAGGACAGACAGCCCTGAGCAGCCTGGTGGGTTTAGGCAGGGTTAGGTGGGGTAAAGCGCCCCTCCCTGATTCCCATAACAATGTACCGCTCCCTGCTGCTTCTCTTAGACAAGAGGGACCTGAGGCCATGACCCCACGTGCCACCACCTCCTCCTCAGCTGCTTGGGGCAGAAACCACGTCACTGTCATCTTTGCTTCCAGCACCAAGAGCTGGCACATGCCCGTTGGGAAGGACGTGGGAACCTCACTGCCTGGAAGGAAACTAGTCCAGATGAGACAGGCATCGCACATCAGCTCAGCAGCCGACTCTGGAGCCTTGTTACCACCGCCTCCTGGGAGAAACAAATCCCAAAATGGGCAGGTCCCACACCTGCCGGACACCAGCTCCAACTGTTTGTGCTTGCTTTCTCTCTCTCCTCAACCCCCAATGGGGCTCATTTTTATTTTTGCCCTCACCTTCTAACAGTCAGTGGCTTTTTCTCCTACCCTTCTTAATTAAACTCTAGGGGTTTTTGTTGTTGTTGTTGTTGTTGTTGTTGTTATTTAAGTAAGTCTAGGCGCCTTGAGGCTTACCCCAGGTTTTAGCCACACAGTCCTCACCCCTGCTGAGTTCTCAACCTAGCTGTGCATGGGCCCAGTCCCACCCCCAGAGGTCCTTGGGTTAACAGGTCTCAATGTGCAGTGGGAGTATTTTAAAGCACCCTGGCCCCAGGTGAATCAAATATGTAGCCAGTGGAGACCAAACCACTGTTTAGAGTCTCCATGCTGGGACTCTGGTCCCCACACCAGGCATGTCCACAGGCCTTGGGAGTCAGGGAAGACGCAGAGTCTCAAGCCCTGTCCCAGACCCAAATCAGGTTCTACATTCGATAAAGATCCACAGATGATGCTAAATTTAAGAAGTGTTGCTGTAGAGTCAAACAGACCGGACCCTGACAGTAGCAGAGTGGACTTATCTCCTGCCCTCTATAAGCTTCACTTTTCCCATCTACAAGGTGGTGAAATAAAAATACTGCCTCACAGAGAGATAGGGAGGTGCAAAAGGGACCATCCTGACCATCAGGTTAAGTGCCAGACTGAGCACTTGGTAAGTGGTAGCTCATTATCTCTCCCTGTAGCCCTCTACCCAATATGGTGGGGGTGGGCAGGGCAAGGTTCTCTTTATTCCCAGGATGCTGGCTATGTTATCTTGGGACGCACAGCCAATAGGAAGCTCGCAGATGCCATATTCACATCCAAATTAAACATTTCCAATGTTAAGCATGCAAAGAGGTCGCGGCTGTCTTGACTTCTCGGCATCCTCCAACTTCCCCCATGATTGGCCTTCTAGACACCCTGTCTACACAGTCACACAGCCCCTACCTGCTGAGAGTGCTGTACGGAGCCTGCACCCCATTTCACAGGCAATTTGTTTCCAGAAGCTCCATGGTAGCTTGGCTCCACCACGCTGGAGACTGGTGTTTCCACAAGACTGCAAGGCACAATTTCAAGAGGCAGATCATTTAAAACCAATTATTGGAACTCAACTGACTCTTGCAAGGAATTAATTTAAGGAATCTAAGGTGCCAGAGGGATAAGAGCAGAAAGAATGGGGGTGGGGGGCACTTCTTATTTTTAAAGTAGTCTGGGATCTATTTGGAGAGGTTCCCAACATCAGGGGCTGTGTCCAGACTGCAACCTGATGCTTTATATTGCTCTCTTTCTCTAGAGTAGTTCTGGCACCCCCTGGATTGGCTGGAGTCTCTCTGAGAAGCTAACATTAAACTGGGACATAATAACAGCCTCGGGATATCAGAGCCCACTTGTGCCTGCCTTGCGATGCTGGACGCTTTTACGTGCACTACATTAAGGGCTTCCATCTCTCCAGACAAAGGCAGGATGTGCTTCTGCGGTGGGTGGCCCCAATTAAACCCCATGCCCAGCGAGTTTCCGCTGGGGCTGACTGGAAGGCAGCCAGGTCTGATTAGGAAGTAGGCACCTCAAATGGCCCAGCGCTGCCATAATGAAAAGGCCCTGGAAAACCGCTAAATGACACAGAGGAAAATCATTAACAATTGAAACTCCCCCCACTCCCCAAGCACCCTCATGCCTTAAAAAAACAAAACAAAACACTTCTTCAGAATTGCCTAAATATTGCTTTGTTCAATGAGTTAATTGTACAGTAAATGAAAGATCTCTCTACCACACCGCTTTGAACACACTGCTGTAATTATGAAACACTTAATTTGAAAGCACAGAGACTGCAGAATAGAACAAAACAAAAGCAAAAGCAACCCCCAGCCTCTGGCAGAAAAGCAGGTAAATTGTCACATACATTATAGAACATGAAGCAGGCCTAATATGGAGGGATTGAAAATATTAGTTAATTTAAAAAATAGTAACAAGTATTTTTTATGACACTTAAAATCAATAAAAGCTTCTTGAAAACCTTGAAAAATAAATTTAAAAATGCAATGAGAGAAAATAAGAATAATTCATCATCCACCCCTCGAAGATGACCACAGATGACATGGTATCTTCCTACTGTTTTATGTAGTTGAGGTTGTGTTTTATGTCATGTGTGCTGCTTTGTTTAACTGGTATTCATATACGGAGTATGTTGCAGGTATGACATTGTTTATGAGTGGCTGGGACATAATCTATCAAAGAAGTGTATCATAATACATTGAGGAAAAAATTAGAATCTGCCTTGCTGTGAGAGAGCTGAGATGCAGAAAATAACAGCGTTGGCCCCTGTGATGTCCCACTGCCCCCATCACAGGGAAGCGAGGTAGGGACTAAAATTCCTGGCCAAACAGCATGCCTCGGAACGTTCTGTAGGGAACCGCACTGAGTCCTCCAACAGCACTCTGAGGGGGTTATTACTAATCTCTTTTAACAGAAAGGAAATTGAGTTCATTGATAGGTGAGGTCACCAGCCAAGGTCACAGAGCTGGTGAGCAGAGCCAGGGTGAAGACCCCGGTCTGTGGGATTCACCCTTCCTTCTTCCCCTTCAACCAGCTGCAGGCGCAAAGCAGTGCAGGCAAAAGCTCAAGAGTGTGGAGTCCACATGTTGTGTGTCTCATACTGTGTAAAAGGTAGGTGCCCAGTGAATACATGTCATATAAAGACCTTTCATTCTACTTTAAATTTCCTGGGTGGTCTCATCAACCTGATTGTACCCCATGAAACATTAAATTTGCAAAGCCATGTCCTCTCCCGAGAGCTACAAGTTAGAATTCAATTTTACACATGAAGGCTATCATAGGTGTAATTAACAATGTAGAACTCAGAAAATACACATATACCTCGGAAAGTTCCACTGTAGGAGGGAGGGCCTCTGGTTCGGATGAGAGATGAGTAGCCGGGAGAGCAACAATGCTGAGTTACTCCCACTAATGGGTGGCTGACTTGGGAGTGGGCCAGCGCTGTAAACATTTAAATAAGCCTCAAAGTACTCTCTGCAAAACAGCTTCTAATCTGCAAAATGCAAGTAAGCCTGTCGGATGCACAAAGCAGCCGAGTAATTCCCAGCTGGCACAATTTGGGTAAGTGGCAGCGGCAGAATTTGAAACCGGGTCAGCTGTTTTCCAGAAACACACATACAATCCATCTCACCATCCTTTACCAGGCAGCATGATGCCCTGGGCCCCTGGGTACAGCCCATCCCAGTCATGCCGGCAGAACTCTCCTGTTCCCACTGTGGGAAGAGAGAACCCCATCTTCTGCAGGCCACCAGCAGATGTCCGTGCAGCCATCCCTGCAGGCAAGACCAGACCAGACCTCAGCCGGGAAAGGGCAGTGTTCACAATTCACCCCTTACTTTCAGAGTTACCCGCAAAGGACGTTCAGAGCTCACAGGGCTATCGCCGGGGGTCAGAAGACTCGCCCAGGCAAGTCACAGGCCTGATCCACGAGGCATGGGGTAACTGCGGTGGGGGGAAAATGAGTTCCCAGTGCGGGGCAAACAAACCACAAATTGAAACCGAAAGTACACAGCTGAAACCGAAATCAGTGGAGGGAAAAACTAAATGGAGAGAAGGCCTTTTATTGCTTCGAAGAATCCTGACTCCATTTGTCCCCTCCCGTTCACCTGTGTCCTGGCTGGGCTATGGGGAGAACAGCTTCTCTGCACCCCTTGGAAACACCTAGTGCTATGGAGATGGAGTAAGGCCAGGCAAGAGATTCTGGAAAAATTGCAATTTTACCCACACATGTATATGCCAAAATTATAAGAGAAAGTTGAGAGAAGCAAAATTCAGGGCATGATGGAGGGAGGAAGAAATTGAGGACAACAACTTAGAGAATAAAAACCAAAGACAGTATAACATGCATGTAACATCATGTAAAGACACGTAAACCATTTAACAGATGCAAAAAGAGGGAATAGTGTTTGCGAGGTAGCATCAGTATTAAGAATTGGTACACATTAAATTTGTATAGCTATTTAACTCCTTTGACTCTTAAAACAGCCCTGCAATAGGTAATATAAATAGCAGTTGATAAACTCTAAGCTGGAACATAGACTATAGTCTTTTTGAGCCTTTTTTCTCATCTTTATGTAAGCCAGATGATGATGAATTCACCCTGTCCCTTAAAATGTGCCCACAATGGTGCAGTCCTGAAATCCCCTGCACCATGGGAAGTCTAGTGGCTTTGCCAGAATTTGAGTACCCCCACTGAATTCCCTATGTAATTGACTCTCACCTCTTCCATTGTTCTCTCTCTGTCCTGCATCAACCCAGACAGGGAACACAGCCACCTTTTATTCATCTCAGAGTCGCTCAAGAAAGGCACCTGTGTGTGTAGCAGCTGCTACCAAAGTTTTGGGGGACTCAAATCCTTTTTTTTTTTATTGTGGTAAAATACTGTCTTACTGTTTTGCAGAGGAACAATACCAATAGCATATATGTAGACATAGAGAGAGTTATTATTAATGGATTGCTCACCCAGTTATAAAGGCTGAGAAGTCCCACGATCTGCCATCTGCAAGCTGGAGTTCCAGGTAAGCCAGGGCTGTCGTTCTAGTCCAAGCCTGAAGGCCTGAGAACCAGGAGAAGCAATGGGGCAAGTCCTAGCCTGACGCTGGAGGCCCCAAAACAAGAACTGATGTCCAAGGGCAGGAGAAGGTGAATGTCCCAGCTCATGGAAGAGAGAATGAATTTACTCTTCCTCCAACATTTTGAACCCTGTGTCACATGCAGGCCCTCAGTGGATTGTACAATGTCCACAGGCCAAGTTGAGGGCGAGTTTGCTCAGTCTACCCATTCAAATGCTGATCTCTTCCAGAAACACCCACACAGACGAGCCCGGAAATCATGTTTTACCAGTTACTGGGCATCTTTTAGCCCAGTCAAGTTGACACATAAAATTAACCATCCAAGTTTACATAACATACAAGTTACCATTTTAACCATTTGAAAGTACACAGTTCAGTGGCATGAAGTGTATCCACAATGTTGTGCAACACCACCACGATCAAATGGGTTTACGTCGCAGAGGTTTGAGGTGGTATCAGATAGCCCTTTCTTACAAGGCATTTGGCCACCCACAGTGTGGCTTGAGGTCTCCATAAACACAAACTACTTTCCCTTCCTCTCTTTTTCTCCTGCTTTTTGTGTAGAACAATTTAGTCTCTACCTGTCAATCCCCAGCCTATCTTAGCATATTTGATAACTCATCAATGTGCTCTGCAGGAATTAAGGATCCTTCATGCCTTGGTTCATTCTTCAGTAGAGCAGAGTAACTAACCGAAGGCTGGTGTTTCAGGCCTCCTTTCTGCTTAACCAGACTCCACAAGTGAGAAGAAGCTGGAAAGGGGTTTGACTTCCTCATGGCTATGATGGCAGAAATATTGATCACCAGTCTAGGCTTAAGACAAAAAAATTGTGGCTAACAATTTCTAAAATATAAAAGCTGGAATACATTCTCTGAACCATGGAGCTAGGTGTGAAACCAAGCCAGACCTCAGCATGAGTTCAGATTGACCTAATGAGTCCATGTATGAAGGTCAATCCAACAGACCATAACTGGCCCTAGCCTGAACTCAGATTTCTCCATGGGAAGCCTTTCCAACCATCTCCTCATCTTCCAAAATGGGCTGATGACCTTTCTCTGTGCTCTTTGAATAGTCGAAATTTTGCTCGGTCATAGGACGTAGAAAACTAACCCGAAAACTAAAATAAAGTGGGGTGAGCCTCCGCGAACTAGTGGCTATGTTAATTCCATCATAAATGGCAGTTCTTGACCGGAGACATTCCCTATGCCCCAGAGACATCTGACAATGTCTGGACATGTTTTTGGCCGTCAAAACTGGGACAGGAACTGCTACTAGCATTCAGGGTGCAGAGCAGAGGTGAAAGGATGCTGCTAAACACCTCACACTGCACAGCACAAAACCCTCCAATAAAGAGCTCTCTGGTCTAACGTGTCAGTAGCAGTCAAGAAACCCTATCTTAAATGTTATTCATCTAGCAAATACAAATTAAGCTCTGTCTATGCATCATGCCTTGTGCCTATTTCCTTACCATGACTATTTTTGTGATAATAGACAGCCCCCAATGAGCATTAAGAGGTATAGGCTTCTACGTTAATTCTTCACATATATAATATTATCTTCTACAATCTTCACAAGAGCTCTGTAAAGTCACCATCTCAAATGGTACAGTGGAAGCTCAGATGGGTTGACTTACTTTCCCAAGGCAAGACAGCATCTGACTTGGGTTTCCTGATTCGTAACAATTGCACACAATTGCCTGCCAGATAAAGAGCAATTGGGAATCACAGTGTATACGTCACAGGGCTGTTATAGAGATCATTTGTGTTCCCTCATTGCTTGTATATAATGACTCCACGAATAGTGTAGGCTTTCAGGCTGGATCTTGAGAATGACCTTTTAGAAATGCTAGATTATCACTGGAGGTAAAAGAGAAGCCCAGAAGTCTAAAGAGGAGCCATTGTCAGAGGGGATCTTGATGCCAAATCACTCCCCAGGAATGATGAACTTTGTTGAGAACCCTGTGCAGGGGAGAATGAGTGTGTGTGAGGGTGTGTGTTGGGGAGAAGGGAACTTAATGGACAGCAGAACACAGAGAATCCTGGTAGATGTTTTTGATGATGACAGCCTGGGCTCACTGATAGAAGACACAACTCCATTTCTTAGAATCTCAATCCACCCCTTTCCATAAATGTTTCTACTTCTTCACCCAGGTGAAGACTACTCTGTACCTTCTCATTTTACCAGGATGCTCTGAAAAGGAGTAAATATGCAAAGATCTGAGGGGTAAGGATGGTGCAAATAAATGGGAAGGAACCGGGAAGTCTGGGAATCCCATTAGACCACGATGTGGGTCTGACTCCAAGTGAAGAAGAGAGGGAAGGACAGTTGAGTGGGAGCATCTTAGACTTCTGTGCAATATAAGGAATGTTCCGGAGGGCTACTGAAGAGGCCTCAAGTCAGAGCCAGTCATCAGAGGGGTCTCATGTTTCCTAGGAATGGGCCTGCCTTCGTATCACTGCTACACCCACTATGGGCTAGGAGCAGCCCACTGGAAGTGTGGCCCTAGCACAAATGCAACAATGGAATTCAGTGCATGGCAGCTGGGCCCTTGGTCAGCTACCCTCCCTGTGGTTTAATGTTTAAGGGGAGCATCTCAGGGCTGCCACACTAGGTACTTTTAAATGTTTAACAAAACACATACAAATCCTCTGCCTTCAACTCAACTAGATATGCATAATTCAAACACATGCCCTTTGATCAAACAGCATGTCACCTGCCTGCCCTCTGAACTGCACTTGAGCATCAGCTAGTGGTACCAGCTTAAAACCAATGAGTTCGTCTGCTTGCAGGACATGTTATAAATGCCTTTCTATGTACAGCTGCTCTCCCATTCCACCCCAACTTCCTCCACAGAATCCCATTATTTTGTTTTGTTCCCTATTAAAACCTGTACCTCAGCTTTGATTGTCTGGCCCTACTGTTTCTTTCTGTAGCCACTAGGCCCAGGATCATAAGCTATAAACACTGTAATCATGTGTAAACAATATGTCTGTGAGGTGAGCTCCAAGCAGAGGAGGCGGTCCAATCGTCATTCCTCCCCTAATGGGCCCGCACGTCCTCCCCATGGAGCGCAGATGATGGGCGGACAAGCCAGAGCTGCTGGACCCTGGCCAGCCAGCTGGGAGTCCTTTGGTGGGACCTGAAACAGTAACCTAGCAGGGCAGATGGAGGTGAGGGGCTCTCGGAATCCCACCTGAGGGCTCCGTAGGTGACTGCAGGGCACTTGGTTCCGAGCCAAGAGAGGCACCTGGCTCCAAGCGGGCATGGAGCCAGTTTCAGAGGGTAAGCTTGCTGTGCATGACCGTGTCTGGACTCGGTTCATGCTTTATTGTTGTGCGTCTCTTTAAAACTAATTCCTCAGTGAAAGATGTTTGAAACCTAAGCCTCCCCATCCTCCCTCCCCATTTTATTTTCAGTCACAGGCACTAGTCTCTGCTGAGAATCAGGGAGAGTCCTGCTTGTAAGCAAATCCCTGAGCAATGCCAGGTACAGCTGTTGAAATATGGATGCTACCCCCAGGTCTGGAAAAAACTAAGCAGAGAGCAAACCTGTCCATCCTCCTGAGCATCCAAGGCAGTGCCTAGAGCAGGGAGTGAAGAAGGGCTCGTTCTCCAGAAATGCAAGAACCATCTTCCAAGCATGTACATGGGCTAGCGTGGTGGTTCTCAGTATGTGAACCCCAGGCCAGCAGGACCAGATCACCTGCAGACTCATTAAACGCACATTTCTGATGCACCCACCCCTGCCGGATCAGAAACTCTGCGTGGGACGCTGAGCTAGTTTGAACAAGCTCTCCAACGATTCTGATCAGCGCTAAGTTTGACCATCACTAGAGCAATCCCTGCCCTGGACAGATGGTTTCTCCACCAATGACTGAAACACGAGACCGTTTGTTCAGTTATGCAGTAATCCTAGCATGCCTTATCACAGTGTAGGAGAAGTGTAGGAGGTTGTAATGGTAAATAAAGAGACATGGGCCTTGTTCTCATGAGCTTATCTTCTACCAAAGAGAACTGACATTAATGAAATAAACACGCAAACGTATACAGGCCCCAATTGTTTAAGGTCCTTTAATAAAATGTACAGACCTTATCCAGTATGGGAGATTAGGAAGAGCTTCAGGGAGGAAGTGGTACTAGAGTTGGGGAGTAAAGGAAACTTAGATGTTATGGTGGCAAACTTTGGAATGGAGATAGCTTTTCAGACAAAGGAAACCACATATGTCAAGGCCTTGCTTCTGGGTGAAGGTGACTCATTTAAGGAACTGAACAAAGATCAGGGTGGCCGGGATGCAGAGATCAAAGGGAAGAGAATTATGAGACAGGATGCGTTAAAGAGACTTGGAACCATGGTGAATGTTGCTCTTTATTACAAGACCCACGGCATCCACTGAAAAGTTTGAAGGCGTGCAGACAACATGTGCAGCTCAGCATTTGGAGAAATCCCACTCCGGTTGATGCGTGGAGAATGGACTGAGAAGGGACAAGGGTGGAAAGTCCAGTGCAGTGGTCCAGGCCAGAAATGAGGTAGGGGAGACAAGGGAGGTGGAGGTGGAGATTTAGAGACATGGCAGGAACTGAAAGGTATTGGGAAGAATACCTCACAAGTCTTGGGGTGAGGGAGACAAAAATGTACCCAGTGAGTGCTGTTTGTGGGGTATCTAGCTAGAGGAATGGGGATACCATTCAATGAAGTCTCATCTCTGAAAAGTATCAGGTTTGAGATGGGGTTGGGCATGAAACACAAAGAATTAAGCTTTTAAAATGCTGAGTTTTATCTGTCCTTGAGACCCAGACATGTAAGCCTGGAGTAGGATCTCTGAGAAAAGGTTTGAGTTTGGGCTGGAGACATCAAAATGTCAAGTGGCTCATACCTCAATGTCTCAGGGTTGAAGCATACTAAGAAAGTGTGTAATGAGAAGACAGTAGGTTTCAGGATGGGTCCTAGAGGGACTGAAGTAAGTATGACTCGTGTAGGGCAGCAGTTCCATAAAGGCTTGTATAATAATACCATGAGGAAGAAAGAAGAGAAGGAGAGAAAAAGAGGAAAAAATAAGGGTAGAGAACAGTGCACTGGGATAAAATTCTTGCTCTGCCAACTGAATGAGTTCCTTACTCCTTTCAAGCCTCAGTTCTTCCATCTATAAAGTGGGGGGAAAGTAGTCCATACCCCATACAAATATTGCGACAATTATATGATGTAACATTTTGTGCATAGCAAATGCTCAAAAAACCTTAGAGATCATCGCCCTGAATGATTTACATGAATAAATCATTGATTGAATTATTCATCTCCCTTCTCACAGAATTATTTTTCTGAGATCCAGTTTGTGGTATGGAATGGGGGAATGGGGAAGGGAGTGTGTTTTGAGTTTTGCGTTCCATCCAGTAAACTGGGGCGTTCATTTCTCACTAAATTCATTGGAAAAATCTGACGCATATTTAAAGGACAAGCCAGACTCTTTGTTATGTTGCTGTCCTCTAAGGAAGTATTACCCTGTATTATATATATCAGGATGGATTATACCAATTGCTCCATCTGATCTTACAGTACACAACCTTGTCACTTTTAAAAATCTGTATTATTTTGGAAGGTCCCATCTCATTCAGAACTATCACCTCTAATGTAGTATCCCTATAAAATTAAAAAGCAATTATCAGGACTTATAAAAGACTCCAAAGTGACTGGACAGATGTGTGTGTTTCTAGAAGGTGACCTGGGACCTGTTTTTTAACAATAAAGAAAGCCAGAATTGTCACCAGAAGGCACATTTTAAAAATGACTCATAACATTATTGCACCTTTGGATAGAAGTCAGTATATTCCTAGGATCAATTGGAGGAATTGTGCTTTCTGCTGGCTTAGCCCTCTGAGAATACAGAAACAGTATACCATGAATGCCATATTCTAAAATACGATGAGGATTATTAACTCTGAAGATGTCCCTGGCCAACAACCATGTGCTGTCTTTACCTTGAAGGAAGTCTCAGAACAAGCTATATTGCCTGAAATCTCATAAATTACAGGGTATGATCCTAATGAACGATGCAATCAGACAAGGTGTTTATCAAGACTCCATAAGCCTCTCTCTAGAGATTCATGCACTATCTTTGAAACACACTGCTCTTTACATTTTAACTGTTGTGAAATAAGATGTGCAATTAATAAAGTCTTAGAAAAATGATGATAACAAGAAGAATATACAATAGCTAGAATTTAGTAGGTGTCTACTTTGCACTGGGAACCATGCTAAACATTTGTACACGTTAGTCATTTAATCCTCAGAATAATCCTGTGGGGAAGGTACTGTTGTTCTCCCCATATAACAGAGAAGGAAACTGAGGCACAGAGAGGTCATATAACTTACCCAAGGCCACCTTGGAAGCTGGAGAGAGTTTCCTGACTGCAGAGCAGGGTCTCTTAAGATGAAGCATAATAACTCTTCCTCCTTGTTGAAAAAAGAAGTCAAAGAAGATCATATATAGACAGATAAAGATAGATACGAAAATGGCAGATATGAAACAAAAACCAGACATTAGGTATCATTATCATTGTTATTGCTAAGGAATAAGAAAAGTGATAAAAATAGAAAAACTAGGACAGTAGAAATTTTGGAAACCGAGTCCAATTGTTTCTGTGCCAACATCATGACCGGTTTTTTTTTTGCAAAATCCGTGTCCCACCTTGTCTTCACATAACTCAATTCATTTTACAAACTTCAAAATGATTTTATCTAATGTGAACATATTAAAAGTTTAAAACATTAGGCCATAAACATTTTTAAAAGTTCTGTGTGCCCCTGAGAACTTTCTGGGGGCCAGCAATGTTATGCATTCCCCACGCTGGAGACTCTGGTTAGAATGATAGGGAATGTGGGGGGCAAGACAAAAGACAGCAAACAATGGCTTCGAGACATGGTGGCTCCAGACCTCTCATCTCCAACATCTTTTTTCAACATCCCAAGGAATCCCCATAGGGCATGACGGGGTTGCCTGGGAAACTCTGGTCTACATGAACTGACCACATGTCATCCCGTGACATATGGAAGGCCCCGTTAGCTACACCAAGGACCTGTCACACACATGTCACCCTGCCTGAACATTTCATGAACAATGAGCTCTGGATTTAAAATTCAAAAAGTTATCGGTCAGGAAGAGAAGGTATCACAAGATAAAGTGTGAGATATTCTAAATTCAACAGTGAATTTGAGGACATGTAACACTGTGGTCTCGTGTATAGAGACAAAAAAAGGCAGCAAAGCCCAAATGTTTGGTTTCAAAAAAAGGAAACATCTAGCCAGTTCTGCTCCAGTGTCTTCTCAGTGGTCCAATTAATCAAATCAGAAAATATCCAAAAATGGTAGCCACTTGCCAAGCCTGCAGAAAAATATGTCTGATTCTGATTATTAAATAAACAACTGCCCAAAAAGGAAGTACTATGGAGAAAAACAAACATTTTCTTCCCCTGAAATGCAGCATTTGAACTTCTCCCATAAGTTGGTGGTAGAAAAAGACGGCGCTAGCTAGAAATTGAGGCTATATCAAATCCTATTTTATATCAAACACAAGATACCAAAATGTCTAAACTGCTCTTAAAATTTTAAGTGTTATTGCTTTGTCTTACTTTTAAAGAAAATAATTATGACATATTCTTGGATGTTAAAGGTTTGGGTTACATATTTCTTTACAGAGTTCTGTTGGGTTTCTTTTAAATGTTAAAGCTTCAAATAAAATGCTAATTAATTCCATTTTGATTTCATAATCTTTTCATGATTCTTTATGCCATAAGCCAGAAGGCTAGTTTAAATAACCTCAAGGTGGCCTTTGTTGGGATAAGAATAGACAGATTTAGAGCGGAGTGCCAACCTTAACGGCTACTTACTTACCTGAAAGAGAATGTCCCAGGCTGCCTCTGTGATCTTTATAGTCATCATATGCAAAGGGGTAACACTTCACATGATTGTTGAGAATATAAATGAAATCTGAAGCGGGAACTCTTTGTAGTTGGACCAAAAAAATTGGCAAGATAATACATCAAGTTCTCAAGCAAGCTCTCCTTTTGGGAATGTGTGGAGGTGTGGGTTGGAGATAGGGGTTCGTACATGGTGTGATGAGGACTCCCATGTTACATCTTACATATTTTCAAACTATTTGAATGCATTAAAGGGAACATGCCTCATGTATTAATGTCAGTGATTAAAAAGCCATTTAAGAATAAAAACAGCAAGAAGACACAAGGTGCCCATTGATTCATCCTCTAAACCGGGTGAAAACAAGTGGCTTTCAACACCCGTGTCCCACCCCAGACCTGCTGGCACTCCTCCGAGGGCTGACTTGATTCTGAAAAGAGCTGCGCAATGGAGTGATTGGAATGACAGCACCCCAGATATTCTGGCCCATCCAAGCCTCAAATTGTCTCGTTGAGCAGCTTGATGATAGCCTTGCTTGAAGAATTAAAAAACAGAAAAGAAAAAGAAGAAGATGTAAGTCACTCTGCTTAGCATAACTATAGTCACCATGCTCTTACTATGGATTATGAACATGTGTTGTGATTTTACGACGATCTCAGGATGGTGCTGAGTATTTTTCTAATGAATGTTTCCTTTGATGGTTTATGCAACCATTTGAAGAAAGCTTCTCATCCCCATTTGCAGGTAGGAACCATGATACTGAAAAGGTAGTGATCCACTTGGCTAAAGACTCATGGAATTCTTAGTGTGGGTAGGGATGGCATAGGTCCTTGAGCTCAGCCTGTTTCTGAGAAAGAGACTAAGGACTCTTTTCCACATATCTATGGTAGATGACCTCCTATTCTTTGCTTAAAAAGCTCCAGTAAGAGGAAATTCAAGATTTATGTGAACAGATCTTTGTGCTGTTGGATAATTCTACTCATTAAAACTTCTTCCTTAAATCAAGCAGAAATTGGTTGCTCTATAAAATTGCAGTAAATTTCATAGTTCTTGTATCTGAAAACCCACATAATTAAGTTCTGTTTCCTCTTCCGTATGCTAATGCTCAAAATATATGAAGACTATGCTTATAATCCTTAATAAATTTGGATGGCTTCTCTGAAGGAGAAATTAGTTTAGGTTTAGGTAATTCACATTTCTGGACTTCAGATCTCTATTTGGCCATTTGCTAGTCATTTAGTGCAACTTCTTTAAACTCCGAAGCTAAATCTCCCCATCTATAAATTGCTGAACACAGGGCCCATGTCATAGGGCTTTGGGGGAATAAAATATAAAGCTCCTAGTATAGCATAGTGCCAGGCACACAGTAAGAATATAATAATTGTTGGCTTCCTTTTTCCTTTCACTTTTTAGTTGACCTTCCTCAGATTTCTCTCTAGTTTTTTATGAACTCCTTGAAATGTGAAGCTTCCGTTAAGACACAATACTCCAGATGTAGTCTGATGCACAGGAAGGTAGAAATGTCAGACCTCATTACATAAACACTCTGATTTTTTTACTTAAATGTCCTCATCATTCCAAAGATCCTTATTTCCTTTGGAAATGCATGAAAAAAATCAGACCTCTTTTCCCTGCCTGCTAACCAAGTCTCCTGTCCATCATGTTAAACGTACTGATTTTACTACTAGCTCCAAAAGTGAGACCTCCTTTTCTCCCTATTGCATTCCATTTTCAAACACTGTTCCTGCTTGTTGATTTCAGTGTCTTGGTTCTGTCGTCTATGCTATTAGCAAGCCCTCCCCATTTTGTGGCAGCTGAAAATGTGATAAGCATACTTTTAACCCAAGTAACTGATAAAAAACGACAAGCAGGACAGAGCCATAGAGTGATCCCCATGTCACTCTGCAGCAGACCTCCCACCAAGCTGACAAGAAGTCATTAATCAACCTCCTTAGTTTTCCATGATTGTGTTCAGACGTCCCACCACCATGTCAGAATCCTACACACACAACTGTCAGGGAAACTTTATCAAATGCTTCTCTGAAACCAACATGCTTTGTCCCCTGGTCCACCAGCCTCACAGTAAAACCATAAATATCATATGTGGGGTTCTTTGGCACAAAAACACAAATCAGATTTGTAAAGGCTCCTCAATATAATAATCGGCACTAGGCTTTTTAGAGAAAAGGATTTCTCTTTTAAAAAATCAAGTCACTTCTTTGGTTTCCAGAAGTGACTTAAGAAGATAGTTTCCATTTTAGAACATTTGGATGTTTCTAATCTAAAGACATCCTTCCTCCTCGCTAACAAAATTCAAAAGTTATAGAAAATTACACTAATGAATCTTCAGACCCCGGGATTGTTTTCACAAGCCCTGAAGGAAGATGTCTGCTTTTATATGTGTGATCACTATCTTCTTCCCTATCTAGGAAAGTTTCCGCTTTGCAAAAATTTATTTGATCTTTCCTTTGCTGTTAGAAGACAGAGCCATAAAACTTCATTTCAGACAAGCAAGGCCGAGGAATGGACGTCACATAAACAGTACCTTGTTCTTTTATCAAACAAGTCTTAGCTCTTCTTCCTAATGTCATTTGTAGTTTGTTATCTTTTGAATCGTGAAAATTGGTTTACAAAGCTTTTAAAGAAAACTTTCCATTTATACACATTTAATACAGTCACATTAGCCCAATAACCTAAAGAAATCGGTTTTTCTTTATATGTATGTATATTTTCCCTACTGCAATCACTGATATGCTTTGACATTGGCATTTTTAAGTTATTACCAAAATATATCCTAGTTTGTGCAGCTACACATTCTAGTGGTAACATCTAAGCAAAGTTTGAGATATCAGCTGCTGGACCATCATATAGATCTTAAAGCATTGAAAGCCCAACAACTATATAATTTTTAAACTTAGTGTTTGTATAAATGTGAAAAAATTCTTGTCTATACAGATAGCCCCCAGTTTATGGTGATTCGACTTTCAATTTGTTGGCTTTATGGTGATGTGGACTCAGTATACATTCATTAGAAACATACTTCGGATTTGGAATCGGATCTTTCCTGGGCTGGCGATATGCAGGACGATACTCCCATGATGCTGGACAGCGGCAGTGAGCCAGGCCCCCGGTCAGCCATGCAATCCAAGGGTCAACAACTGATACACTTACAACCATTCTGTCCCCAGAGACCCAACCTGTTTTTCACTTTCAGTACGGTACTGCATGAGATAGTCAACACTTTATTATAAAATAGCCTTTGTGTTAGATGATTTTGCCCAACTATAGTCATATAAGTATTCCAAGCACGTTTAAGGTAAGGCTAAGCTATGAAGTTTGGTAGGTTCGGTGCATTGGGTGCATTTTCAACGTCTGATGTTTTCAACTTAACAATGGGTTTATCAGGAGGTAACCCCATTGTAAACTGAGGAAGATTGGTACTAGTAAAGAATTGCTTTTTATCTTTTTGGATTATTTCCTTGATATCAATGTCCTATACTTCAAGCACTGTTAATCATAACATTTACAGCCTCAGAGTTCATTATATTTTATGTTCTATTTGAAGCAACATGAGACAGAAAATTGGGTGGAGTGAATGAGTATCTTCAGTCCCCTTCTGCATATTACTATTTATATTTAAAGTAATTTATAGTGCTACCAATCATGCATAAATATGTTGTTTAAAACTATACCTGCATTATATATACTGTTAATTTTTCAAGTGTTCTGCCCTAATAGAGATCCTGGTCTTCTGTATTTGTGCCATCAAGCATTACGCTTGTGGATTGTAGATATCAAGACAGTAAAAAATTGTGACATTTGTTTTATCCATGTCCCCAGTGACAAATTAAGAACTAAATCAATCTATTGAGTTTTAATCCTCTCCTTTTGAAATGGTGCAATTAGATTTTGGGATGTGGCAACCTTACGAATTATTTTGTATAATACCCGTCCAGTACATTTACCACAGAGTTGACTCTAACGCTAACTTTATTATAGCTGTGCATAGACCAACAATGGGCACTCTAAACTTTTTAAAAACATGCAGAACATGAAAGAGCTTTCCAAATTCACCTCATTTGTCTGCCATAAAATAATTATTGAGAACGCATTTGTTCCGAGCACTGTAGGTGCTACCGTTGAGGCAAAGATGAGTAAGACATGACCCTTACGTTCAGAGACATGTAATTGAAGAGGGGTAATGAAGGAAAAAATAAAATAAAACATGGAAATGGGAGGCAGAATATGGAAAATGCTCTGAGGGCACAGAATGCTATAGGTGAAGGTTGGAGAGATGAATTTAGGATTTCAAACTCCCTGCTTGGGGCGGGAAGGGGTGGGGGAGTTTGTAGTGATTACAACTTATCAAAACCCCAAAGAGACATTTCCTCTGCTGCTTAAGTTAGCAGAGCGCCAAATAAGGCTGATTCTTAGGGAATCAGAAATAAACTCTTCTCCCTAGAGAAGGATCTTCTACCCTTTGTTTTTGAAAAGCTGAGATTGTGCTGAGAAATGCTACTTACTTGGGAGTTGTGCTGTGGAAGAATGCAGTGTGTTTGGGGTGTGTTTGTTTTTGGGTGGCACTTTCCCAAGGAAAAATGTCTGTTCTGGGGTCCAGAAGGACTCTGAGAACTGGGCTTGGTTCCTTTCCATCCTGCAAGAGTGGAATGTGACTTGTATGCCGAGCCACCACCATGTTTTGCTCTCTAGCACCAGGAACGGAAAGACAATTTGTCATTTCAATTTTCAGCAGGGAAGCCCACCAAAGAACAAGCATTTGCATCTTCTTGTTTCTCCTCTGCAACCCAGAAATCCTCACCATGGCCAGCCCTAGGGCTGGAGAATGGAATGCATGCATTGCGTTTTCCATTCCAGAGCTGATCAGGGTGCCTGCCACCTCACCCAGCCAGGAATGTTGTTTATTGATCTTAAGTCATTCTGGGAACCTGAGTTCCAAGGCAGCTTGTCAAAATACTGGTCAAATTCATATGTCATCTGATTGCCTTCCGGTGGCTGCCCAAGATTCCAAAAATGGATACATCATAAATAAATAAAAATCGCACCCTGTTCTTTCCCCTTTACCTTTTTTCTCCCACTGGTTTGCGATAAAGTTCTGAGTTGTTCAACTTGGTTGATTCATCTTCACATGCGTAATACAATTTGTTTCCAAGGGAAGCTGGGAGTCCTGGGTGCCGTCTTGGCTCTGCCACTCTGAGCAAGTGGGCTCGATTCAGCTGTGTGTTGTCCTATGAGGTGATAGTGGATTTTCTCCTAGATCTTTAAATAACTGGTCCTTTGTAATCATTCAGGTACCAACTCATCAGAGAGGGCTTCCCAGATCATTCTGATTTAAATACACTTCACTCTCCCACAGCCACTCTCTATCCTATTAAAGTCTGGCATTTAATTTTTTTAATTATGTATTTATTTTTTTATCATAGAACTTGTTACTGTCAAATATTACCTACTTTATTTTCTGTCTCCTTTATCAAGAAAGTTAAGCTTCATGCGGGCAGGAGCATTTTCTTTCTTATTTATCTAGTGCCAGGCCTGTTGCCTGCCGTAGGGTGGGCAGTCAATAAATATTTGTTGAAAGCAAAATTATGTGGATGGGATTTAGCAATGGATTCTTAGACATGACATTGTTATGGAATGATCTGTATCTCCCTCAAATTCGTGTTGACGCCTTAACCCTGATACCTCAAAATGTGACTATATTTCGAGATGAGGTCTTTAAAGAGACAATTAAGGCTAAATGAAGTCATAGAGGTGAGCCCTAATTAAATAGCCTGGTGTCCTTATAAGAAGAAAAAATTTGTTCACACAAAGAGACACTAGGGCTAGAAAAGACCATGTGGAGAGGTGACAAGAGGGAAATTACCTGTAGGCCCAGGAATAAGGCCTTAATGGAAACCAGCAGTATTTTATTGCAGCAGGCCTAGCAAACTAATACAGGTGCCAGAAGTGCATGCAACAATAATAAATAGATAAATTGGACTTCATTAACATTAAAGACTTTGTGCATCAAAGGAAATGATCAAGAAAGTGAAAAAGACAACCTACAAAAGGTGAAAAATATTTACAAATCATGTAACTCATAAAGGTTTAGTTACCTAGAATATATATATTTTTAATCCCTAAAAATTCACAAATGGCTAACAACCCAATTTTTAAAATGGGCAAGATACCTGAATAGACATTTCTCCAAAGAAGCTATACAGATGGCCAATAAGCACATAGAAAGATGCTCAACATTGTCATTAGGAAAACGCAAACTGAAACCACAAGGAGATACCACCTCAGACCATATAGGATGGCTACAATCAAAAAAGGGAAAAGAGCAAGTGTTGATAAGGGTGTAGAGAATTGAGAACCTGCAGGCATTGGTGATGGGAACATAAAATGGTGCAGCTGCTGTGGAAAATAGCATAGAAGGTCCTCAAAAAGTTAAACATAGACTCAGGATCCAGCAGTTTCACTACTAGGCATATACTGAAAAGAACTGAAAACAGACTCAGACAGTACTTGTATGCTTAAGTTCACCGCAGAATTATTCACAATAGCCAAAAGGTGAAAACAACCTAAGTGTCCATTAACAGATGAATGGATAAACAGAAGGTTATTAATGGATAAGCATAAACTCACAATGGAATATTACACAGCCATACAAAAGGAATGGGGTTCTGAGACATGACACAATTCG
Organism: Smutsia gigantea; assembly: GCA_032199065.1. Lineage (NCBI taxonomy): Eukaryota > Metazoa > Chordata > Mammalia > Pholidota > Manidae > Smutsia > Smutsia gigantea. The sequence continues at coordinate 117,781 of JAVSCE010021162.1, forward strand.
GATAAACCTTGAAAAACCATGCAAAGTGAAATATGCTAGACACACAAAAGGACAGATATTGTAGGATCCACTTACATGAAATATCTAGACTAGGCTAGTTCATAGAAACCAAAAGTAGATTAGAGGTTACCGGGGGAGAGGTGGAGGGAGAATGGGGAGTTATTGCTCAATGGGTACAGTTTCTGTTCGAGTCGATGAAAAAGTTTTATAAATAGATGGCAGTGATGGTTGCACAACACGGTCAGTGTAATTAATGCCACTGACTTATGCACTTAAAAATGGTTAAGGTGGCAGATTTTGTTATAGTTCACCACAGAAAGGAAAAACATGAATGATTTCTAATTCTATTCTTAATCTTCCAAATTAGATTTCTACTATCAATCATTGAGATAACTGATGCTATACTTTAGGGTTGTTTTTTCTTACTTGGATCTTATTTTTAATATGAGCTTGGAGGTACATCAAGATGATTTTTGTACATTGGGAACTTCTACCCTGCATATATTCTTCGTTAGAAGCAAGCTTAAAAATCATGTTTTAGAGGAGCCTTCTGTAAAGCCACAGACAAGGGGAAGTGCCTGTAAAAGGCTCCATTGGACTTTGCACTTTTCCGTAAGGCACATCACCACTGGTTCCCTAGTGTAGTGTGCGAACACAGATGGTGCTCAAAGAAACTTATAAAAGGGTGGAAGTAGTAGATGTAGCCAGAACACCCTAACTTTACTAGGGCATGACAAATTATAGCAATTTAATTTCATATATGGCATCAAACTCCCTCATTAAAAATTGTCAAATTAGAGGAAGCTTTCTTTTTTCATTTTCAGTAGGCACTCGCCAGCAAGCAGTTTTTTTTAAAGCTCCACATCTTCTTCAAAATGGTATGTATTTCTTGGCATTACGATGGGTGGAAAAATTCCCCAAATACTTTACACAAAGTTCCACTAAGGAACCCTACTAAACATTTCCCCCCCAAACCTATCTAGTCTTAGGATTGTGTGTGTGCATATGTGTGTGTTTTTTAGGAGGATATAAATGTGTTTGAAGCATAACATTTCTGTATTGGAAATGCCCCTGTTGGAGTCTACAGAGAACCAAAGCACACGTGGCAAAGGATGAAGGACTTTTGAAGGGATGGGGAGAGCAGACTCATCCTGAAAGCAAACAGGGGCTGAAGATTTCAGGAAGCACGACGGAGCAAGTGTGACTCTGAAGATGGAGCTTCCTCCTCCTGACTTACTCTACAACTGCAGGCAGCTTGGCCTCTTTGAGCTCCAGTAAAAGTAGAATCATCCAATCTACATAATTTGACCATGGTAAGCGTTGAATGAGATGGGTGAAATGCTCCCGAATTCACACGGCTAATTAAGCTATCCTCCCCCTGACCCCATCACCATTTCCTCCCTAATAAAGTAAATGAAAAACCTGAGGACTACAGACCCCATAACCAAGACCCTCAGGCCTCATCACGGAACCTGTGCTCTTTGACCCGCTGGGCAGCCCCCGGTCGGGAAGCAGCATGGTCCTGATGCCCCAGGTCCCTGAGACACCACTTACATGAACTTCCTGGACTATCAGCAGTGTTTCCTGACACATCGACACAGTGCCAGCCTTCTCAAGGGCCCACCAACATACCCCGACATTAAAATGTACTGTTGAAAATGAAAAACAGGGATTTTCTACCAGACCTCTCCACCTTTAAATTTCACTGCCTTGTATAGTGTTTTGACCGATGTGGACTTGCTCACAGATGCTTTTTCTACTTAGGAAGGGCCTGCCTTTGGTAGCTGTGCAGGCATATCAACTTCACCAGCTCTCAGGAAGCCTGACTTTCCAAAACAGTTAGAGGGCTGGCTTGTACGATTCTAGGTACTAGCTGCTGACACTTCCCTTCTGCCGCTTGCCAGGACATACTGGAGAGGACCAGAAGTGTTTGAGAATAGTTTATTTTTATGGAAGGCCTGTAGAAAGCTTGCACCAAACAAGCAGTGAGAAAAGGAACAGGTCCTGCCCTCTGCAAGGATGTCTTTCCAATGGCCAGAACTGATTTCAGCCTACAAAGGATTAAGCTGTTGAGCTGGGCTTCTGGTTAGGCATGGGAGGTTCCGCACTCCCCACTCTGGAGTGCAGAAGATACGAAACGGCACCACAAATAGTTCTGGAGGTTTTTGGAAGTGTGGGAATAAAACAACAATGAAGTCCCAGGGCCTCGCTTTCTCACTTGCTGATTACATCAAGGGGAAGTGTGCTGGCTCCAAACTAGCAGGTCTTTAATACCTCTCTGTTAAAAAGAGAGATTAGCAAGAGTTAAGAAGAGAACAGTCTCGCGGCTAGGACCTTTGGCAGGCAACAGTATCTAATGAGAAGGTAACTAAAAAAAAAATGCAGTGAAAATAATACAAGGTCTTAAAATTCTTATTATAGCAAATGATGTAAGGATTTCTTTTTAAGTATTTTTTTTTGAAGAAAAAAAAGAAACATGAGTTGGCTTAAAGACATATTAGGGAAACATTAGTACACAGGATCCTCTGAATTCATTCTGAGGGATTCTAATGGCTCCTATAATCTACTTTTTGCCCCTTTACTTCCATCCTGAGAAAAGCAAACAAACATGGGGAATTTTGAATCTCCCCAAAACTCTACACGCAATAGAACAGTGGTCTCTTGGGCAGTCCCTTCATTTTTAGAATCATAACTGGTTTTCATTAGATGATCTGTAAGGTTTCTCCAGGCTGTGACTGCTCACCTTTCAGATGAGTCTACTGGGATCAGCGAGGTGATTGAATTCGCCCAGATTCACAGGGCTGGTCAGTGTCACGGCCAATACAAGGACTCACGGCTCCCTGTTCGCCATCTGCCGAGTGGAGCTGCCCAAACAAGTTTGGGGCAACAATCCACTCTCGGCAGTTCCAAATGTACTTTCCTCCTGCGAGCTCTAGCCTGTAGGCGTTGGCCAACCGGGACAAGAGGAGCCTCAGCTTGCCAACTCAGAGGCAGAGACCATCTGGCATATGAGGCCATGACGATGACCTCGAGGATGAGACGACACCAGCCCCAGAGCCACTGGAGACCCTGCGGTTCCACTCTTGCACAGAGCTTAATAACGGTCTCTTCCTTGCTACGGCATGGGAGTCTGCCCTGTGTTTACTGTTCCCACAGCCCGGACCCAGGGTGGGCCCTCTGTGACTGCTTCCAGGCCCTACCCTGTCTAAACACGCAACCCCTACCGAGTTCTCTTCTGCCATCCCAGCAAAATTCTTCCAAACCCCACTGCTGATAACAGCCAAAGCCACTGCTGCAACTGCCAGAGGTGTCTGTGTCGTTTTGTTTATTACCCTTGGTCCCACTGATAGCTGAAAGCTCACTTAACTTTTTAATATAACAACACAAATTGCAAATGAAAAATTGTCCACTTAGAGTGACATGCATACTATTGAATTGTGGACAGTGTAGACATCCAGATACTGAAACCTGTGGAGACTGCAGTGCCTCTCATTTTTTTCCCCTTTGGACTTTTCTTTCCATGTTCTATAATCAGGGCAACTACAAAACCTATGAAATCAGCTGCTTTGGTGTCAGTGAAGGAAAAGGACATCAGTTTGTTTCAGATTCACTGGTTCAACAGGAACTACATCTGAACTCTGACTAGCATGACACCCGAGATGGGATAATGAATCTTTTTTTGGAAATGTACGTCAAGGATATTTCCTTGTGATCCAGAATTCACTCACAGCAGTCTTATCTGGCACTCTCTTAAATGTAGCAAACATCACCCGAAGAATTATTTGGATAAAGAAATGAGAGGGGACACCTTTGCAAGGCGGGGAGAGATCCTGTTCCTCTCTCTTCCTCTGCTCTAAAATGTGGCTCCCACCTGCTCTTTCATTCTTCAGGGGCAAATCTGGATGAAAGTGCCTCATACAGAAGGAAAATTCACACTATGATGTCAGAAACTGGTCAAAGGTCACTTCCTGATGTCACCTGGTGCTCAGGCAGAAGGCTGTTTTTAGGCAAGAACAGGGGTGAGGCCGCAGAGCGGTCAGCAGCTTGGCCGGGGAGTCAGGCTGCCTCTGTCTGAGAAGCCCAGCTCCAATGCTCGCTGGGTCTGGACTGGAGGCACTGAACCTCTTCAAGCGCCCATTCGCTCAGCTTCCAAAGGGGCCTGTAACACGATCTTCCTCAAGGCTGCGGAAGGATCCTATAATACCCTTAGAAGGTGCCTGGCACTAAGTCTTTGTGATTTTTATATGCACATGACAATGATAATAACATTAGTAGTAGTTTTTGTGCATTGGAAGCCTTTTGGTCAAACCAAGATGAAGGGGTCCTAAATTCTCTTTCTTGCCAGGAATATTTGAAATAGGATGAGTACAGTTCTCCTCCCAGCCCCAACCACCCATGAATTCAGGATCTTATACTGGGTAAATCACTTACTCTCTGTGTTTATGAGGGCACTTTTGGTTGTAAGTAACTCAAACCACCTGAAGCATAAAATAGGATTCATAGGATCATGCCCCTGGGAAGTCCAACTGCTGGCTTCCAGCACTACAGGATCCAGAGATTATGATGACTGACCTCTGATGGCCTCCTTCTTTCTGATGTATTACCTCCATCCTCATTGTACTCTGATTCTCAGCTGTGTTTCCCTTGTGTTTTGTCTTATCCTCTCCTACTGCACACAAGTTTCCCTTCCGTGGTGTAGTAGATGGCTCCCAGATAACCCTGATTCGTGCCTTTCAATTCTGAACTGCAAAAGCAAAACCCCTTTTCTCTCAGCCCTGAACAGAGTCCTGGGCAAGAACTTGTAATATCCAAGTTTAGGGCATGGAACTAAAGGCTTAGTCAAATGCCATGGTTGGAGAGGTTAGTGATTGGCTGGGTCTGTATTATATGCCTAACCACATCTCTGCCAACTCACAATGAATGCAGAGGAGCATATCCACAGAAGAAAGTGATGTGTTGCAAGAAAAAAGATAATTGCACACTTTCACTCACAGTATGAAATTCTCTGTGTTGAAGAATGTATACCTAGGTATTAATGGTGCTCACTGGAAGCACATGCCAAAATCCCAGGAAAGGAATTAAGTATATTAATTATCAATATTTTATTTATTTTCTAAGTTGTATTGTTCTTAATGACTCAAGACTTTATATATTCTCTCCAGGCAAGAGTTTGTTTGTTTGTTTTTATTCCATTGTTTCAACCCACTGAGCTAGAAGATCCTCTGCTGTGAGGAAGGGAGAAATGACTGCTACCAGTGTGGTCCCTGTGTCTGGACCATATGTTCGAATTTCCACCCTGATTTAATTTTCATACCCAAAAGGAGCAGGGGACTGGCCTACAGTGTCCAAAGAGTATTTTGTGGTCCTATTTTCAAGCTTAATTCCTCTCCTCCCACCCCAGAGCATTTTAAGTGAAGGGAATACAGAGCACAGAAAATAGTATCAACAACTATTCTTCAGAGACAAACTTGGGATGAAACCTGGGCTCTACCACTTCCAAGCTATGTGAACTTAGACAAGTTATGTTACCTGTCGGAACCTCGCCCTCCGGTAAATGGGGGTAAGGTTAACTATTGCAAAGCCCTGTTAGATAAGATTAAATAGGATACTGGGAAGCCTATCTTCTGCTTCCAGACAAGAGAGATGAACAAGACCTATCCTCCTACCTGAAACAATCCAACAAACAAAAAGAGACAAGGAAAACTTATTTTCAAGACCTTGTACATTAAGCAACAAAAGACAGTGATCCCAGAGAGATGGGCAAGATAGGAAAGATTGGCCCAGCTTGCTTCCTTGAAGAGGTTTGCAAGCTGTGGCATGAGGAGAGGGGAACCCAGGTGAAAGCGGGCAGACTGAGTTGAAGTCCTGATCTGAGTGCCTAGGGAGACCAAGGCAGCTAGAGCATGCAGACAGCTGTGACTAGAGTGCATTGGGCAGAGTTTTGGAGAGGAGAGAGTTACACCTAGAGAACCTCCAAGCTCAGCAGATGGTCCTCCTCAAACATTCAGCAGAGTAGTGATCAGCACATGCTGGTGGGGAACTACTCAAGAAAAGGGGAAGAGCCATTCCGAGAAGATCAAAGGGAATGTCTTCTGGTTCTCACACGGGGCCACGAAGAACGCCTTCTACCCCAGCTGGGATTGTGTTTCATGGGACACTGGGGAGAGTATTCAGGAAGGACTTGCTTTAAGCAGTAGGGAATAACTGGCTTTTGACTGAGTACTGCTCCAGACCTGCCCAGGAACTCATAAATGCAAAGATGCAGAACAATCATGATGTTACCAAGAAACTTCACTGCATCCCAGAAAAACATTTACAGGAATACAAAAATACCCATCGTCCAAGGTGAAATTCACAATGACTGGCATCCAAACACTAACAGCATATAATGAAATCAGAAAATATGACCCAAATTGAAAATAATCAATAAATTGAAACTGACCCAGAACTGACCCAGGTGTTAAAATTAGCAGACAAGGACAGTAAAACAATTATAACAATATTTGAGAAGTTTAAAAGGTAAGATGACTTTGGGTTAAAAAGACAAAACACTTTTTTTTTAAAGACCCACACTGAACTCCTAGAGATGAAATCTAGAGTGGGTAAGATGAAAAATACGCTGGGTGAGATTCTCTGTGTTGAAGAATGTATACCTAGGTATTAATGGTGCTCACTGGAAGCACATGCCAAAATCCCAGGAAAGGAATCAAGTATATTAATTATCAATATTTTCTTTATTTTCTCAGTTGTATTGTTCTTAATAACTCAAGACTTCATATATCCTCTCCAGGCAAGAGTTTGTTTGTTTTTATTCCATTGTTTGAACCCACTGAGCTAGAAGATCCTCTGCTGTGAGGAAGAGAGAAATGACTGCTACTGATTCCAGATACAGTGCTGAAGAAAAGATGAATGTGCTTGGAGCCACAGCCATAGAAATTACTTAAAATAAAACTCAGAGAGGTAAATAAAGAATTTATAAAAGAAAAGAGTATCAGTAAACTGAAGGACAATTTCAAGAAACCTAATATATGTATAGTTTTTCTGTGTGAAGGAGGGGATAGGTGGGGTGGGTATAAAAAAATACTTGAAGAAATAATGGCTAGTTGTCTTTTTCTCCTCCAGATTTAATGAAAGCTTACATACCTATGGATCCAAGAAATTCAATGTCTCCCTGGTGCAAAAGAACTATACAAAAACATATCACAATCGAAATCTGCTCAAAATCATAATTAAAATCTGTTTTTAATTATAAAGTCATAATTTAAAAACTGGTAACAATCAGAAAATCTTTAAAGCAGTCAGAGAAAGAGATACATTATGTACCAAAAAACTAAGATACAGATGAAAACAGATTTCTCATCGGAAACGATGCAAGAGAGGGCAGCAAAGCAGTCTAGAACAGAAGATGGGTCATGCCTTCTGCCTTGATGCTCTGCCATCCACAAACCACTAACCCTGTTCACAGGTTGGAGCTGGTTTCCCAGTCCATGGGGAGAACAGAAAAGGAAGCAGAGCTCTCTCTAAGGGGTGTAACTTGAAAAGTGCACACATTACCTTTGTTCACACCCCGTTGGCCAGACCCGAGTCCCAGGGCTGAGCCTGGCGCCCAGGATGCCCATAAAGCGCAGTCTCTCACCTCAGGGAGCATCACTGTTTAAAGGGAAAACAGAACATGTACATTGTGGGGTGGTTACCAGTGTCTGCCACACTACCTATGCCACATGGTCTTCACCCAACGCCCTCTTTATTTGGCCAATTAGCAAAGGTGTGGCTGCCCCACAGACATTAAGTTCCATGACGATAGGAACCAAGTCAGTTTGGTATATTCCTGTCCAAGACCTAGTTTGTTTGTTTCTTTTGTTCTTGTTGCTTTTCTTTTACTTTTTACTGTTTTGTCTACACTGTTTTACTTTTAACAGTCTCATAGAGATATAATTCACATACTATACAACTTGCCCATTCAACGTTTACAAGTCAATGTATTTTAATATATTTGCAGGATTGCACAACCATTACCACTATCTAATTTCAGAATCATTTGCCACCTTAAAGAAACCCTGTAGCCATTAGCAGTCACTTTCCATCTTTCCCACCACTGTTTCAACCTGAAACAACCAGCCATCTACTTTCTCCATTTAAATGCATGGAATAGCAAGAAATCTCAATCCCGTTTTTCACTTGGAGTGGGCACTCAGTAAGCATGTACTGGACATAGTTAAAACCTTTTTGCTGTCCCCATACATTCTCAGGTTAAAGATTCCCTCCAAAGAATTTTTTGAAACACATGTTGTTGCTTGGAGGACTTTATCTCTTTATCTTGGTGCCCCGAATAAACAAATAAAATCCCACTATCCGGCAGCTGGTAATTTTCTCATTGTACCTCCACCACCACCATCTCTGAAGGAACAATCATAGCTCCCATTTTACAGATGAGAACAGCCCAGTCTGGCTGCCCCTTACTAGCTGGCTGATTTTGAGAATTGTTAACCGGCTTGCTCATCACAGATCTGTCTGAGTCCTCCGCTTCAGCCAATCAAAAAACACAGACGCCATATGTCACACCTTTTAGAAAACATTGTCTTAATAGGACTTCATTTGGCCTGGGTCTGCAACCCATTACATAAACAATATCTCAAAAAAACAGAACCATTACAACCTGTTGTCTGGTCTGCCGGCCAACTGCCCTCCTACCAGGCATTTTGCTTGTGCCATCATTTCCCCTCAAGTGACACCAATATCCACACCAACACTCAGGAAAACTGGACATCTTCACAGACAAGAATTTTTCTGTTCCTTAAGCTGTTTTCCAGCTTGCTCTCGCAGTTGGCAAGATGCCTCCATTGAACCACTGGATATTTTGATTTTCCTTACAGTAAACTTTGCAAAACAACCAGAAACACAGACGCCCTCTCTAATTGTGTGGGTTTTGAGGACATGGAAACATGAGGGCATTCGGGGTTCTGGTTTCTTATAGACGGTCCTTCTAGTTTGGATCGATCTGCTTTATTTTAATAGAACCACTTAATGTATCAAAGCAAAAATAAACATTGTTCAAAGTATCTATTTCATAGCTCCTGGTCCTCACTCCGAGCCACCAAGTTGCCAAATGCTACTGTCCACACTGTCTCTCCTTGCCAACTGGTCCCCTTTTAATGGGAACAGTGGTCTTTCTCTCCAGACGCCTCATGGAAAGGATGGATGAAGCAAAGTGAGGCTGGTGAGGGCAGGGGCTGCCTCAGAGCCCCAGGATGAGTGGCAGGACGGTGAGAGCATCCGGGAGGAGGGTGTGGCAGACCCACTTCTGTAGACTTTGACGTTTTAAAGGCCTGTGGAAGGCAGCCAGGGAAACTGAGATACACTCACCCAGTAATTGATTATTCAGCTGCCTCTCAGGAAGACACAGTTTGGCGGGGGCTGACAGCTATTGTTTCCTTCTGCTGTCTTTAGGGGTGGGAACCAAGGAAATATGGGGCAAAGATGCAGCCCCGTGGGGGGGGGAGCGGGACCGGAGGTAAGAAGTCATCCAGCCCGGGAAGCCTATTGTTCAGGTATTTGCAAGCCTCCTTTTTTTTTTTTTTTGATGCAGTCTGAGGTGGGCAGTGGTGTGAAGTAGAACCTGATAAGAAGGAAAAAAACAGAGCCATTGATGAATGGGTGGAGAAGGAGAAATGAGCACAGACACAAATGGAATTTTGGTGGGCTTAATGATTTTCCAATTCTTTTGTGGGGTGGATAATATGGATACACCATAGCTGAGTGAGTGCGCAAGCTTAAGATAATGAATATCAATCCTGATCCACCATGTCTTTATTCCACTGCATGTGGCTTTCAGTTATTTTTGAATATACTACTGAAAGAGCTTATGAAATATCATGCCACGGTTCCCCTCCATGCAATTTTCTTGACTTTTTTTTTTTGACAGATGAACAAATGTCTATGATAATTTTTGAGTAATCGCTTCCATCCGTTGTTTTTCACGAACATAATGAGTAAACATTTCTAGGCTGGAAGAGAAAACTGAGAGACCGTCTAGGACAGGGGTTTTACGTTGGTGTGCGCGAGCACTGTGGGAAGCGTGGAAAATGGGACCGTGTCTGCTTGACTTTCCCAAGGGGAAAATTCATGCACACACTTTAAAACAGCTTTTGAATTATCTCCCTGCTTAGATGTAATGTTGTTCAAGCAATTTAACCTACTTGGAAATGGCAAGGGATTGAGCTGTTCATGCTTATTAAAAAGGGAGTAATACTGACCAGTAACAACTTCTCATTTACAGGCAGGTAAACTGATGCCTGCAGTGACTTACAAAAGGCAATCCAGCTAGTCGAAGCAGCAGAATGGAGTCTGGGAACCAGTTACTCCAATTCCAACCTCCTTTTTGTGTTCTGATGTATTTGGTGGCTGGGAGTACATGTTTTAGTGTCTGTCCTAATCAGCTCTCTGCTGAAGAGGAAAATGAGGACCTTCTGAATGGCAATTGATGTGCTATTAGATGCAGTAAGTGTTCAGTAAATGTCACTAGTTCATGCTAATCATGGTGCTAAACATTTCATATTTGTCATCTCATTTAAACCTCATAAGTATACCACAACTTGGGTGCTGTAATTACTCCCATTATGCACGAGAGAAAACTGAGGGGGAGAGCGGCTCTGTATTTTGCACAATCATGCAGCTGGCACCTGGCTGACTCAGTATTAGTACTTATGACACCTGAATGCAGAGCCCACACTCCTAATTGCCGGAACATGTGAATATCGGAGATCACAACTGCTTTTGTTCTCAAATAGCATGGGCTCCCCTTTCGTAGAGTTGAATACAGTTTCGCCATTATTTCTTCTCAGTGTTCTGAAAACAGCATGGACGGCCTCAGCCTGTAGTGAACTGAACATCACAGTGGGGAATCAAGGTGTGGAATTTCCACCAAGAAAAGGTGCCTTTGATCCAGGGTGAAGCCACTGACCTTAGGTCCTTTCCAGTGTTGGGCTTCTGTGATGCTCATGACTTGCTTTCCCTGCCTTGCCCCTTGGCTTTTGATCCTTCAACTTTGGCTCTCCCCCTTGTATCTCTCAGACTGTGGTGTCTCTTGGTGTCGCCAAGGTCTATAGGGTCCTGACCATATTGCCAAGCTGCGTGCACAGGATATGTGAGTTCTGGAGAGAAGGATTTCTGAGAGGGTAATGTTTCTTTTCTCATCCCAGAGAATCAGGTGATAAATATCCCTGAAAGAGCACTTTTTGCTTGAGTCCTAGCTGTGATGACTGCATGACCTGGGCTTGTCGTAGGTTGCTGAGATCATACAAAAGTGACGAATCTTTGCTTGGAAGCTGCCTGCCATTCAAAAACCTAGCAGCATGCTGGAAGCACAGATTATATAAATGGGAAAGGATCCGGTTATCAACCAAAAGGTATCTTCGTGTTCACATATGAGAAAAAACAGAACAAGAAGTTGCTTTATGTCATACAGTAAAGTCTAGGACTTTGACAAAGTTCTAGAACTAGAAATTTGAGACACCTCTGAGATCTTCTGAATGGTCCTTCGATCCATCCAGCCATTCAATCAACAAACTTCTATTAAGGGTCCTTTTTGCTGTTGTCTCTACTAGATGATGGAGATTCAAAGATGAAAATTCCCCATTTCCTGTTTTGGAAACATACAATGTAGCAGGGAGAGAAATGTGACTAACGATTACACTGATTTGATAAGAATTTTAATAGAGACATATAGATTCTATGGGCACAGAGAAGAAAGCAGCTGACTTTCCAGGGAAAGCATCCTGCACCTGCATGGAGTTAAGTTTTCACTAACCTTTGTGGGATGAGTGAGAGTCTGTTAGGTGGCCTGGCAGAAGCGAGAGAGGCAGTTTAGGAAAGTGGCACAGTTATGTGAGAGACAATGTGGACATGAGAGAAAAAGCCTTCACCTCACGTGTATGCTAAAAACAGAGGCAGAAGAAATAGAAACAATTGCCATCTCAGAAAAACATTTGGGATGTGGGCATCTTTAGGAAACCTCGTACACAGAGACATCCATGGAAATGGAGTCAATCGAATAACTGTCTTAAAACAACCGAAAACACCCAAGGACCTATCTATCTAACTTGCGCTATCTTGCTGCACATCAGTTTGATCCTCTAAGATGGTTGCTGGCATCAAGAAGAAAATGAAAAGTCACAAGCAGGGGAGGACCAGGAAGCATAGCATTTTCTCAAACACATTCTTCTGGGGAGGCATCTTACGGGTGTGGTCGGAGCCATCTATAAGTGAGTAACCCCAAGAGATACCACAACCTGAGAGAGAAGGAGGAAAACCAAGAGGTAAGCTACAGAAAGCAGGTCTCGTGAACCGCAGGTGCCCACACCATAGGCTTGCAGTGTTAGCGACTCCATCCAATGATCCAAGTGCCTTTAGACTGAGCCCACCTTACACAGCAAAAGACTCATTTCAAGGGGGTCCAAAGATTGTCATGAGGGAAAATAGGCTCCATCTGGTTAGGGTGGCAATAGAATAGATAGCTCACCACCCACTCTAAAGACCTCAAGGAAACTGACAAAGCTAAAAGGTCTCTCCATCAAAGCTGTGGCCTGGTGCCAATGAAGCCAGAATGAAGAGTTTGCAGTTCCAGGAGGGGTCACATGTCTCTCAGGAGGAAAGAGGGACTGAATTTCCTTTCTCCTCAGCATCAGCATCTATCTCTGCCTAGACAGGCTTCTCCTTTTTTTTTTTTCTTTTCCCCAAAACATTTGCTTCAGGTCAGCCAGAGAAAGGAGAGTTTTGCTCGACTCAAGATTTGGCAGAGACACCCAAAGTGGAATGAATTTGGAAGATCCACAGTGTGGGGTCTGGAATGACCAGCCAAAGTTACTGAACTTTTTTTCCACACCAAGTCAGTGACTACTCAAAGGTATTAGGAAGTCTATACTGCCTATAATAATTTGATGCATATTAAGGGGTGACACAGCTCCCAGTTTTAAATATGTACACACACTGTGGTGGCTAGTTTTATGGGTCAACTTGGCTGGGCCACGGGGTGCAGATATTTGGTCCAACATTATTCTGGATGTTTCTATGAAGGTGTTTATTGGATAAGATTAATAACTTAAACTGGTGGACTTTGAGTAAAGCAGATCAGTCTCCATGATGTGGGTGGGCCTCATCCCATCAATTCAAGGGCTTAATAGAACAAAGGTGGACGTCCCCCAAGGAAGAAGGAATTCTGCCAGCAGGCTGCCTGGACCTGGAAGTGCAGGTCTTCCTGGGTCCTCAGCCTGCCAGCCTACTATGCAGAATTGGGACTTCCCAGTCCTCCACAATTGCATAAATCAATTCCTTAAAATAAGTCCATCTTCCAATAGATAGATACCTAGGTAGATAATACATATCCTGTAGGTTCTGTTTCTCTGATAACACACACACACACACACACACACACACACACAGTCATACCAAGTACCTACTATATGTCAGGCAATATGCCAAGTGATTTATGTCCATTTAAGCCTCAGAAGCACTTGGCAATCTACCTATTTTTTATCTCCACTTTACAGAGGAGAGAATTGAGACTCAGAAAGATGAGATAACTTGATTGAGGTCTCACAGGTTACAAGAGACAGAGCTAGGACTTGAACTCAACTCCATGTGACCAAGAAATTCCCTTTGTGAAGACAAGGAACTAAGCAAAATGAAACAAATTAAGTGGTAGAACATGCAAAAGGAGAAGACTCACAAGTGTGAATTATCTCCCAGTAACCATCACCAGTGAAATCATTTGCAATTGGAAAAGACAGGCTGCTGGAAGAGAGGGCTGGTAAAGGTAAGCACCAGCTAGATGCCTTTTTCAGTCTCTTCACATTCCACACGCTGCTTTGATGGGTTTTAGCTGACTCTGGACATGCCCTGGAGGGAGAGAAAATTCGTAGTAGCTCAGAAGGAGGACAGCTGGGTTTCACATAAGCTTCCCTCATGACTTCATCATTGACTGTTTCTCCTTGCTGAAATATTTTAGAAAATTATCCCAGACAGATTTCTGGAATATGTGGGACTTAGAGATTTTTTTAATGAAGGACTTTCCACTGAGAGTGAGCCTAAATATCGACTCATCTGAGGAAATATGTTGTTGGGGTAATACCAACGGATGCTGGAAGTTGAACCCCAGCTCTGGGCTTTTAATCTGGGTGGGCATGGATATGGGACAGTCCTCTTAGGTTCTTCCCAGATCTCCAATGTCCAGCTCAGGTGAGGATGGAAGAGGACCACCAACCAGCCTCATCACCTCTAGCTTTCTTCCTTTCCCTGGCTAAATCTTAAATTTCCCCCAAAACACTCTGTACCAACATGACTGGGAAACCTTCTCCCAGCTTTCCTCAGGAGCTAACTTTGGCCATTCATTCCTTTCTTTAGAAATAACCAACTCAGAGTGCCTGAGGATGAAGTCATGGGAGCATCTTTGCACCTAGAGACAAACATTTGATTATTTCAGTGTTTGCATGCCCCCTCATTCTCCATTAGCTTAGATAATCCAGTGTTGACCAAATGATTGCCCCCTCCACTCTCCAGAGTGTGAACATTTATTTCCAGCATCTCCCAGACTTTCCACTGATGTGTTTGCATCCTATACGTGTCTCAGTGCTCTCCAACTTTGATTCTGTTTTGTTTTTATTTCTCCCTTTGTATAGTCTTTAAGTAGTCCCTGATGGTGTGTGTATGTGATTTCATATCACGAGAATGGTGTGGCCATAGCAGTGAGGCATTAGGGTGTATCATAAATCAACTACAGTTTGGGGGAATGATGACAAGTGTGATTTATAGGTGCTTTCAGTCTGATTTCCACAGAGCTGCTCTCTGATTCACAATTATTCCTTGGAGGAGTAGAAAGTAAAAGAAAGTACAGTGTGGGTGGTAGGTTCCCTCCCCAGAAATTCACAATAGTCATCATCTCCATATAGGAAAGCAGATATTTATGCTTCCAATGGATGGATGTTATCCATGGCAACTGGGAAACTGTCAGAGCTGGAAGAAGTGAGTCAACTAAAGATCATTTTCCCTTGACCTAATGTTACATATTGGTCAAGAAAATTAGAAAATTGCCAAAAATGTATGGCATAGTAAACTCCTAGAATGTAACCTGTCAAAATATAGATTGATTATATAAATGTCGATGATCAATGTTTGTTTACCTTATGTGGAAGCAGAAAATGTGATTGAGTTTACCAAAAGACACTTCTTTTTACATCCATAGGACTTTTTGGCCTGTCAGCTTTAGCTAGGATGGACTGTATCTTTCAAACTAAGCTCTTTTTAAGAGTGAGAAAGGGTACTCTTAATTATTCCAGTCAACCGAGGCAGGCCCTGGCAAAATAGAGCCCTACTTCCTGTCATAGTGGTCATGTGTCATCTGCTTCATCACTAGATCCTTTCAAAGCAGGGAGCAAGATGCCTTGGTTGGCAATAACTTATACTGAGAAGTGTATTTTAAATATAAAAATGCATATAATCTCTAACGGTTTGGATGGGCAGTATCTTTCGTGGACGCTCAAAATCAGTGGTTTTGGGACACCTTAATATTTTTCTATTTTCTCACTGGACCTCATTTTGTGTTTTTTAAATGTAATCACACCTAGAACCCTAATGTATCAAAAGAGATAAAAGCAATAAGTATGGACAGTGTGGAAGACAGCTCCTCAGTGTCCGCAGTAGTCCTAAAGCAGAGCTTCAGATTCATACTTCATTCGGGACAGAACTCAAATTCCCTAATTCTAAATAAACCCTGATTAAAATGTTAAAATGTAAACTAACCATGATTTGGAGAAAGTTTTTGCCTTTTTTGACAAGTTCAGAAGTGCACTGAAGGCGAACCAAAAAGTATTAGGCACTCACTGGGTGTTTTGTTTCCTTTAAAGTTCAAGGCATAGGATACGACAAGCTGAGTCCTGAGGGATCCCTCTACCTGAACTTCAGAGAGAACAAAAAGCGAGAAAGCCCACTGCTCTCTGTCGCATTTATCTTCAGCCTCTTTCAGGCCCACGAAAACATTTCACTGGAAAACAGACTTTCTGAATGAGCTCTATGATATTTTTCTTAAACTTCTCTTTCTGCCTGTACGCCAAGTCCTTGCTTTGACTCGCTAGGCTGTGTTGATAGCAGCTGCTCTTTGCAATCTTGGCTGAAATGTAAATAGGTACTGCCATTTCCATGTGAACCCAGAAGACTCCACAGGATATTCCTGTTCAGGACTGTGGGAGCTGGAGCTAAGATTTGAATTCACTGACTCATTCTAGAAGCTTCTTTTCCCAGTCCCTCAGCGCCAGAGTTGTCTCAGCAAGTCTGTGCTAATATCACAATAGGGCCACACCCAGAAACTTGCCAGGCCTAGTGTTCTGTGGTTCTGTGGCTAGGCCACACTGGAGCTTCTCTCCCATCCCACATACTCCCTTCTGTCTCAGAGGATCTAGGGACATCACTGTATTACTACACAACAAATTCCCATGAATTCAGTGACTTAACATGCATTTGTTATCTTACAGTTTCTATGGATCAGAAATCCAAGCACAGCTTATCTGGACCCTCTGCTTCAGGGTCTCTCACAGGATGAAAACAAGGTGCTGGCCTGAGCTGGGGTCTCATCTGAGAGTTCACCTGGAGAAGGACTGGCTTCCAAGCTCATGTGGTTGTTGGAAGAACTTATTTCTGGAGGATTGTTGGACTGATGGTCTTAGTTCCTATTTCACTGTTGGTAAGAGGTCATTCTCATGACCTTGCCATGTGGCCTTACCATTAGGACAGCTCCCAACGGGGCAGCTTGCTTCATCAGGGTGAGAAAGCAAGTCAGAGAAAGAATGCAAGACAGAAATCACAATATTTTATAACCTCATCTTGAAAGTGGCATGCTACCACTTTTGCCGTATTGTGTTGGTTGCAGGCATGTCCCACATCCTGCCCATATTCAGTGGGAGAGTATTTCACAAGGATGTGAGTGCCAGGAGGTGGGGATCACTGGGGGACATGTACGGGGCTGCCTACCACAATCACTGTTTGCTGTTAAGGACTTAACTGAAGCAGAGGAAGAACCAGAGGTCAATGCATTTCCAAACAAAGCGTTCAAGTCCTAGACTTCTAAACTACTGTCTGGCCTCCTCATATTCCACTTCCCTTTCATAAGCCTTTTTTTAATCTTCTGCAAGCACACCAAGTCCATCCAGCCCTACGGCCTGTGAGCCCACTCCTCTCACCATCTAGAAAGCTCTTCCCTCAGCCCTACCTAGATCCCTGCTGAAATGTTACCTCTTCTCAAAGGCCTAATATGAATACCTATTGAGTTCTTACTTATTCAACTCCTACTATGTATTAGGCATTGCAGCCCTTTCCCCCAAGAAAAAACCCCAGAATCCATGGCCTAAAGCAATTCTCTATGTAGTGAGAGAGAGAGAGAGAGACAAATAAATAACTAGCATTCGGCACACCTCTTGGCAGTTGACTAAAAGGATGTCAAGGCAGCATGCAGAAATGCCAAGTTAGTCAACTGGGAGGTGTGACTTGGTTGGGAGAAACCCACTAATTTGCCCATAAATTGAAGCCACACTCCTCAGCTTGGCACAAAAACCCTTCACAACTGGTACCGTTTCATCCCTCTTTCTTCTCACTATATAATCCAGTCACAGAAAAAAACAAGTCCAGTGAGGTTTCCAAGCTGGGCTAGAAGATACTCCTTCCCATGTGTTGTTACCTTGCTAAAAATACTCCTTCTTGCCTGCTGAACTCCATCCTCAAAAGAGTCAAGTGCAGTGCTAACCCTGCCTGAGTCGGCTTGAGCTGCCATAACAGAATGCCACAGACTGGGTGGCCTAAACAGACGTTTATTCTCACAGTTCTGGAGACTGGGAGTCCAAGGTCAAGGTGCCAGCAGATTCTGCTCTTGGTAAAGGTCCTCTTCCTGGCATGCAGGTGGCCACCTTGTCCTCACGTGGTAGAGGGAGAAGCTCGGTGCCTCTTGTTCTAAGGGCGCTAATCCCACCACAGGGGCCCGGCCCCATGGCTCATCTAAAGTCAGTTGCCTCCCAAAGGCCCCAACTCCAAATAGCATCACACTGGGGATTAGGGTGTCAACAAATGGGTTTCAGGGGAGGGGGAACACAAACATTCAGCCTGTAACAACCCCTTTAAGAAGCTTTCCCTAACCCCTAGGAATATAAGCAACTACAGGCGCTATGCTTCTGTAACCTTTTAGTCTGTATGGCACATTGTGAATGTGACTCTCATTAAATCATGAGTACCTTGGTGGCAGACTGTGGGTCTTCCTTGCTGTTCCCACAGTGGGCATGGGGCAATGCAGGAACCCACTGGTGGCTGGTAGACACTTGGAAAGAGCACTTCAGGGAGCAGGGTGGCCCTTGGCTAACACCCCAGCTACTCCTCACTCACCTTCATCTTTCCTTTCAGCTCATGTAAATGTGCAACTTCTGGCAGCCTGAATCTCAGCAGGAATGTTTGCAGTACCGGGACGTCCTGCAGCTGGTGAGAAGTTCCGACATGTCCACTCAGAAATTAGAAACCTGACCACCCCGACTCCTCAGAGCGTTTAGTATGTTATGGTCTTTGAACCACGGTCTGAATTGGATACATCTGTCTTCAAAAGAACTTAAAATTCCAGCATGAAAGTCAGGGAGGAAAACAGTGTCCTCACATTCAGAAGGTGATTTCCCAAAGTGTGCATTTTTCTGTCTGGTTAGGATTGCTTCCTTGCTGTTTGGACACCCAGGTTGATGCTTTTCACCCCTCCATCCCTGCTCTAAAAGGAATTGCTTTATTGCCCAGGTTTTCTGTGATCTTTAAAGCACAAACTCATATTACGATCATATTTTATATGCAATCTCTAATGTGTTTGAGCATAGTGGAGACATATCTTTTCTAAAGCTTTAAAACAAAATTTAATGTTTTAGAAAGTTTCACTATGCAATTATATCTGTCTTTCTAACCTAGCCCCTAATATTGATGGAGATAATAAAAGTAGTGATGACAATAACCACCATATTGGCATTTACCGTGTACCAAGAACTATGCTCAGTGCTTTCTATAGAGATGTTTGGTTTTTGCTATTTTATTTTCTAAAACAATCTGATGTTGTTACAACTAACATATTTTGCAAATGAGAAAAATTAAAGCTCAAGGAAGTGTCTGGATGCTGACAGAAAAGATGTACATTTTAGGAGAGTCAGGAAGAGGCCTCAACTGCTAGCTGACTGTTGGTCGGAGGCCACCTGCAGTTTTCCTCCTGACATCAAGTCCTTGGGGATAACATCTTGTTCCCGATGAGAAATGAAGTAAGTCCTCTTGAGGCTACAGAATTAGTGATTTACAATCACGCTAAGATACATGTGACCAATAATTGTGTCTTTTATGAGGACAGATTTCAATAGAAGGGGGTGGGAGGAAGGACAGATGATGGGAAGGACATTGATTCAAGGACCCTGGATGATTTAAGAGGAAGGAAGGAGTCACTTTTCTGCCCTTAGAAAACGACCCAGATGAGTAAGGTCTGCTGGACTGAAGATGAGTGTGGGTCCGTAACTGTGACATTCTCCTATGGTCTGGTCCTGGGACTCATTCCTTTATTCCTTCAGCAAGGGTTGTTGTATAGGAGTCAATAAAACACAGGATTCTATACATTGTGCAGGATTAGATAAAATGTCTAATTCAAACAAATACCCCTCAACATCTCATATGAAAGTTTTCAAGAAATGAAATGTTTCAGTAAGCCACAAACCATTCTGTTTCTACACTTGTAGCTTAAAAATCTGTTCAGTTAAGAAGAATGAATGCAAAAATCTGTTCGATAAAGAGAAATAAATGCATGTAAATAATTCTTTCAAAATTTTGCAGGGTCTCAAGGTAGACCCTCTACGCATCTCAACCCCTTCTTTTGTGTAACTGAAGCCACTGGAGCCCACCCCAGGTGCTAGGACCACTTCAGAGCTGTGGAAAGGGGACCTGAGGAGACATCAGTTCAGTATGTGGGTGATGATCGGACTTGGCTCAGACTCCAGTCGGAAAACGAGGTCTCTGCCCTGCGACCCGGCACCCACTGCCTAGCACTCTTCTGATGAATGCATGTCCCTTGCAGGACCACTGCCAAGCTTCTGTTTCTCCTGTCCCCCCTTTCTGCAGTGGCTCCTCCCACTGGTTGCAATGCCTCTCTTGGCGGCCCAGAGCCTGCAACTATTTCTTGGTATAGTTTCCTCTTGGGGGAACACATGGTGATGTGGGATCCAACATCACATCCCCTGCTTCCATTGAACAAAAAAAAGTGGAGAAATACCCCGGCCTCTGAACTGCCTTGTATTTTTTCTTCAGATCAAAATTAAACCTTCTTCTTAGGCTACCAGTTAATGGGAGGTTCTGAAGGAGACTACTTATGTCCTAATATGCAAATCCTGAATGGTCAGTGAATATTTGTCAGTACTGGTCTGAAACCCACAGGGCAGGTGTGGCATGTGTGTAGCAGAATAGTGAATGCCACGTGTGCCAGGGTTTTCTAGAAGTTGGAAACTAATTTATGCCCATAAACTTTGAACTGTAGAGATTCTCCTCATCAGGAAAAAAAAAAAGAACAGAATATATAGACCTCAGTGCCACAGGGTCAATCAGTAACATTTAGGTCATCTGAAATAGGATGTCCAATACAGAGATAGATTAGAGAGCTAGAGAGAGACTGATGGACTGATGCATGGGTAATCGATTAGTTTTGTTTGAATGAACTGACAGGTTCCTTCTCCATCACTACCCATTCTGAGAAGTCATCATAAAAAGGAATCTGACATGACATACCTGCTGAATAGCAGAAAGGAGATGTCAGGCTGAGGAGCTGTGCGGCCACTCCCAGGATGGCAATGCGGACAGCGAGGAAACGGTTGCTGTCCTCCTGGGGCAGGTCCACGCCTTGTGGGATGTGCGGGCAATTGGAGGCCTGCTCATTAGCAGCCTGCTGATGCTCCCTGACTCGGGACCCTTCCAGGAGTCAAGGGTATAATTTGTGTCCCTGCCTGAGAAATCAAAAGCGATAGAAATGAGCAAACCAGAAGCAGGGCAGATGGGAAGGATAGCTACCGTATTCTGAGAGCTGAGCGTGGGGGAGTATGTCTGACTCTCTCCCCCTCACCCCATTCCCCCTCCAGAGGCTGGCTGAAGCCCATATGGAGTGAAGAAAGACAAAGCGTTGCTGGGAAGGGAGGAGGCGGAGGTGCCGACAGTGAGTTACAGTCTGCCTACGCAGGAAAGGCGGTGGCTAGGGAAGGGATCTGAGCGGCAGGCCCTGGGCAGGCGAAGATGGCGCAGAAAGTAGGCCAAGGAGGGGCAGGGTGAGGGAATGGAGAGCATTTTGCATTCAATTAATAGAGGTGAAATGCAGAACCGAGAGGAGTATGCACAGGTCAAGGGACACGGGCTCCACCTAAGAGTCAAAGAATGACCTTACTTTAGGTTGAGGAGAGGTTGGCCTGCTCATGAGCCTTCCGCCGAGACGTCGTGTGAGCTTTCCTCCTCAAGGAGCCTGGAGGGGAGCTAAGGGAAAGCAAGCTTCTGTTTGTGCAACTTGGCTCAAAATATGTCACTTATCGTCAGGCCAACCTCTACCCTGGTGCCCTTCTTGCAGAGACACAGGCACTCAAAATAAAGTTCCTTCTCCTGTCTCCACGGACCCTTGGCAAGAATGTAATTGCATGCCAATTCAAATGATAAAACAAACTGTATTCTTTAAGCACCTCTTACGTTCCAAACATTTTTACCCTGTGAGGTCAGCATTCTTATCCCCATTTCACAGATGACAAGACTGAAACGCAGGAACAGGAAGTCCCCTGAGGAAGGTAGGAAGGTTTAATAACGAATCAGAAGCAGATTGAGACATGAATTCCAGCCACCCCAGCTAGCCTACGTTCCAAGGACTGTGTTCTTTCCCTCATAGGCCTGTCCTGGAATAAAAGCAGAAAGGGGCTGAGAACAGCGGGGCTCCACCACTAGTGCTTTGTAACTTGATACAGAAGAGGGAGAGGTGGTGCCATCGGAGACAATCTTCCATGAGTCTCACGCATCCTTGCACATCCTGGGAGCAGAGCACCGACTACCTTTGTTATGCACCATCTTCTTAAGGATGCTAAGCAAAAACCTTGGGAGATAGAGATAGCTCCCTCTGGAGCATGGGCAGGCATGCTTCTGTCCAGCAGAAAAGATTCAGGTTCCGTAAGCTTATGGTTCCTCTGCTGGGACACACCTACCCCACGGGACGTGTCAGCTGGCCCTCTCTGCATGCCTGGGGGAGCTGGGGCACGGGAAGCTGGCACAGACAGGAGGCTTGCACTGGTTGCTCTACCAGGAGTAATAAAGTCCTCTGTTGCTGACCCAGGAGTCTCAGGTCTTCTGCCAACATCCATGACACCTTGGCAGACTAACTGGTCAGTTTTCAGGTAGGGTAACATCTCAGACCCCACAATACTGGAGGTTCCCCAGGGAAACAGGGAATGGACAGAGAAATACAGAAGACTGTTCTCCTACTTGTCTTCTGGCACCCAAACAAAGTACCAAATGTCCTCATGTGGCACACCAGAAAGCGTCCAGGTACCTGCGCACCAGCTTGGCAGAGCAGCCTAGGAGGCATCCTAGATGCTGACAAGCCATCCTCACCAGGCCCCAGTTCCTGCATGAGCATCATCTTCCCAAGGCTGCCATATGTCTATAATGCAGTGAGGGCACTTGATGAAGTGCTTACAAATGAATGACAGACACTTCTGAGAGCCTTGTGTACATTATTCCATTGAATCATGATGATAACTCTATGAATTAGGAATTCTTGCTCTCAGAAAGGTAACTAACTCATGGAGATCACAGAGCTGGTGTCCGAGTCCATCTGAACCATTGCCTGCCGTTAGCATCCTGGAGGACTCTTTCTCCTGGCACCAAAGAATTCATCAGGGTTGGGTGAAACATACTCCTTTTCCATTCTTTAAAACAACTCTTTAGACAAAGAACTACTGGCTGTAAGAAGAGGCAACTGCAGTTCAGGACGGAAAAAAAAAAGACCCTGTTTAGTTAATGAGGAACACTTGTTCAAGCAAAGGAGCACTTGGGGGCAAATGGAACTTTCTTTTTGTCCCTGATTATCTGAAGTCCATGTTAGGGTAATCCAAACCTCCCCACAGAGAGGATGCAGTTGGCAGAACCCCATTTCCCCCCCTTTTTCCAATCGCAGGACATGAGGACCTGCAGTGATCCTTTGCGGGGTGAAAGAAGATGCAGTGCCAACAGCTTAGGCAGCGAGAACGCCTTCTGCTGGGCCAAGAAATAGAACCAACTCTTCGGGTCATGCTGCAGTCAGGACGGAGGTCAGGCTGCAAATACGGGCCTGCCCACTGCTTAGGTGGCTACCAGGACAATGTGACCGCCATTCTTCAAGGTGGCATGCCTTCTGACAATGTCCCCTTTGGGGAAGAAGCACTGTGAAGGCCATTTGGAAGAGTGGAAAGCATAGAGGCACTGTGGTCCAAGGGCTGGGATCCCTCTTGTGCCTATCACCAGCTGAGAGATCCAGGAAAAGCCCCTTAACATCTCAGGGATGGTAGATTCACAAGCAGGGGTTCTCAGCTTTAACAGATCGTGATCAGTGGTGAGAATCACTGCAAATAATGAGTCACTGTGTTTGTTTCTTAGGGCTGCCTTAATAAACTACAGCAAAATGGACGGCTCCAAACGACTGAACTTCACTCTCCCATGGTTCTGGAGGCTAGCAGTCCAAAATTAAGGCATGGGCAGAACCATGCTCTCTTCTCACTTCAGGTGCTGGCTGGCAGTCCTTGCCACTCCTTGACTCACAGCCACAGAGCTCCAGTACCTGCCCCTGTCTCCACAGGCTGTCTTCTCTCTGTGGGTCTGTGTCTTCATGTGGCATTCTCGTCTCTGCGTGTGTCTGTCCCTGTGTCTCCTCTTCTTATGAAGTCCTCAGTCAGTCTGGATTAGAAGCCCCCAACTCCAGGGCAACCTCCTCTTAATTTACATCTTAATTAATCTGCAAAAACCCTATTTCCAAATAAGTTACATTCGGGTACCTGGGGTGCTGGCCTGGGGGGATATTTTGAGAGACACAGTTCAATCCACAAAAGTTATTAATGATAAGGTGCCCAAGCCTGTGAGCAGTATAGTTATCCTACATCTACTGTAGTCAAAAAAAGTCAGAATAATGTCATTTTCATGCATTTGCATCCTCTCTTTTGTCCACTACATGCCAGGCATGCTGGATGCTTCTGCTTCCTCAAGCACCCCAGGTCTTTTTAGCCTCAGGGCCTTTGCTCCTTCAATGTGGAACATACTTCCTAGGCCCTCTGCATGTCTGCCTCCTCCTTCAGGGTCTCTATCTAAATACTTTCTGCTACGTGAGGTTTTCCCACACACCTACTTTATTTTCTGCCTGGGCAGCTCACTCGTCTCCTTGGTAACACTCAATTTGTATATTATGTATTATGTATTGTATATTTTTCCTTGTTCAAGGATCATCACCTCCCACCTCACTGGTGTGAAAACTATATGTGGGCAGGAGTTTTTAGTCTGATTTTTCCTTATTCTTATAAAGACCAACACAGTACCTAGAATGTAATACAGAAATTCAATATATATCTGGTGAATAAATAAATACATGAAGGAGATACTGTCATGAGTCAGAGCAGTGGATGTACTTACAGCCAGTCCTGAGAATGACTCCTACTGCCAAAACTCCCTGGTTGGTGTGTGCACATAATCTCTCACACATTATGCATGGGTATTTTGTCCAGGTGAAGACTGTGGGCTGTGGCTCGCGCTGGGCCTTCCCCCACAGACCCCATCTGAACACTCTGCATGTTACTTGGCCTCTCTGAGGCTCTGGTAGACTATGGCTGTGTGGCTCTCACTTCATAAGATCACTGTATGAATCTTTCATTTAACAAATATTTATTGACGATCTTGTTGGACGCCATGTGAATGAATAGGATGAAATAGGATAAGGCATATAGAGTTCTCAGCAAAGTTTCTGGCACGTCAGAGGTGTTGGGTAAGTGGCATTTTGCTGGACTGAACACCTAATATGTGAAGACAGGGCAAACAAGGAGATCTGCCAGGTGCAGCATGAAGATGACCAGGGATGCCAAATATCCTCAGCTCTCCTTCTCACAGGAGGCACCTCGCTCTGCTGCAGTGTGACCTCAGAGGGCTCCACCCAGCAGCTGGAGAAGAGGCCGAAGTGGGGAAAAGAATGTGAGGGAATCCTTCCCAAGTGAAGCAACACTTGTCAGCATTCTGCTGGGGGGCATGGGGGGAGGAAGGCTGGGTATCATCAACTCGGGGGTTACCAATCCTATCAGGCCAAGGTGAATGCTAGGAAGGTGATACGGCCAGGGAGGAAAGCACAGGCTTCAGACTCAACATTGGGTATGCATCCAGCTTCTGCCACTTAAATGCAGACAATGGAGCAAATAAACATTCCAAGTGGAGGTTCATTTGTGGGTGACATGGAACATCCACAGTGGGCCCTATCCTTCATTAGACACACTACTACATTATTTCACATAACCCTCACAGCAATGCTTTGGGTCAGGCATTAATATCCTCATTTTGCAAATGTAGGAAATGAATCCTGGGAGATCAGTTGAATTTCCCCCAGGACAACCAGCTGCTAAGTGGAGCAGGGGGTGGAATTGACCTCTGCTTGCATTCCATAGCCAAGATTCCTGAGAATGGAGTTTCTGAACCAAAGCAGGCCAAAGTTCTAATTGGGTTGTTGAGGGTGTAAATGTCTTCCTAGCCCTTTTGATTCCATCACTTTTCGTAGGGCTCCGAGGTATTTGGCACTGTGGACTTCCTGAAATGACATTGCCCCCTATGGAACTCCACACCATCAAACCTGTATTAATGAAATACTTAATCCCTGAGACAAAAGAAGGGAAACCTCCATGCGGTAACACTAGGCCAGGGTTTCTCAACCTTAGCACTACTGACACTGGGGCTAGAGAATTCTCTCCAGTGGGGACTGTCCTAAGCACCATCCCTGGCCTCCACCTACAGAAGAGCAGCCCCTCCTCCCCCAGTTTGTGACAAGGAAAAACGTCTGCAAATATTGCCACAGGTCCCTTAGGAGAGGGCTGGTGACACAGTAGACTGGACAAAAATGGGTTCCAATTCTTAGCCTCCAATTTGCATGGCTTTGGGAAAGTCACACACTCTTGTTCGGACTCTGTTTTCTTATGTGTAGAAAGGAGAAATTAATTCCTACTTTTCAAGGAAATCAATTGTGAAAGACTCGATGAGATAATGCATACAGAGCACCCTGTATGTGGACCCTCTGTAGATGCACAATAAGTTCTTAGAACAAGTAAGACTTTTGATTAGCTTCTGTAATGCCCACATTTGAGAATCCTGTTTCCTTTATCCCTTTGGAAGGCAAGGTACTCTCTTTAAAATGGTTTCTGCCCATTCCATGCACATTGCTTTAACATTTATGAATAATGTCCATCAAATATATTGTGCCCATTATCTCCTTTTAACCTTTTTAAAACCACTTTTGGGGTATGATTGACATGCAAGAAGCTGTACAAATACAGTGCAAACAACTTGATTAGTTTGGAGATAAGTACATACCCTGAAACCACCACCACAAATCTATGCTGTAAATACATCCATCCCCTCCTAAAGTTGCCTTTTAATCTTTACTACAGTACTATAAGGAAAGTGGTGGGCCATCAGGGTTTTAAAAACAAATAAGCAGATTTAGAGACATTAAGTAACTTCCCCAAGATCTCACAGCTGGAAAGCAGGATTCAGACCCTGAATCTACATCCCAAGATTTTTTCTAGCATCTTATCTTCCTTCTGCACATGTCCTTCAGACACTTCCTGAGTTCTGTACTGAGAACATGGTCTCTTTCATTAAGAGTTTATAAGGAAAAACAAGCAACTGCCTTAAGTGGGATGAATACATTTTACACAGAAGAACAAAGGGTTATGAGAGCACAGAGGAGGCATATTTATCTCATCTGGAGAGTTCTAGAAAGCTTGTTAACAGAAAAGACACAAAGAAAATAATGAAAAACAATTTGGAGTCAGCCAAAGTAGAAGAGGGAGACAGTCCAGATAAAGCCAACACAGGTGCCATCTCCCAGCACTGGGAAAGAGCATGATGGAAGTAGTTCAAAATGGATCAAGTTTGAGGCAAGGAGAGGAGAAGTAAAGGGTGAGATGGGAGGTAGGCAGGCACCAGACAGCCAAGGGATGTGCCTGGTTGTGGTGTTCAGAGCCCTTCATTTGGGTCAGGGGGGTTCTTGGATGTTTTAATTCTCTTCTACATCCTACTTCTCATACTGACCCCATAAAAATCTCTTTCCAGTGGTTTAGCAGACTTGGAAGGACTCCGCTTCCTTGCAAAGGCTGCAGCTATGAAGTTGACATTCCACACTTTGGCAAGTGGAAATGTCCTCATGGTAAAGCTGATCCATGTGTTACCATGTCCTTTGGCCAAAAGACCTAATGAAGAAAAATAAACAAGACTGCTGCACTTTTTGCAAGACTTATGACAAGCCACCCACCACCAGGTTCTTCCGAGAAGCCTAGATGAAAACAGACACCCAGTTCAGCCAACAAAGCTGGAGCTCCTGACAGGCAGAGGGGAAGGAAAATGGGCATGCCAGTCTGGGACACTGGGTGACCCTCTAAGATCACTCTCAGCACAGATTTATGAGACCAGATGTCTGTTGAGCTTGGCAGGTGCTCAGAGGACTTTGTCTCCCTGGAAGCTCCCTCAATAGTACCTCCAGCACTTTAGGGCTTTTTCATCATGACCAGCAGGCAGGCGGGCTGCCCTGTTCCTCCCATTTTAAAACTTTAAAAGAAGAAATATGAATTGTATCTCAGGCTTGAGAAACCTGCATGATTCAATCTGGCGGTTCTGTGATGTGTGTACATACAAAATGGTCACTGGATTGAACAACACTGCAGTGTTTTTCCTCATCTCTGCAGTGCCTGGAACGTGGTAGGTGTTTGGCAAATGGAGGACAGGAAATGAAAGTGTAATCCCTAACGTAGCATGAGCGATGTCTTGCTCGCCATTATTTTTCACAGCTCCAATCACCACTGATTAAAAATATGAGGTATCTAAAATATCTGTAGGTTAATTATTCCCAAAATATATTATGTTGCACTTGCTCTCATTTTGAAGAGATTAGGACAAGCTGGAAAAGAATTGCTCCAGGGAAGGAGACAGTAACAAAACTAGAAGTCAGAGAGGTCCCTAAGATAACACACACAGATACATACACTCACACACACACTGTGGTCACATGTTATTCAAGTGTAAGATTTTTCAGTCACCACATAAATAACAAATCATTTGTAATATAAAATTACCCTTTGAGAAACTCCCTGAAGAAGGAAGAACAAAGTGAGTAAGTAATGTTTTTGTAACACAGCCTGGGATGATATCAGGGAAGCTGGGAGCTTGGAACTGACACATTGCTGACTCTTAGGGACAAGAGTGCAGGAAAAACGAGAGGGGAACGGGCAGGTCAGAAGGTTCTACTGGAACATTCTACACTACCCAACCACGCTCAGGAGAGGACATGGGTTATTGAAGTTTCCACTCATGTTTTCCAGTTGCCACTGATGACCACACACAATAGAGTGGGTATAAGCCCATCTAATTTAAAAAGTCTACAAGCTTCTCCAATTCAAAACCGTCGACAGTCAAGAAATTATTCCTTTGTTACTCCATAGAGCAGCCTTTGAAGGGAGGTTGTGTTTGGCTGACTCTGGGGGCTCTAAAATCTACCTGACCCTCTCATCAGGAAACACACAGGAAGTTTTGCATTTAATTTTAGGCGTTCATAGTACCCTGGGGTCCATCTACAGACCTTCTCCTAGAAAGAAGATTTCCTAAATAAATTCATTGTGCATAGCAATCATTCTTTGAAGTAAGTAAAACTCTTGCCTCTAAACTTCTCCTAAATTGTCTTGTTTCTTATGGATAAGTTCCCACTTTGATAAAGTTACTAAGAAGGCTTATCGAATGATGCTAAAGAGCCACCTCTGGGATATTCATTCTTCATTAAGGTGTCATAATGAGTAAGCCTATGGGAAAAGTGTCAAGGGAACTGGAAGGTTACGCTGGTTTATCCCTGGGTGAATCTAGAAATTTTCCCTTCCCAAGTTGCAGTGTCTTCATCTGTAAAATGAAAGGATTGCACTATACAATCTCTAAAGTTCCTCCCAGCACATGAGAGAATGAACACTTCCAGCCCAGACCCTCCAGAAACTCTGATAAGCCTTCCCTGGAGAGAAATCAATAGTTAAATTTTGATGTTTATGTGAACAGAAGAGCAAGATCTTTCTGCACACAAAGCAAGAATAAACAGTCTTTGTGGCAATTGAAAAAAAACCAGTTGTCTCATTTCCCTCTCAGCCTCTGCTTGGAGAATTAAAAGCTATTAAACGAAAAACAATTCTTCAAAATTATCAACAGTGGCAAAAAAAATTAACCCTTATATGCTGCAAATACCTCTCACAAAGCACTGACAGAGAGGGGGAGGGCAGCTCTGTCTCTGTGTCCCTCTTGGTTCTCTGTTACCCATCCCCCATTTGGACTGTTACTTTTCTTATAAGAGGAAACCTGGTCAAAACTGTGTAGGAAGGGAAGAGGAAGAGGTGGGTTGTCACTTGCTGGTGATTATTATGGGCCAAGGGTTGTTCATATGTTATTTCATTTCTCATAGGAATTCATTTGAATGAGGAGGAAACAGGGGACCCAGTGGTGGTAAGGAACTTCCATAAACTGATCCGAATGGAGAACATCAGAGGGACTCGATTGACCTGGGCTATCTGGTCCCAAACCCCATGTACTTTTCAATAAATCAGGATCCACAACACGTTTCTGAATCTGAAAGCAAAGATGCCCTGATGTTTACCATATGACCCAGATCCCTAAAAGCCCAACAGTCCCCAAAGGGCCACAGGTGACGACTACAAAGACTAGAACAAGGGATGACACTGAAAACCTCACCTGGGGGAAGACAGCCAGGGCCACTCAATGACAAAGTGAAGATGAGAATTCTGGGCAAGCCCTTTCCCACTAACCAGCTATGCATCTTCAACGACCGCTTAACATACCAAGGCTCCTGTTCTTTTGCCTTTAAACTACAGGTGGATGGTATCTCTAGACCCCTTCCTCACTGGGGCCTCTGTAGTTAAACAGGATAACGTATGTAAAGACTCCTTTGATAGAACAAAGTAGTGCTTAATGAATGTAATGTTTGAAAATTTTTAACACATATTGTAAATCTTTAGTTCCAGTCATCAGTTTGGGTAGCTGGAGCCCAAAGCAATTAACCAGACAGTCCAGCTAACCTATCTTTGATTCACTTTTGGTTGGGTCTGCATTACCATGCCCACTAAAGAATAAAATAGGTAATAAAAATAAAGGCATATTCTAGGTACTATTCTGTCTGAATAGCCATATGTCCCCTGACTAGCCAGAGCCCCAAAATGAGTTACCAATTTCACCTGGGGACTGAAACTTCTGTTTATTACAGTGTGAACCTCTTTTAGCCTAGCTCATTTCTCTCTTTAATGCCTAGTTTCCAAACATCAAATTGTAGCAAGAATTTAAAGTTAGGAGCTCCCTGTCACAAAGCCAACAAGTGGTGCTATTACTCAAGCTGAGGTCTGCCTGACTTAAAAGGTGATGCTCTTTCCATAAATGCCACCCTGCCTCCTATAGCAACAAAGGCTCAACATGAGAAATAAAGTTGAAATTCCACTTGTCTGATTAATACAGAGTGCCTAGCTGGAGATTTATGTTTGTTTTTCTACTAAATAAATGGTTACATTTCCCTAGCCAAGGATACATTGGACTAATTAATAACAGCTTTCTTTCAAAGTTCTACCACATAGAAAAAATTCTATCTCCAGGGACCAATCCTTCAGAAAAGCCATGGATAGACTATTTCAAGAGTCCCTCATTAAGAGACCCCTGAGAGCAACCACACATTAACATACTATTGGACATTCACACCTTAGCAAAGATTAGGTCTGTCAAGCATAAAAAAATATGGAATGAATACAGGTAGACAGGAAGGAGGGAGGAAGGAGGGAAGAAGGAAAGAAATGTTGAGTGCCTACGATTTTCCAGGCATTTGCTAGATAACACATACATTGCTTCATTTAACAACATACGGTATTACATTCTTTTGTTCATTCTTCACTATTTATTCAAATATTTTAGATCCGTTTCATGAGCTATATTTGCATCATCCAAAATCTTCCCTCCTCCCCTTTAAGGGGGAATTATTGATCAGGTCTCTTAACCCCAGATTCTGGCAATCACTCATCTGATTTCCCTCTCTACGAAGTTGCTGTTTCTGGATACATCACGTAAATGAAGTAAGTAGGTAGCCATTTGCCTTAAACATCTTTCTCTTAGCAAACTGGTTTTGGGCTTCGCTCATGTTGCAACATGTCTTGGTATTTCATTCCTCTTTCGTCCTGAAATAGTATTTCATTATATGGATATTCCACATGTCGTTTATCCATTCACCTGTTGATGAATTTGTTTCCAGTATTTGGCTACTATTAATAAAACTGCTAGGAACACATTTGTGTACAAGTTTTTCTGTGAGCCTATCCTTGCATTTCTTTTAAACATCTAGGAGTAGAATTGCTGGGTTGTATGGCAAATGCATATTTAACTTTTCCAGAAACTTCCAAAGAGTTCTTAAAAAGTGGTAGTACCATTTTACACTTCCATCAGCAATGTAAGAAAATTCTGCTAACTTCACATATTTGCCAACCCTTGTTGCTGTTGGTCTTTTTAATCTCAGACATTAAGTGGGTGGGTAGTTGTGTCTCATTTTTGGTTTTAATTTGCATTTTCCTGATGACTAGTGATGTTGAGCGTCTTTACTTATGCTTATTGGCTGTTCGCATATCTTCTTTTGTGATGTATCAGTTCAAATAGTTCGCCAGTTTTTATTAGGCTATTCATCTTCTTATTGTTGAGTTGTAAGAGTTCCTAAATACTCTGTTCACTAGTTCTTTGTCAGATATATGTATTGTATTTTTTTCAAGTGCGGCTTCATGTTTTTCTTTATATGAATCGGGCCTTTCAAAGAACAAAAATTCTATCAAAGTTCAGTTTGGCTTTTGGAAAATTTTGTGATTTGTGATTTTTCTCTGTCATTTAATAAAACTTTGTAGGTCACAAACACTTAGTTCTATGTATTATCTTCTAGCTTTAGATTTTACACTTAAGTCTTTGATTCTAATTTTTGTATATGGTGCGAAATAAAGGTCAGGTATTTTTCTTCCTATTTGGATAGCCAACAAATGGTGTACCTTCATTATTTTTTAAAAAGGGTATCTTCTGCACTGACCCCATGTTACCTTTCATTGTGTGGATCTATTTCTGGGTTTGGCATGATATTTTGTTAATCTATCTACGTCTATCATCATGCTTAACACCAAATTGTCCTGATCACTAGCTTTTTAGTAGTTCTTGAAATAATATAATGGAAGTCATCCAACTTTGCTTTTCTTTTTCAAAATTACTTTGGCTGTTATGGGTACTTTATATTCCCATACCATAAAATTATAAAGTTGGCTTGTCAATTTCTAATAAAAAAGCTTGCTGTCATCGCTAATCATCAGAGAAATGCAAATTAAAACCACAATGAGATTATCACCTCACACCAGTGAGGATGTCCAACATCCAAAAGACAAACAACAACAAATGTTGGCGAGGATGTGGAGAAAGTGGAACCCTCCTACACTGCTTGGTGGGAATGTAAATTAGTACAACCATTGTGGAAAGCAGCATGGAGGTTCCTCAAAAAACTCAAAATGGAAATACCATTTGACCCAGGAATTCCACTCCTAGGAATTTACCCTAAGAAGGCAGCAGCGCAGTTTGAAAAAGACAGATGCACCCCTTTGTTTATCACAGCACTATTTACAATAGCCAAGAAATGGAAGCAACCTAAGTGTCCATCAGTAGATGAATGGATAAAGAAGAGGTGGTACATATACACAATGGAATATTATTCAGCCATAAGAAGAAAACAAATCCTACCATTTGCAACAACATGGATGGAGCTAGAGGGTATTATGCTCAGTGAAATAAGCCAGGTGGAAAAAGACAAGTATCAGATGATTTCACTCATCTGTGGAGTATAAGAACAAAGCAAAAACTGAAGGAACAAAAGAGCAGCAGACTCACAGAACCCAAGAATGGACTAACAGTTACCAAAGGGAAAGGGACTGGGGAGGATGGGTGGGAAGGGAGGGATAAGGGGGGAAAAGGGACGTTATGATCAGCACACATAATGTAGCAGGGGGGGCACACAGGAAAGGCAGTATTTACAGAGAAGACAAGTAATGATTCTATAGCATCTTACTACACTGATGGACAGTGACTGTAGTGGGGTATGTGGGGGGACTTGATAATAGGGTGTCTAGTAACCATAATGTTGTTCAAGTGATTGTACATTAACAATACCAAAATGAAAATATATATAAATAAATACATAAATAAATAAATAAATATGAGAAATATGAAAAAAAAGCTTGCTGGAGTTTTGGTTTTGATTGCATTGAATCTATAGATCAATTTGGGGAGAGGTAAATTGGAGAGATATTAAAATACTGAATTTTCCAATTCATGAACATATTATATCTCTCCTTTTATCTTATTCAGTTACCTTTTTAAGACTGTGGATTATATTCTGACTTAGACTTAGGTCTAAAAGATATCTAAGTGATCACTGAACTCAAACACTTCTTTTTGTATCTAAAAAAACATGATTTTTTTTTCATTTGAGAGCCCAATCCTCCATTTTCACCCAACTAGCCAAAGAAAATATTTTGATTAACAGCCCAGTATCTTCTTCCCTTTCTTCTTATTCATCAGAGGTTATTAATTTGAGTTAAATGACAAAGTAGGTAAAGAAAAGCGACAGAAAGGGGGGAAATGCAGAGTATCCTAGAGGCAGAAGAGGATTCTCTCCCTGCAGTGCAGATATTTACATATGTACATGCACACGCATAGACCCCAACCGAGGGGTTGACAGAAAGATGCTAGAGTGTTCAGGGAAAATGACTGGAAGAGAAACTGGATTAGCAAGTACAATTGCAGGCTGGGTATTTGGGGGCCTCTTCAATGTCCTGCAACCAAGGCCACTAATGTGCATGGTAAACTGTGGCTGCTGAACGTGGCACTGCCCCCAAACAGAACCATACAGGCTTCTGGATTTGTCCGGGCCCACACAGATGAGGGGATTAGAGCCCAACGGGGGTCTGCCTTTACTTGAAAGTAGTGAGAACATGGCAGAGGCAGATTTGAGTCCTAGGCTGGCCTCATTATGAGAAGTTGGTCCTAGATGCATGGACCCCATACCTGCCCTTCACAAGTAGCAACCACCCCACCACCTTGCCAACCCTGCATGGAGCTATGCTTACAGAGGTCACACAGCACATGCCACATGATCCTCCCAGCACCTGGGTAGCGGTTTGTTCATGACTAGTTTCTCAACAGATAAGGCTGGTAGCCAACGGGCATTGGCATGCCTGTATTGGTTATTTATGTATGTGATAGAAACCAAGTGGCTTATTCAGTAGCCATTTCCTCCAAGGCTTTCCCCACCATATAAAGCCTCTAGTGGCCTAAACAACATCTCCACATGATCCCCCACTTCCCAACCTCAGGAGATGTGGCCTTCATCCATTCTGACAGGTGCCCATGTCATACTGGTTGTTAAGCATATTAAATATCACCATTTCCTACAGAAATGATTTGGAAGACATTTGATTCCACAATACACATTTCCTTAATATTTTTGGCCCACATACCCCTTTGTATTCTCACAGACACTACGTCTTACCTAAAATATAAGTGAGCTCCTCACATCTATTAAAAAACATAACAGCCACTGTCATTTATTAAGTACCGACTGTATCCTCTTTACGGGCACAATCTCATTTAATCCTCAAATTAGCCTTCAGCACAGGCATTTCTGTCCTCATTTTATAAGAGCCTGAGGCTCAGGGTGTTTAAAATAATGTCCTCAAAGCCAACATCTGGGTCTCTTACAGTTTGAGTCTTTCTACCCAGCTTCATCATCTTTCCTGATCTGAGCAATGAAAGCTATTTAAAAACAAACTCTTAGTTAAAACGATGAGCATCGTTCTCAACTGCTCCAATTCATGTGAAAATGCTAACCACCTCTTCTTTTAAGTTATCATCTTTAATGTGCCTACCAGCTTGTGAAAAAAAATATGAACGTGTCCAGACCCTATTCTGGCAAGAGCCTGGCTGCTTCTGCCTATAGTGGGGACAGTAACCACGCAAGCTGGGGATGTGAAGTCACCTCCTTTGCACTCCAACTCTTCCATTTGTGTTTTTTATTTATATTCTCAGCCGTCATTTTCTCATGCTTTCACACTCTCTTGCTATAAAATAATATGTAGATTTAATAGAGACAGGCTTTGTCACAGTAAGAGGGCTGGATTTAGTGGTTTCCAGGGTGGGGAATTATTTGGGGTAACTAATTGAAACCACAGTG
The DNA here is from genome assembly GCA_032199065.1 of Smutsia gigantea. Classification (NCBI taxonomy): domain Eukaryota; kingdom Metazoa; phylum Chordata; class Mammalia; order Pholidota; family Manidae; genus Smutsia; species Smutsia gigantea. The sequence goes on from JAVSCE010021162.1 coordinate 153,383, forward strand.
CATTACCATTCCTTGCCTGTAACAATAAACATTAGGCCTTCAAAGGCTGCCCAGTGTCCAGTGATTCCCAACAATAGCAGTTGTCATTTTCAAACGATGGTCCTTTTGAAACGCCAAGTGGAGTGAAGAAAAAGTGTGTGCTATTGCTGATTAGACAGGAATATGACTTGCAGAGGCCTATGTTACTCTCTTGTCTGCAAATTTTCTGCCCTGATTAATTACAAAGAGTGCCAGAGTGTGTTGACGTTAGTTAAAAGCATTTGTTCTTTCCAGCCTGTCCTTATACCCGCATTAAGGATTTCTGTGTCGAGGTGAGGTCAGGAGGGTTCAGATCTGTTTTCCACTGATAAATCTTTCTGTCCCATAAGGATGAAAGGAACTAATACATGATCGCCTGTGTGTATATGTCCCATGATCAAAGAGCTCTTGGCCAAGTGGGAATGCCTCAAAGAGATAATAAGTAATTTGTCCACTACAAACATTACAATTATCTATCCCTCTACAAAGTACTGAGAATAAATTCTCTAATCAGAGTTAATTAGCATCCTTGTTGCTCTGGGTTTAGTGGACTAGTTCTCTTAAAGGCACATGAACATGAAAAATTATATGCCTTTTCTGCACCAACTTCAGAAACTCTTTCAGAGTTAGGTGGAGTATCTGCTCGCCAATTCATTTCAAGCCATTTACTTCGATCTGATGAAATCAATTGAATAAACTGCCCTGAGATCCTCCTCTACGTTCATTTACTCGTCCATGCTTTTATTTGTTGACTCTCTGGTGACTCCCTACTCTATGCCAATTGCCTTTCTGAGGGCCTAATGCCCTCAAAATCACACTACAACATGGGATGCCATAAAAATAGAATGAGCATAGATAAGACCTCTCAGGAGGTGACGTCCAAGGTTGGTTTGGAAGCATGAGCAGCAATTTGGTAAAGTTCGTATGAGGAAGAAGGGCATTTCAAGAAACATGAATGGCAAAGCCATGTTGAAATGATAATAACAACAGCAAACATTTATTAAGAGCTATGTGCTCTGTGCTTTGCATATGCTAGTTCATTTAATCTTTACCAAACAGGCTATAAAGCATCAGTATTATAATTATTAATTATTATTATAATTCCTTTGCACAGATGAGGAAATGGAGGGTGGAGAAGATGAAATAACTAACACAGGGCAGAGCTGCCTAGAAGTAAAGTCAAGATTTGAACCCAGGCCATCTGACACCAGGGTCTATATGTTATATCAACTAGGTGTGCGCATACACACACATACACATGAAAAATACTTAAGTCTTTTCTTCAAAGAAGTCATGGTCTGTTAGATTAGATGAAGCACAGGCACATCTAATTTTTCCTGCACTTAATACATTCTCTGCATCAAAGAGTTCTACAAAGAAAAACGCAACAACCATCAAGATCTGCCCCAAGAGAAGTCAGGGAGGATCCAGTGATGACCTTCATGCAGCAAGAGCTCGGTTCCGAGGAATGTCAGCGGGTCACCTAGTGTCGCAGTTTGCTTCACAAACAGCTATGGATGAGGTACTTCATGTGGTGCCTGGGGCATGGGAGGTGTTTGAGGTGCCAGCTGCCCCCTCCCTGCCATCAAGCCTCCTCTGCCAGGACCCCCAAAGCCCCCCCATTTAGATGCGCTTTCTCTTCTTTTGCGCTACCACGGGATGTGGCAGGGAAGAGGGGTCATAATTATTTTTTCATATAACTGCACTAATAGTGATGAACAACTAGTGCAGACAGTGTTCTCTGCTTTCTTACTCCTACGAACAAACCCTGGGATTAAAACAAAGTTTACTCAGATGTGCCTTTACAACAGTGTCTAGCTCAGAATCTCGTTCTCATAGCCATGGTCTGGTGCCTGAGGAGTAGCTATTATTATATTAGTCATCTGTTTGTCAGGTTAGTTTCTACTTTTATCCTTCCAACAACTCTCCAAAATATGCATTATTGTCTCCATTTAATGGATGAGAAAATGGATGCCTATACAGTTTATGTGAATTGTTCCCACTCCTATACTCATAGTATTAAAAAAAGAGAGACAAGATGTGAACCCAGCCTTTTTTTTAAACTCTGGATTCACAATGTTAACCACTCCTTTTTCGTAAGTTTTCCACCAATTTTAAATGAACTGAGGAATGGCAAAACCCAGGCCATTTTCCCTTTATTTTAGAATTGGAGTGTAGACTACGTTTGGAGCGAGAGGTCTGGGTATCAGGTCCCAGCTAAACTCAAGTTGCCTGACATTTGACTTCTCCAGGTCCCAGTTTCCCCACCTAGAAAATGCAAATAACATCTTTCTCACAAATACAGAGAAAAATTAAGGGAGACAGTATATATGAACATGCTCTTTATTATCTTTGTAGAAGAAAAAGAAAAGACAACAAGAATACTGGAGACTTGCTTCGGGGCAAGTAGCCATATTTGCTCCTTGATTTTCTCCTTGGGTCGAGCTAGGTGGTTTTCAAACTTTTTACCCAGTAGGGGAAGTCCTTTTGCAAGTAAAAGTCCCAACATGTGGCACAGATCAGTCCATGTACCTGTGCTTGACATGAAGCTGCTCCAGTACCCATGACCCTGGGGAGCAGGGTGGGAAAATCACTGGGCTCAACAATCAGTGACATTCTAGGATCCAGTGATCTGTTTGAGGCCAGCCTTGTAGAACAACAGCAGTAGATCCAAAAAGGATCCCATACTCTTGAGCCCTACGCTCCTCCACAGCTGTCCAAAACCTGGTCATTGATAAAAACCAGTCCAAATCACGTCATCAAGACCATGTGTTCTACAAGTGATTCACAGAACCCACTCTTCATGATCTTAGAAGGCCAACACCATTTTCATATTGTTGATCTACCCTCCTGTATGGCCATCCTTCCATTTCCCTCGCCTTCTAGCTTAATCAATCCAGCATAAATCTTACGGTTCTTAATTTCCAACATGTATCTTGAATCCCTGTACTCCTTCCCATCTCCACTGCCTTTTTCCAAAGCCAAGACAGCTGTGTCCAGGCAACAGAGAATAACCTGCCCCCTCCCATCCACTCACCACACAGCATCAAATAAGCTCTTGATTCCCAACTGGCTCTTAGATAAAATCTAAATTCCAACTATAGCCTCCAAGACCCACCTGGACATCATGCCCACGGGGCTCCAGCCACGGGACAGCCCCTGACTCACAGATCAAGCTCTTTCCTCTCTCCAGTCTTTGCGCTTAGCTTTCCCTCTACTTGGGGTATTTCCCCTCCCTTCTTTGCTGGGTCACTCAACTCCTTCAGCCTCAGACCAAACAAATGTTCTTCTTCACAAGAATCTTCCCTGAACAGCATCTCCGTTTCTTCCCACCTGATGTGTAAACGGAGTACGCCCTCCATCACCCAGGTCACACCCTGGAGCTACTGGTTTGCCTTCTTGGTCTTATCTACCCACCTGAATGTTAGCCTGTGAAAGCAAAAGGACTTTAGTTTATTCATATAACCATTACAATCTCCGTGCCTAGAATATACCTGAGGAACAACAGATGCTTACTAAGTATATTCTGAACGAATGAACAAATGGAAGTTCATTAGCATTTGAATTGATGAGGTTCTAAATATACTATAAAGAATCATGGTCATCATATTAGCTCCTTCAGCCTATTCTGTTCTCCTGGCTTGTGGCAGTAATCCCGGCACCTTTTTTGATCTAATGTGGGTACATAAAGCATTTACCCAGAACTCCTGTGTCACACTGTAGGCACACTTCCCAATTCTGGGAGCTCATTCTGGCATAGACCCTCCCACCTGGTTTCTTCACTTCTGGACATATAAAAACCACATATGGGCTTTCTGGAGTATTGTTAGAAATGGTCAGATTCAGGTCGTACCATTTTTTTTCCAGCTTGCTAAGTAGTCACGCAAGTTATGTATTTATCAAATTACATGCACTCACGTGTACACATTCATTTCTGAGCTACCACAAAACTATAGGATAATTTGGGCATGTGAATAATTTCTACATGGCTTTTGCCAGAATGGTGGAGACAGTGTTTAACTTAATGACTGTATTGTCATTGTCATTTTGCTTTAAAACCTAACACTGTATTCCTGACCAAGAGACCCACTGGAGCAACACCTTAAGTTTGCAAAGGCCTTTCATATTATTGTTTTACTTCATATTTATGTAGATTATGAGTCAGGCATATCAGTGCAGTGATTATCTCCAGGTTACAGAAAAGGAAACTTAGACTCAGAAGGGTCAGGAAAGCTGGACAGGCTCTGCAATTAAAAGATGGTGACATGAACTCACACTGCCTTCTCCAACCAACCATTGCCCAAGAGAAATAAGGGACACATGGGCGCTAAGCATGGAACTCCACCTTACCAGCAGTCCTGAGGGTTCTTAATGCTGCCCCTACTAACTCAAATTGGGCTTAGACCAGTGGTTCTCAACCTGGGGTGATTTTTTATGGCAGGGAACATTTGGCAATGCTGGGGACATTTCTGTTATCACAGCTGGAGAGGGCAGAGCTACTGGCATCTAGTGGGGAGAGGCCAGAGATGCTGCTAACTCCCATACAATACACAGGATCGTCCCCCACAACAAAGAATTAACTAGCCCCAAATTTCAACAGTGCTGAGGCTGAAAAGCTCTGGCTTGGAATGTCTGCCCTTAGGGATGACAAGAGAAAGGAAGGCACATAGCTATTTTTCCCATGGGCACAAGATAATTTAGCAGTATGTAGAGTGAGCTATTTCCAACCCTATGAGATGCTATGTCTACAAGGATTGGGTGGTAGGTGGTGGAAAAGGGTCTCCTAACATTTTGCAAGGAGTTTCTCCCTATTTTATACAGGGAATATATAGAAAAAATGAATGTCAACATACAGAAATTCATTTTGCAGCTCACTTTTTTTTCTGGAATGCATTTCTTATTTTTTGAATGTCAAATGACAAAGTTGCACTCTGTATAGGCTCCATGATAAACCAGTGAACATATGGACTGTTCTCCTGATCTCATGAAGAATACAGGAAAATAAACATAAGTCAATTAATGACAGGAAACATCAAAGGGGAAAAAGCCTCTAAAATGCTGTCTACCCTAGATTTTTAAACTTCAAGATCAAAGTACATTCTCAGGAATTTTTATTACTGTGTCTTATGAAAAAGGAATCTTCAATAGACACTCCATGCTTGACTAGTTTCTCTTTAACATAGGAAGGAGTTATCAAAATATTTAAGATATTAACAGTTTGTTAATCCAATATTATAATTGTAATATAAACAATTTGTAATTCCTGAAACTCAAAGCTAGGTGACATATAAACTTAAAGTAATTCTAAGAACATGTCTTTTTCCAAAGTGCAACTACCGAGCAAATGGTAGCGGGGCTGAGGGCTCTGTTGCACCACGAAACTGTAAATCCATCCTCTGTGAGAGGACTGTAAATTATGCATTCAGGGGAAATTCCTCTTGCTTGGCCTACTGGGGGAATCCAAGAAAAGCAGTAGGAAAAATGACTTACTACTTCTGAACGCTGACCTGAAAACTTAAGCAGATACTTCATTGTTAGAGAGAGGAGCTGGCTGAATGTGAGTGATTCAGCAGCCAAGTCCAAAATGAACTTCGAGGAGTGATAAAGGGGTGATGGAGATAAACAGATTCCAGTGTTTCATTTTTTTCCCCTCTAATCGAAAATCTTTCTAGACACCTAATTTACACTCTTCAAAATACAACTATTTGACACATCAGGATCTTAAAAACCATTGCATAGACAGCAATCAGGTGTTGCTTGTGTCTTCCACATACCTGTTTGGCAAATGCACGTATTTCTATATTATGTGCTGAATGAATAATAGACAAACGGCATGAAGAATTTAATCACCTCTGAGATGACTAGCCAAGGCTTTATCATAGGATGTTCAGACAATAAACAAAATGCTTTACCAATGGGGACATGGGAATGGATCTTTTCTAACATGCCAAGGATAGCCCTGCCCTTAGATTAACTGAAGCTTGAGTCAAAAGGGCCCTTGGTCACCTCTGAACAGAACTGGGATCACAGGAAATAGGGAAGTCATTTTTCTGCAACATGAAAGCATTAACACCTATTTCAGAGGATAGCCTTAGACACTGCATGTAGAGGGGCTGGAGCACAGATGTGCTCTATGAATGTTTTCAGAATGAATACACATAGGAAAAGAGGTAGACATGCTCACCCCATCTAGCCTCAGAGCAGAGACATTAAACTGAAATAGGAGAATGAAAAAGAGGGGAGGCTTGGCTTGGCTTGGAAGAGTGAGTAGGAATTTCGGTAGTATTTGCAATGGTTTAGAGACTAGGTTCAGAAACCTAAACTTGTGTAATCTTGGATAAATAACGTGACTGTCAACTGGAAATACCATTAGTACCTTGCTGAGTATATAAATAACTTAATAAAAGCAAGATGCTTAGGAGAGGGTCTGACACATAAAAAAAAGCATTCAATAAATGTTCATTATTATGGTATAATTGCATAATTATTACTAGCAAGGACTAGCCAACACTACACTCATTCAGGATGTTTGGGGAGTAGAGCACTTACCATTGTTCATATTTAACCAGAACTTGGAAAATCACCATTTAAGAAAGTCATGCCTTGGCTAGAAGTTTCTTGGGTTCTCCTCATTCTATTCCTAACTGGAAGCCAAATTCTTACCTGCTGAAATATGCAGGACTTTCAGAAAGACCTCCCACTTTAAATTCTCAGCAGAGCCAAGTCATAAAATTGCACTTATTTCTCTGGTCCATTTCTTGGCAGGCAGACCTTCTAGCATCCTGCAGCTACTCCCTAAGCCTCAGCAACATCTTAGTATTTCCCAACATGCTACCTCCTAATAAAGTGCAAGACAAATTGGTAGCCGGGGGAGAGAAGTGTCTTGTGTTACATTTTGTGTTCCTTTAACTAGTCCATCTGTGATTTACAGCTCAACAGAGGGGTAAGGGTTTTATGATTCAGAGGTGAGGAGGTGGGGTGAGTAAAATGTGGAGAATGAAACTAGAAGCATCACATAGCAGCTGCACATACTAGAGACACTTTACTATTTTGTTTGTGGGAAGCAGAAGAAAACAAAGAGGATATAACAGAGGAGATAATCTGAACATGTGACCGAACATACGTAAATAGACTGGGAAAAATGGCAAAAGCGCAACATCCATTTTGCCTGTTGGCCCTAAAATCATGCTGGAAACTGTCTGCACCTCATATAAAATTCAGTTTGTTCATCTGTGCCACTATTTCTGATGGAAGAAGAAAATCCTCAACAGATATTTTTGTATGTCTTACACACTTTTCTGCATATATCAAGCTTATATACTTCTCAAAACTAGACTCCCCCAGATCCCCAAATTTGGGAATAAGGTAGAAATTTTGATGCTTTGAAGAAACATTTTGTTAAATGTTTTGTTGATTAATCAGTATTCTAAAAGTGCTCATGTATCTTCTTAGCTTTCCCTATAAAAAGATTTAACTTTTTCTTTTAACCAGAAAAATCTAAGGACATAATTATATCCCAGCTGAGAAGGTGATATATTTTTTAATTAAGCCATAAATTGTCCAAATAAGTGGAAATTAAAAACATTCTCTCGTTAATATTATCTGATTTTTCCTGACCACACTGAGGCAGGTTACATCTCAGGTTATAATAAAATAGTTTGAGAGCCAACAATATAATGTATAATCTTAGTTTTATGGTTAAGTTTCTGCTTGGTTGAAAACACATGAAATGGAAAGTCTGGATCAGCTTCCTAGAGCAAAGGAAAAGCACATGAGAGAGCTCTCAGGGCTGGGTATAATAGACATTTTGGTCCACCTTGTCCAGATCAGGTCATTGTCAATTCACTGTGAGATGTTCAGGTTCAGCCTTAACTCCATTAACAGCACCTTGGTGGTGGCCAAACTCCACCTAGTGATGGGTCACTTTCTTTGTATGAGAGTCAGGAAACTGAATTTAAATCACCAAATACACCATATGAAATTATATCCATCTTGAACAGAATGATGTGTTCAATCATTCTAAGGAAGTTCAAATCACTTCTTCATTTTGCTCAATCATGATATGAATAGGAAATAATAGGCTGGTAAAGAAAGACCCAGCAGGTGGAAACGAAGGATGGAAAGCCTCCTCTTTAGGAGAATTGCTGAGTGCCTTGAGCCTTCACTATTAAGGTTTCATCTACACTGTTATTTCTGCATTGAGCCAATAAGTTTCCAATACTTACTATGCACTTGAGTCACTGAACTTCTTCAAGTTTCAAAATGCATCTCTCATTAGATGCAATCCAGGTCCCAGGGGTAGTGAGGGAGAAGAAAATTCAAATAACTAAGACAGAAGCAAGAAAGTGATTCCTTTAGCCCAAAAAGGAAAAACAGGCATGTTCAGTGGAGGTCAGGCTTAGCATTTTGATTGGATCTTACATCTGATGAAGAGCAGAGGCGGGAACAGTAGGAGCATTAAAACAGCTACAGTGTAACAGCAGCAGGAGTCACAATGACAGCAATTGTAGCGACAGTCACTGTCCCCATAACCACAGTCACTCTCGTGGTAGAAATAGTAACAGAAGGGGTCTGTGGCTAAGGCTTGACAGTCTCTCAACCGAGTCACATGGAAAGAAAAGGGGCAGGAAGGGGATGACTGTCCATCAGTAAACATGTACAAGGACCAACCAGAGCTGAGCGTCACTGGAGGTCTGATGTGTTTGAAATGACCACCGAGGCCAGGGCAGAACAGAATTGGGGGAAGAAAAAAGAAATACTTCTGATTTGAATAGAAACCACTAATGAACAGAAGAAGCCCTACACAGTGAATCCTACCCGTAGCTGCTGGAAGCAGTGGCAGCTGAGAACAGCGGCCTGGGTCACATCCACTCCCGCAGCCCAGATGTCTGCTCTGTACTGCCTGGGGAAGCAGCAAGCTACTGTATGATGGCGGCCAGCACGGGGAAAACACTGTTTCAAATTCTGTTTCCTCCTTTAGTCTTCTCTCAACCGATTTCTGAAAGCAACTGGGGCCAAATAAATTTCTTTGCTGGTTAAAAAGTGAAAAATAAATTTCAGTTCCATGAATGCCTACCAAGTATCTTATGCCATGCTGAACATAGGACTTGGCTCTTGACATTGGACGTGACCTCAAAAGGTATAAGGGAACCAGAGCCTGAAGATGTCAAGTGACAGCCACCAGAAGAAAACCAGCCCATCTGACTTCCCATCCTAGGTCTTTCTCACCAATCTGCTGCCTGAAAATGTGCCTTAAAAAGCCATTTGCCTTTACAAATGAGATGTTTCTGTTAAGTCACATCTTACTCAAATTTAAATTTGTGCTCAGCCTTGTAGCAATTGGTACCAACCCCTTGTCCTCACCTTACCACTGTAGAGCTTGAGGGCTTCTGCCTGAGTGCCTTTTCTGGCTGCTGGAGCCCAGTTTACCTGCAAATGCCCACCTGTAAGTACTGGGAGACGAATTCCCTCAAGAACATCCCTCAACCAATGGCTAGAGGGAGTCTGGGAGCCAATATGCCCCAGCTGCCGGGTGTCCAGAAGGCTGTGTGGAGGCATTTGTCCTACACTGGTTCCCAGCCAAACTAAGATTCAGTGCTCGTGGGCATTACTGGCTTGATGGCGCATCCTTTATTAGCTATCTTCCTTTCCTTTCTCAACTATCCACTCCCCTCTGGGTGTTTCTTTCCTCTCCCTTGTAAACTGCTTACACTCAAATCCTTGCTCGGGGTCTGCGTCTGGGGCAGCCCCAAAGCATCAGACCAAATTTGGTGGGTGTGTGAGTTCTGCTGATAAATTTCATCACACAACTGTAAGATCACACCCACTTTTCTAAACCCTTCTGTTTTTCAATTGGCTAAAATTTCGCCTAAGAAGGTGACGCTCAGTGTTAAAGATGACACATCATTGTCACAAGCCCATTATTTTGAAAGAACACTTCAGCCTGTGTTTGGTTTTTGAAGCCCCTAAAATGTCTCCCAGTTTTTCCATTATTGTGAGATTAATTATCACTAGCTTTCTAAAGAAGAAGAGGGGGGAAAAAGAAGTTCCAAAACGTTTGTATGTAATATGAATCTGAGTCAGGGGAAAAAAGATCTCTGCTTTCCAACTATGTGTCAGAGTGCGAACTAGACACATGAGCAAGACTGAGAGGAAGAGGAGGAAAAGCGGGGGTGCAGGAGGGATTGGAGGGCATATTTACTTGTTTTTTTGGGGGGGGGAGATATTCATAGCAATTCAGGTGCCATAGGTCCTTGACGGATAATGGTTTTTCAGGAGAATATCTGTATCAAAACTGGGAAGGGAGCTCACCTTGCACATGTGCCTATTAGGGATCAGATAGCCTTCCAGGTACTTTACATCTGCTATTATATGAATTACTGCCTTGTACGAGATCTCTATAAGGATCATTATCACCATAACAGCCTAAGAGAGCCTAATAGAGTTAAGAAAGCATATTTAGCAGGTGGCAAAACTGGAATTCAACACTCATGTGTAATAGACTCTAAAGCCTGTTAATATCAATAATACTACCGCCCCAGCAGACCTGCATGGAAAGGGAGCCACATCACAGCTTACAAAGAATTTTCGTTAAGGTTGAGAAAGAGATAGCCAGCTCCTGACAGCTGGGGATGGGACTGCCGCTCTTAGGCTCACTGTGGTGTTAAGTAAGAGCCTCCCGGCACGGGAAGGCAGGTTGATATATAGTCCTGTTGAGCACAAGCAATTTCACAGAACGCCAATGGGCAGACAGTCGGGCTGGAGCAGCAACACGAAGACAAGACCACCTGAAAATCAGGGGTGAGCCAGCACAAAATCAAGTACACTGTCCAAACTAAGAATGATAAAAATAGCAATATTCATTCATTCATTACAAAGACCAAATATCATCCTTTCCTGGCAACTGCAAGTGACTGCTTCTCTTTACCAACTCAGCATGAGCTTTGCTTTGTTCTACATGCCTTCTAGACAGAAATTACCAAGTTTTCTAATGATAGAATCACCTTCGCATCCTGACAGCGTCTAACCCAGGGCAAGGCCCCACTTCCTAAAGCCCTCCCCACAATCACCAGACAGAAGCCTATATAATAAGACCTTCCAAGCACCTCTTACTGAGAAAACCCACGATTTCCGATGGTGTGCGTTCTCCCTCATCATAGCAAGTTAATAAATCCTATTTTGTTCAACTGCAGGTGAGTATCTGGGGGTCTTTGGCTGAAGGGCATTGTATGTTCCTTTATTCCACAAACTTTCTGAATCAGACACAGTGAATGATGTCTGTTTTCTCTGCAGAAACTGACATAAATCTTACCCTCTAAAGGTGTATGGCAACACATACTATAAACTCAAGAGCAATTTTAAAAATGCAGAGACAAAATGTCAATAGATTTAGCAACATATTCAAAACCCTCCTTACTGAGTTGACACCAAAATAATAGTGAATATTGTCTCTAGATATAATTCCGCAGTACTGAAGAGAATGGGAGAGGGGTCCTCAGAAAAAGAAAGACGATGGAAGGGTAATTATTGAAGAACCTTGTGTTCCCCTGAAAGTAAAGTCTGAGACAAGGAGTTGAGGTAGACTGAAACCCAGGGAGCAGCAGGGAGGGACCAGAGAGAGGGAAAGAAAGGGGGAAAGCCCATTTGAGAATGTGTCTGAGTTTACCAAGGCGTCCACTGAGGAAAGTTGCAACTTACTCCTACCCAGGTCTTCCGAGGATGGTGCAGAATGAGTTGTCCACACAAGGATTGACTGAGAGAAGTAATGATCCATTCACTCTCTTTGCCCCATTGGTTGACACTGTCCATGGAGGCATTAACTCCCTGAGACTCAGAGGCTTCTCACACCTGCTTCATGATGAGCACCTTTTGACACCTTCAAGGAACAAGAACCTCTGGGGTATAATGTGAAAGTCACATTGCACATGTTTGAGGTGAGTCGCTGTCAGTGTGAAGTGAGCCCAAACCCACATGAACTGTCTACTGCAGCCATAGTGGACATCAGTGAGGCCAAAATCCCTGGAGTCCAGGCTCCAGGGACATCTGCTATGCAGAATGAGAGAAGCTACAGCCCAGAGGCATGGTTGGGCTTCTGTGCAACGGGACTCTATTAACCGACAGAACCACATGGAGTCTTGGGACTTGGAAATACTGGGTATCACTGAGAATTGGAGTAAGATATGGGATGAACATGGAGGAATGGGTGGTGGGAAGAGACATTTATTTAAATGCCATAGGCAGACGGCATCATACTGCAGAACAGACCTTATCTTTGTTCACTTGGTTATGTGTAACACTTCCCAGTGTCAGGGCCACTCACCAGCTTGTGATCACCCAAGTGTAAAGCCCACCTGTCTACTAACCCACCTGCTGTGCAGAACCCTAGTTCAATATTAAGTATCAATCATTAGATAGTTGGGAGTGTCCAGTATAAAAATTAGAGAAGACAAGATAAATAAAAATAGAAATGAATCTGGAGGAAATAGAGCTACTGCAGGGAAAAGAAGATAATTTTAAGGGCATATTTTTAATGTTTTAAAGGATTTTAAAACTTGTAATATTGATAGAACAGGCACAAAAAAGGAGTGCCCCAGAAAAGTATGTGGAAAGGTTAAGGAAATCTCCAAGAAAACAAACTTGAAATGACAAAGAGACAGTATGAGATACATTTATTTCCCTATGACATGTGGGAGTATCAATACAGAATCCCAAATATCCCTTATAGAATTTTTAAGGAGATGACAGAGAAATGTTTTCTTTCTACATTTCACCAAGATGTGCCTGTACGTAAGTATTTTTAATTCACTATGTGAGACCATTGGCAGACCTTCCTATCTGGAAATATGTTAAAAATTAATAAATAAAATTAAAAGATAAACTAGAAAATACACTCTAGAACATTCATAAGAAAAGCCTCAAATTCCCAGTGGAAAAATTTGATAAGAAATGTGGACATTTCACATGAGACACACAAGTGGTCAGTGAGAAAGAAAACTTTAAATAATACCTAAATACATAAACAAATGTACATAAACAAATGTAACTGACATGAAAAAAATGTCCAGCCTCACTAGGACCTTTTAGTAAATGCAAACTGAGATGAGATTCTCTTTTTTACTTATCAAATACAATAAGCTTTTAAAAATCAAACATTTTTGTCAAAGGAGGACTGGAACAGACACTCTTGTTTCCTTCTCATGGGAGTGCAGGTTGTACCAATTATCTGGAAGACAATCTTATAACATGCATAAAATCCTTTTTAAAAAAATGTCCCTTGCTTTCCTCAGTGATTTTCCCAAGTCTTTCCTAAGAAAATTAAACTTACATCTCTGTAATTTGTAACAAAAATATTCACACAGACAAAAGAGGGGAAAAAACTCAGACAGAGACATATATAGAAAAATGTTTATTATTTTGGTGTAAACATTGGAAATAAGCTAGACATTGAGCAAGCAGAGCGACAGTTTTAAGACTATGACTCATCCATTCAGGTAGCCTTCTGAGAGGGTGTTTAATGACACTATTAATGCAGTGGGACCCTGGTTGATGAAAAATTTGAATGAAGAAAGAGCAGGATTCGATAGGGTACCAATCAAATTGTATAAATACAAGATATACATGTATGGGCAGGTGGAGGTATCATCCACATGATAGAGATGACATAGACAGACATAGGGAGAGAGATAAAGAGATAGAAAGAGAGACAGAGAGACAGAGAGGAAGAATATCCTGGGGGGGAAAAGTCCCAAATGTTACCAGCGAATATTTCTGACTGATTAGATTATATGGTTAATTTTTATTCTCTTCTTTGGACCCTTTGATTTTTTTCACCCAGCCACTTACAATGAACATCTATAACTTTTAAGATAAAAATAAACATTTTATAATTTCATTGTAGTCTATAACTGTTTATATAATTTCTAGTTAAATTATTACTTCATAATTAATTGTTAAAATAATATTTTAATCTGTCACTGTTTATCTTACGAAATTCATTTGGGGGTTTTATTTTAAGAGTATGTTAAATGACCAACCAAGGAAATCAATAGACGAAAGCCAGGGATCTGCTTTGCCAGGCCTGTGCATGCAGAGCAGACGGAGAACAGGGGAGAAGGGAGGTGAGTGGGGGATGTTTCTTAATGTGTGGATGAAACTGGGAGTCCTGTGCTTCCATTCAAAGCCATGGAAAGAGGGAACCCAGGGAGGCCGTCGATAGGGGCTTACTTGGTTCCCTCCTGCAGACACACAGAGCAAAAGGGAACTTCAGTGGTGGTCTGCAACATTCTAACTGCTCCCCTGGGAGAAGTTCTGAGCTGGCTCCCACACATCAAGAAGTACGCTACTTTAGAAATGGAATCACACAGTCAGGTCTCCATTTCATGCAACTTTATCCTTTTTAATAAGCAGTTAAATCACATTTTACATCTGGTGGTAAATGAATGGGTTTTATACTGTGGTAAGACTTCTCATAGAACTGTCTTCACAAGCATCACATACGCACAGCAGCTAGGACCAGGGACCTGGGAGTCAGTTCTGCTACCTCCTAGCTGTGTGGCCCTGGGCGAGGAGTTATTTCACCACTCATGCTTATTTCCTCATCTACAAAATGGAGATAATAAAAGAACCTACCTCTTTGGCTTTTTTATGAGGATTATATGAATTAAAATGTGTCAGGTGCTTATTAGAACAGTGCCTGGAAAAAGGATATGCCTGATGGAAATATTTTCTGTATTAAATCAAAATAAGTTGGAAGCATTTCTTGGTCTAATGTGTGCATTAGGAGACATAATTTCTTCTCTGCCGGCTGCAGCTCCCATCATAAAACCAAGTCCAGAAGGTTAGTTCATCCAAACGTGAATAAAGAAAAAAAAGAACAAGCAGTGGGCAGCATCTCTCTTGCCCACCCCAAGTCCCAGTGACAAAACAACCCATGGCTGTTGGAGCTCATTGAGCAGAGTGGATGAGGCTGTTCCAAACAGGAAGTAGAGAGGAGAAAGTTCAGGGAAGTAGTGGCTGAGTGGCTGACCTTGAGGGAGAGGGGAGAGGGGGTCCCCCATATGTGTGAGGGGCGAGGTTTGGGAGGGCCAGCAAGTCATGGGCAAAGAGCCCTGCTTCCTGGAAGCCTCCCTAGGGATGGGCAGGACCTCAGGTGGTCCTAGTGCAGAGAGGGAGTGCTGTGGTCCAGGCCACAGGTGTGGGGAGGTGGGGTGTGGGGAGGTCGGGTGGGGGTGGGTGGGTCCTACACTGATGCCTGCCAGCAATCACAAGGCAGAGCAGAAGGAGACAGGAGCCTTTCCTGTGTCCCAGGTACTCTCCCGGCCTGGGAACTGGGCTCATCAACATTCCCATTTCAAAAATGAGAAATTCAAGAGATAACTTGTCCAGGGTCACACAGGCCTGGAAGTGAATCCCAGTCCTTGATTTTCTACTGGCTTCTGCCTTTCCCCTGGCTGCCCAGTATCAGTAGATCCTGGAGCTGGAGTATATGCAGTCACTCAGGATGCGGCAAGGCCTCACCTGCTTGCTGGATCATCGGCAGGCCATCTGCAATTAGCCCAACCCCCTGCCTGGTCCCCCTGCCCGGTCTTTACACAGGAGTCTGTTCATGGATTTAAGGCTCTACACGGTATCAACAATCAAGACAGGAATGATGTGAGCAGACTGGATAAAATCCTAACACATCAGTCCCCATCCCTGTGCAGTCATATTGATTGCTGCAAAGGACACGGGCGGTGGCATCAGAGAGCCTGGGCTTGAATCCCAGCTGGGATTACAAACTACATGATGTAGGATCAGCGCGCTGTCTCTGAGCCTCATCCACTTTCTCTATAGTGTAATTATCATAACTCCCATTTCACATAGTGCCTTTGTGAGGCTTGAGTAAGACCAGAGAGGGAGATGCTTAGCTTCGTGCTTAATTAACACCAGGGTCCCCAGCTCCTCCCCAAATGTATATCTAAACCTTCTTCTTCCCATCAAGAGGAATATCCAGGAACCTAGACTGTTGAGGACACACCCCACTCCTCCAGGGGCTAGACCAACTCAGTGTCCACACAGACACGTCTAAACGATATGACCCGTTTAAGGACCCCCCAGCCCCTCACTGAATTTCCCAGTGATTATTTTCAGTGACACAAACAGAAGAATGACAGGACATGAAGACAAAGAATGTTAGTTTTTTCAACAGCTGGAAAAGAAAACAAAATGAAGAAAAATATTCCCCGTGAAATCTTTATAGTAAAAAATATAAACCATGTTCTCTTTAACTGGGGTCATATAGTAAGTTCCCACTGCAATCAGGGCACATCGCACACCTTGCCATTGTCCGACGGCTTCAGCACAGGATGACAGTGTTCATCCTTTTCCGATGGTTGCTCTGACTTTGGAGGGTGAGAAAAGACGAATTCCCAGAGCTGAAAACTGAAAAGAAACACGGTACGATCATGGGGATTCGGGGGAAAAGACAGTCTTGGGCTGAGTTATGATATCTTCCTGGTGAAGCTGAGAAGGACTTTCCATCTGTGAGCGCCCGCGAGATGCTGAGCCAGGACCGTCCCAGGGGAACCTCCTGGACGGCTGCAGTGGGGGGCAGCCGGCTGGCTCGACCAGTGGTTCTGACCAGGGAAATTTTGCCTCCCAGAGGACCTCCAGTGCCTGGAGATGGTTTTGATTGTTCCAAGTCAGAGGGAGGTGCTGCTACTGGCATCTGATGGGTAGAGGTCAAGGAAGCTGGTAAATATTCTCCAATGCTCAGAACTGTAGCTTCCTGCCCACCCCCCACAAAAAGTCAATCCAGCCCCAAATATCAACAGTGCTGAGGCTGAGAGAACATATGGAGAAATGCAAGTTCGTCACTGGGGGCAACAGACAAGATGTGATACTGAGATCCAGCATCTGATTCCTGAATCTTCTGTTTCTTACACTGGCGCACGTGCCTCAAAGCCACATACACTCTCAGCCTCAGTCTGTGCTTTTTCTTGCTCTCTCCCCCGATTACTGAAAACACATCGTTTGTCAAGTTCTAGTACGCCAGACCTTTGCTGAAGTGCTTTACAGCACTGTCTAGTAATCTGCTTTAATTCTCATGACGCCTCTCCGCGGGATGTACAGGGATGATCCCTACTCTACACACCGGGAAACTGAGACCCTGAGGTTCCATAAACTGCCCCACTGTGAAGTCGCAAACCCAGGCCTGTCTGACTGCAAAACATCGGCTCCGAACTGCTCAGATCTACTTGCCACGCTGAACCTGACTGCCGGGACAGGGCTGCAGATCACTGAGTACCCTTGGGCTTTGTCCTCCTCGGAAACGGAGGTGATCACAGCTTAAGCTGAGTGAGCTGAAGAGAATGCAGAGCAAGAGCCCCCTGAGAGCTCCTAGGGGCAGCCCGTGGGGTCATTACACCCAGGAATTCCCTACGGTTGACTAGAAATCACACCAGAGGCCCCCACGCTTCCTTCCAGTCCTAAGAGGCTGGATTCTAGTGGAACCTTAGCAATTCTTGAGGGCTTGGCTCAAACCGCCCCCCACCATGCTTCTCTTACACTTGCTTTGCTTCTAAACCACAGGTGAGCTCCTTCTATGAAACCTGAGGGTGTCCTTTTGTGTACCAAGCTCCAGGTCATCTTTCTCTTTTTGTCAGATTGTAGAATTCAACCTGAGAGCATTTCACAGTAATGTTCTTGAAACAGTTCTGTTGTCAGTTTTTAGGGTCGGTCAGAACAGATTAGACAATAACTGTAAATGCTTAATAAACACTACTGGATGAGCTTACCCAACAGAGAAGCAACAGAGGTTATAAAACTTGATTATATGTATATATATAAAGAGCACAGAATCACTCTTGATTTCGCTGGATCCTCACCACAACCTGTGAGGAGTCAGACAATGTCATCTAACCCTTGTGTCTCTCCTCCTACCTCCTGGCATTTTGGGGCTGCTTTGGTAGCTCTGTATTCCCCTCTCCTACTATCCAGTTGGAGACGACCTTTGCTAGGACTGATTTTCTGCCTCTGATCCACGGGTGGACTCAGTCATGGTGGAAGGGCAGCCAGGTGGGTGAAGTCCTAAGAAGACGGACTTGGGCCTGATTTTGATCTATCATGGGGACTCCTATTACTGCTACTGCCCCTCTGGTGAGGTTGCCCATGGCCCCCCCGGGGTCCTGGTCACCTCTAAGGGGCCTGGCATGGCAGTACCTGACAGGAAAAGACAGTCTTCCCAGCAGATTCTCCGATAACTGCATGTTTGACCACACAGAGCCCTCACTTCCCTCAAGGTCCTAAACGTGGTGTGCAGCTTCCACAGATCCCACTTAGGCACCACGTACCGCCCAAGGGTTATCGTCCTCCAGAAAGCAGCCTGGAAGAGAGACACAAGCCCGTCTTGCTTGCGTATCTTATCCTTCCTCGGCTATATTCCACCACGCCCTCTCCCCGCTGCCATCTCTATCACCTTCGTGAGGACTCCTCACATTCTTCCTTGTATATGAGCACAGGCTTTCAAAAGAAAAGTCCTGTTAAGTCTCCACATCAACTTTTCCAGATACGATGGGAAGGTTCATAAGTAACAGCAGAAGAAAAGTTTTCCCTTCTCACCTTCCCTGTGTGTAGGAAGAACCCCCCCCCCCACCCACCCCGTCATTCCATCATGGCCTTAGTAATTAACCAGGATAAGTTCGGTTTTCTTGAAACACTCATTTTTTTTTATCCTCCTGGTTTTTCCATCAGTCTCCCCCACCCAGCATTTCCAAGCTATCCACCAGGAAAACAAGAAAAAAAAACACAGTCCATGAAAGCAACTGCATCCCATCCATTCTCCCCAAAGTGCATGATCAGGCCACGTGTGGGGAGACTGATGTGATTCTGAGCTTGGAAACGTGCTTCTTTATGATTATTAACGAGGGTGGCTTGGAAGTGAAAGGACTCTGCGGACACAGCAGTTTAAAAAAATGTATTTTCTTGTTTATGAGACACAAACATACATAATTCAGTTCAAGGGTTGAGATTTTCTGTTATTATGTGCCAGGGATTATTTATCACAATCGCAAATGATTTCCCAGTACAAATTATCCCTGTCTTACCATCCAAATGTGCTTCCCTTCTACATCCTTCATGTCATGTTGAAATCTAAGGCCATAAAGTTTAAACCATGAAATAAGTCTTCCTTTGGATGGTAGCATATGGTGGTGTGTGTGTGTTGGTTGGGATTTTTTTTGAAGCACAAATTTACCACTGTCAAAGACTGGCCTCCCAACTTTTTCTCAGCCGGTGACTCTGGGGTCTGAAGCTGATAGGTAATTATGCACTCGATAAAATATGAGATTGCAAGAGAGAAACAAAGCCAAAATAAGCAGTAGTCCACCAGAGTAGAACCCACTTTCAACAGCCAGTGCCTTGTGTCTATCCTGCTGATTGAAGCCATCCAGAGGTAAAAACATAAGCTTCGAGATATGTGAAACTTCAGGACGACAGCTAAGGCGTCCTACTCAAAATATAAGATGGATGTCCACAAATGTGTGCTGGGTTGCTCGAACTATGTTGAAAACCTGGCAGGTTGGAATATTTGTGTGGAAGGAATATGAACTCTGGTGAGTGGGCTTCAGTGAGGGACACAAGCACATTTTCCTTTACTACATAGGGAACTTTTTACTAACTTCCATGAAGAGGCAAAAGATACATAAGAAAAGAAAAATCAAACTATGGATTTTTGTGCTTTGATTGGGAAAATAAAACCAGATTTCAGGAAACCTCAATTTTCAAAAAAAAAAAAAAATACTGCTCTTCAGCAAAGCCAACACAAAACTGGGTCCAAGTTGAATCCCGTGACACGATGCAACTTTAGAAAACAGCAAGAAAATCAAACAATAAAAAAGAAAATAAAAATCATCTCAACTCCTAAAAATAGGGAGTTAAAAGAATGCTATGCATTCATCTTTAATAAAGATTCTATTTAGATGTGATCTATCAAATATTTTGAGGTATGTGTCCATTGTTTTTGCAAAGGAAGGTGTGGAACACTCATTTTTCCTTCAATGGAACATATGTTCATGAGCCCCTCGAACTTGTTTTTTGTTCCTTATCCACAAAAGGCTGGTTGCTAGGATGCACTGTCGAACTGCATCAGGGACATAACCCCAAGCTCTAGTATCAAGTACCATGGTCATGCTCAGAGAGGTGATACGAGTTGCTTAAGGTCACACAGCAGATGATTAAAACCGAAGGCACTTGTCTAGAAGTTAAGAGCCATAGGAGCTGGTAGGCCCAAGCTGTGCACCTAAAATAAAATCTCATGAGATTTGTTCATTTTCTATCTTCAGAAGCACACTTCTCATCTCCTTATCCCTTTATGTGTCCCATGGAGCCTGGAGTCAAGTTTCCCAGGAACTTGAACCACTCCTGAAGTGTGCTTACATCTGGGACCTCTTTCCTCCTGTCAACCACCAAGCCCCTTGTGTTTTTAATGAGCCCCTTCAAAATCTCTTCTCTCCATGAGGCCCTCTGTGATGAGGTGTGAGCCACGCCTCTGCCTTCCCATTTCAAGGATTAGCCCAGGGGGTGCGGAACAGAAGAACACAGACAATCAGGTCATCTGGGACCTGAGTGGGTGTGCTACAGAGAGTTCCAGCTGCTTAACATCTGCTCAACTGTCATAGTCTGCATATGACCTCAATGGCACTGCCTCAGTCTTTGGGACTCATTTGGATCTCCCCATATAGCCATCAGCAGCTGGTGTGGAATGTGGTGCAAAGTAAGAGGAGATCCCTCCTTTATGAATCTCCCTCCACTGTGTTTCAACTAAAGCAGGCGGCCACCAACATGGCCGACTTTGGGGTGTATCAGAAAGCCTCTGTAATTCAAGATAAGACCCCAGCAATTACCTCAGGTTTCCACTCCCTATGCGTCCTTGGGAGACATGCATATTTAAATAGTATTTTGTTACCTGCTGAGGATGATACGATCTAATGGAAAGAGTTCTAGACTAAGAGCACCTGGGTTTCAATCTGAGCTTTAACACATGGACCTGATGCAAATTTTATGAAAGCATTTACTCTCCAAATGTCTCTTCTTCTCTAAAATGGAATTAATACTTGCCCTGTCGATCTCACAGAGCTGAGGTTGAAATGAAATTAAATCATGCCTGGAGAAGCAATTTGTAAACTGAGGTAAAATACACACATAGCAGAGTGTGCCTTTCTGGAATACACAGGTTGGTGAATTTCCCCACACTGAGTAGAGCTGTGGAACCAGCACACAAATCAAGAAATAGAGCATGACCCAGATGCTCTCTTGGTTCCCTTCTATTATCTTCTCCTATCAAGGGTGACCATTATCCTATTCTAATACCCAAAATTAATTGTGCCTCTTTTCATACTTTTTGCAAATGGTATCATGCAATATACACTCTGCATCCCTCTCTTTTATTCAACATAATTATTGTTAGATTCAGCTGTAGTTGTGACTAGCTTTAATCATTTGTTCTTATTGTTGTATGATATTCCATTATGTGAATATGCTAGAGGTTTTTTTAAATCCACTACCACTGATGGGAATATATGAACAATGCTACTAAGTAATTCATAAACATACAAGCAATATACATATGTAAGGTACTATTATCATGACGGTAAGCCATGCCTAGCTTACAAAGATGTGGAGGTCTTGGGAGAAAAATACCAAAATACCAAACAGTAAAACAATAGTGGGAAAAGGAAAGAGAAGGTCCAGGATGAGAAGTTCTGTGGGTGAAAAAAAAAAACATAAAATATAAGGTACATCACCAATGTGAAAGGCTGCCAAGCTTGTTAAATTCAGCCATTTATTTCAGCAAGGATTTGAACCCCCACATATGCTGATTGCTGAGCAGTATTTCATATGATTCTAACAGAAACACTGTGAGGCAGGAAGTATGGATATTCTCACTCCCAATGTTGACGGAATACATGTAAAGTCCAAAGAGGTGTGCATCAGCCAGGTGATGGCAGCAACGAGAGCAAAAGCATTCATTCGTTCATTCATTCATTCAAAAAAGATATACTGAGCTTTCAGGATGTGCTAAATGCTATGCACATGTTAGAAACAAAATAATGCCGGAAGACAGAAGCCTTCATGTCAGTCACAGGGTAGTTGAAATGATGGCCGTTGCTTAGTAATTCTGATCGCCCAGGTGAATAGGAAATCAGCATGTCCTTAAGTGTTTGCAAAGGAGATGCACAATGTTGCCAGAGCATAGTGTGTGGATGTGACAGGGAGGGGAGGGGAGACTCCCCTGTGCAACTGAGGGTCCAGCTGAGGTCTGAAGGAGACCCTGGAGTTGGCCACGTGAGGAGGAGGAGGAGATGAGTACTCCAGGTGGGGGGAGCATGTGCAGAGGTGCTGCCTAGTGGAAGGCGCAGGGCAGGTGGGAGAGGTCAGAACGCGCTCTGGGGAGACGACGGCTCTGAAGCCATAACGAGGAGCTGTGTCTGTGTCCTGGGAGAGTGGAAAGGGAGTGGGAAGTGGTTCTCCAGACAGCCCACTCTCAAAGTGCCATTTATTCTCAAAGTGCCATGAAATTCAACAAGGAAATGTGGTCCACATTTAAGTACTTTGTACCAGCTATACAAGGGGGCACTGAAATCTACACGACTGAATTTTTAAAATAAAATAACCTTTGAATATGCGTAATGGATTTCACTTAGGATAAACTCGAGAAACCAAGCTCTCTTGGCAAAACCATGCATTGCTCTGCAAGAGGAGTGGGCGGGTGGGGGCTCTGACGGCAGGGCTTCGGCACAGGGCCGCAGTCTGACTGGCCACACCTCACAGTGTGCATTGCCCCAGGCAGCAGAAGGGCATGGAGGGGCAGCAGACAGGGAAGGCAGAGAGGCACTTCCTTACCCCCACACCTACACTGGCCCTCCTGACTGCTCTTCTGTGGCCACCTGCCTGACCTCAGCATCACCCTGGGGATGGCGACGTGAGGTTTCGGTTTTTCAGAGGGATTTGAGGTTTCTCTGGCTGCCAAAGGATACTAAATTTGAGAGGCATAGCCTTTCACAGAGTTCCCCAGAGAAAAGGGCAGTGCCTGGATTATACCGAGCCCACTGCCACGACATGAAGGGTCTTCTCATTTGATAATAACGATATTTTTTTTAAGTTATTGCAAGGGCCTTTCTCCAAGAGTGTGAAACAACCCTTCTGTTTCCTATCAAAAGGGGAACAAAAATAAGAATCTACAATTTCTCACATTAGAGCTGGTGTCATATACTTCTGCTCCAGTATTTGGCAACCTTGATGTATTTGCTTTTTTATTAGTTACATTCTCAAGCCCAGCAAAGGTTTGGCTTCTCAATGTGTTTTCAATTAGATTCATGAAAGCTATAAAAAAATAACTGGCTGGAATTAAGCTAATAAAGTCCTAAAAGACTAAAGAACTGCTATTGTGAGAGTCAAGTACCTTTTTTTTTTTTCATCTATCTCAGAATTCTGGTAACTGAATGGAATATAGATTTTTGTAGGATCATGGACTCTTAGGAGTGGAGAGAAGGCGAGACCCCTGCCTGGTCTGATATCCCTTCTACGATATTCCAACTAAGGGCTTTTATTTTCTCTCTGTTGATCAGACACCTCTGGTCATTTGTGGCCCATCAACCTCATTTTGGATATGAAGCCTGTCTCTCAATGTATTAGCACCCTGCCATATTTTCCCGATTTTCTCAATGACTATCATATGCCTGGCTGAACCAGAGCTGTCACAGCCTTGACATTTCTCTCTACTAGCCCTGTTCGGACAGAAGGAAGGTAGGATTAACTTAACATGACTAATCCTGTTGACTCTTAGTTATCATTATTTCCTTTTCTTTTAAATAATTTTCTTACAAATCTCTACATGTTAAGATGGTCAGCTGAATTTAAACTGCTAGATAAATAGAGGGTCAAAAGCTTCCCATTCAACTCTTTTAACTGCAACCATTCAGTCAACGAATATTCACTGGGCCTTGCCACTTGTGTGTGAGGAAGCATATGGGACTTAGGGATACAGAAATACGGGATGTTTTTATCCCCTCAAGAGCTCATGCCCAAAAGCCACATGAATAACTGTTGGTAAAAACAGTGCAGCGTGGATTGATGCCAGGGTAGAGATTAGCTCAGGGGATACTGGGGACGAAAATGAGGGCACAGAACTCAGCCTGGGTGGTGGTGGTATGAAGGGGGTGGTGGGAGAGTCAAAAAGTCTTCAGAAGAATCTTCAATAAAAAGACAGCCTAGCTCAGAGAAAGTGTGAGAGAAGGGACTCCCTCTCAGGGTAACACTTTTTATAAGGCACAGTAGCATAAAAAGCTCAGTCTGTTTTGACAGTTGCAGGCAGATCTATACAGTCTTTAGAGGTCTTATTTTTTTTTACTTGAAAAAAATAGACTTTATTTTTTAGGGCAGTTTTAGATTCACAGCAAAGCTGAGCAGCAACAATGGATGTTCCCACACACCCATCTCCATGCACCACAGCTTCCACATGACAACACCCCCACCGCAAGCGCCACCCACACATGACTGATCAATGACATGGACACTTCCTTATCCCCCAAAGTCCAGAGGTTACATTAGTGCTCGCTCTTGGTGGCGTACATTTTCTGGGTTTGGAAAAATGCCTAATGACATGTATCCTTCATTACAGTATCATACGGAGAAATTTCTCTGCCCTAAAGACCCTCTGGGCTTGGCCTGTTCACCCCCCTCGCCCCCCAACCCCTGGCAACTGCTGTTCTTTTTGTTGTCTCCATTTTACTTTTTCTAGAATGTCAGATAGTTGCAATCATACAACGTGTAGACTTTTCAGATGGGCTTCTTTCGCTTAGTCACAGGCACTTAAGTTTCCTCTATGTCTTTTCAAAGCTGGGTAGCTCATTTCTTTTTAGCGCTGACAATATTCCATTGTCTAGATGTACCAGTTTATTTAACCATCACCTTCTAAAGGGCATCTTGGTTGCTTCCAAGGTTTGGCAATTATGACTAAAGCTGCTATAAACATCCCTGTGAAAGTTTTTTGTGTGAATATAAATTTCCAATACATTTGGGTAAATACCACGGAGCGTGATTGTGGGGTCTTAGGGTAAGGCCAAGCTTACTTCTGTAGGAAAGTGCCACCTTCCAGAGTGGCTGTACCATTTCACATTCCCACCAGGGTCTTTTATTCATTTATGTATTCATTTATTCCAGAAATAGCCACTGAGCATCTACACTGGGACCAGCATGGAGAAAACCATGGTGAACAAAACAAGAGCGGTCCTGCCCTCATGGAATTTGCACTCTGGTGGAGAACTTACTCCTCAAAGAGTAGCTGCTTCCTAGAGCTCCCTTGGGAAATGGCTGAGAGAAAACTGGGAACATTATCCTTGCGGGGAGGACACCCTGAAAGAGCAGAAGGTTCTCCCCACAATCGGCAGGGTTGGCTGTCTTCACGGAGGACAAGAGCTGATCCTGAGGCACAGCTGGCTTAGTGGTGGTGAAGGGTATGACAAAACGGGCTTGGCCGCTGACAAACGGTGTGTGAGTCCCCGTGCGAACTTGCAGCGTTCATATTCTTTGCCCCCAGCGTCATTCTCTCCCACTAAGAAGTCAGTCCTCGTTGTTGCGAACTGAAATGACCCTCAGGGATCAATGGCCCCATGGCTTTTAAACATTCTTAACCACTGAAATCCATCCTCAGATGAGATGTTAGGTGAAGCCCTGATGTGTGAATCACATAAAGGTGAGTGTGTTCTTTTCCTACAGCTGCTGTAACAAATCACTACAAACTTAGTGGCTGGAAACAACCCGAGTTTGTGACCTGGAGGTCAGAAGTCTAAACTCCAGGTGTCGGCAGGATGCACTGCTCCCTGTAGGCCCTGGGACTGAATCTGTTCTTCTGCCGTCTCCTAGGGCTGGAGGCCACCTGCGTTCCGTGTGTGTGGCCCCCTCCTCCATCCTCAGAGCCAGCCACAGAGCATCTTCAGATCAGTCTCTCTCTCTCCATCTGTCATCACTTGTCCTTCCCCCACTCTGACTCTGCAGCCCCCTCTCTTCTAAGCAGCTTTGTGGTCACACTGGAAGCACCTGGGGCACCCCGGGCACTCTCCCCATCTCAAGTTCCTTAACTTCATCACCCCTGCACAGCCCCTTCTGCCATGTAAGGAACCATATTCATAGGTCCCAGGGGCTGGATGCCAACATTCATTCTATCACAATGAGGGTGTGCTGGCCAGAGCACAGGTGGCAGGTGTAGAGCCCTAATATTTAGGAAGCATTGGAGGCTGCACAAACCACAATTGTACCGCAACTGACCTGAGGCCTTCCTCAGATCATGGGTGAGGGAACAAAGGTTGAAAGGCAGGGAGTGACTTCTTTTAGTGGAAGATCAAAATTGAATAGAAGATCAAGGCCTAGGATCAACTCCCGGTCCCATGCCCTTTCCCTTAACATCACTACATTAAAAGGTCTCCCCACAAACAATATCAACAATAAAATAGGTAGCATGATTTTGGTACAGTACAAGCCACAGTCAAACTGCCACGTAACTTTGCAAAATGAAGGCAGAGATGAGGTTCCCTGGGCCTTGGAAAGCTGACATCCTGTTATGAATTGGAAGGCCTTCCACTCTGGAAGCATCTTGGTAATGAAAATCCCTGTTGCTCAACAGCTAACTGCTCATCAGAAAGCAGAAGTCAGGGCTGAGCTGATCAGAACAGAAGGCCCCTGGCGGGGTCCAGAGACCAGAAGGCCTATACGTGGTCCAGCTGCAGGGTAGAGGGTGGCCCCAAACCACTTGCCTGCATATTTCTGGTCCAGTGAGTAACCTATCTGCTCCCACGACTCTCCTTCACTCTTTATTCCATGTCATTCACTACTTTTTTCCTTTATCTCAAATATGAGCCACATAAGACTTTGCAAAAGACTAGACCCTCTGACATTTGGATGACCTGGTGTTTATTATTTTGGGAGATTTCAACTGACTGTAATTTGTTCTTAATTTAGGGGAGTGGCAGACAAATGCCTGAAGAGTGTGTGTGTGTGTGTGTGTGTGTGTGTGTGTGTGTGTGTATGGTTTGTATGGCACCCAGGATCCAGGCACACTGGGGGGAATAAACAGTTTAAACATTCAGGCAGCCACAAGTTGGAGGGAAAGGGAAATAAATACATAAATACACATTTCAAATCATTTATACTACAAAATAAGTGGGGCACTTGGCTAAGGAGCAGGGGCCACCCTACTGATGCTACCACATCTGTGGGCTTTCTTCTGGAGGCACCTGGTGTACTGACATGGCTTTCAAGAATGAATGCACAGGTCCTGTCAGCCTGTTGACCTCTGGAAAGACACAGAGCCCAGCTTTAGGGAGACAGACGGACAGGCCATACCGCTACCCCAGGGGCCCCAGTCTTTCCTGACCATGCTGGTAATAACTATCTGCCTTTCTCAGTACAATTCAAATCATTTTTACCAAATACCTACTGTATGCCAAGCACTGCCAAGTATGCTAGAAAAATCTCTTTTAATCTTGACATCAGTGTGGAAGTTGGATACTATCCTAGAGTTCAACTTATTTCATGGATTGAAGCTAGAAATGTTAACTGCATAAGACCTTTCCAAGTGGGAAAGGTGGGATTTTCACATGGGTTTATTTGACTCATAAGTCTGTGTTCTTCCCACCATACCATGATGCCTACCAAACTAAGAGCAGGACGACATACGTACATAGATGTAGATGCTGTCCGCCAGAAGATCTGAGTCAAGCAGCAAACTAATTCACTTATTCATCTTTCGACTCAGCTAGTATTCAAGAACAGCAGAGGATACAAATGGGCACAACAAGAAGCCTCTTGCCCCCATGGAGCTTACATCTTTTGGAGGGAAGGGACCCAGATAGTCAACAAATGAACAAATAAGTAAATCAAATAGCTGCAGATGCTGATAAGGGGTTAAGAGGCCATAACCAAATAGCTACCGTGGCAAATAGCAGCCGACAGCATCCCATAAGGGAACACATCATTCTGTAAGGTGACGCACTTCATGTCTCTGGGAGTATTTAATCAAATCCAGCCACTATGGGAAGCTAGTAAAGGTCAAGGGAAGCAAATACCCATTAAGTTGATTCTTGGTGATATTCCACCTGCAGACAGGATGTGCCACTCCCTTAACATATAGGAAGGATTCTGGAAAAAGGGTTTGGATTATTGATTAGTATCCCTAAGAACTAGGCTCAGGCCAGAGAAGTGCCAGTTGTATATTCTGGTAATTTTGAGGGAGAAAC
Organism: Smutsia gigantea; assembly: GCA_032199065.1. Lineage (NCBI taxonomy): Eukaryota > Metazoa > Chordata > Mammalia > Pholidota > Manidae > Smutsia > Smutsia gigantea. The sequence goes on from JAVSCE010021162.1 coordinate 181,669, forward strand.
AATAGAAGAGAAAGTATTCAAAGGACTGGGGGTGGCGAGGCAGGGGACACACTAAAGTCATCTGCCGTGATGGCAAGAAGGGTGAAGGCTCCGGGTTCAGGCCGAGTTCAGGCTCCACGAGATCGTTATCAGGGCCAAACCCCTGAGCTCCGCAGGGCCAGGCCCACAGGAGAGCGTCTGGTTATCTGCTGGCACGGTGGGCTCCAGCGTCGGTTCAGAGCAGATGGGGAGAAGCGTCTGGTCTGGTCTGGAAACTGGAGAGGCACTTAAGGAGCACCTCATCTGAAAGGGGGACTGTTTTGCTTTTGTCAAACTGGTTAATTTGTCCCAAATGTTAAAAACCTCTCGTTCTCTTGAAAGGGCAGCCGTCTACAGATTCCATGTTCAAACAGCCAGACCAGCAGGGCTTCAAGCCAAACACCTCCTTCGTCCCGGCTCCGCCTGTGGGTCTGACCGGCGAGCTCACGCAGATGACAGATGAAGGATTTTCACTTGCAGCCTTTAGAAAAGTTTCGGCGTGAGCTGGGTCCAAGGCTGCCGTATCTGACAGAGCATGCACGGCTCACAGTTACCTGATTCTAGAGTGAAATAATCTCTGACTGGGCTTAGAAAGGTTCAGTGTCCCTGGACCAGTAATAACACCCTTAGTTCCTGATTTCGGACCCGACGTTAAGAATTCTCAGATTTTTGAAAACCCCTTTTCTGCAAAAAGAAGGAAAAAGAGGAGTATGTATTTCAAATTTTTAAGATCTGGCAAAATGCCAATATTAACCACCACCACCCCTCCCCCCCCCAAACACATAAAGCCCAGAGCCAAAAATTTTGCTACACTCTTGATGTATGTTTTCTCATGTTGCAGCTAAGAACACTGAGGCTTCAGGAGATTAAATACGTTGCCCGAGTTCACACAGTTGGTAAGTGGCAGAGGCAAGATTCGAACCAGTTCCATCTCACCCTAGAGGAGTGCTTCTCAGCCAAGGCCATTCTCCCCCCAGGGAACATCGGCAATGTCTGGAGACATTTCTGGTTATCACAACAGGGGTGGGGGGGATGCTGCTGGCATCGAGTGGACAGCAGCCAGAGACACTGGTCAGCACCCCAGTATGCCCAAGACAGCTTTCCAAAGGCAAAGAATTATCTAGCCCAAAATACTAATAATTCTGAGAGTGAGAAACACTGGTCTAGAGGCTGCTAAATATTACCCTTACACCTGGCGTGTCTGTTTTCATATCAGTCCTTTTCCTTCTAGCACAAATCCCTCTAGGGTCTATTTCAATCCCGCTGTACTATGTGTGGGTGTGTAAAGCCACCTCAAAGCCTTCCTGCCATCAGATGAGGAACACAGCATCACCATATCGTGGTATTCCCACCTGGACTTCTCTCTCTCTCTTCTCTTCTCTCTACCCCAGCAGCCAGTCCTGCACACTTCCCTAGGGCAGATGTTCTCAAACTTCACTAAAAACTTGCATCAGCTGCAGGGCTTGGGGTACACAGTCCAGCCTTGCCCTCAGGGTTCTGATGCAGGAAGTATGGACTGGGGGCCCAGAATGGGCATTTCTGGCCCCATGGAGTTTCGATGCAGGTGTCCCTTGGACCAAATTTTGAGTGATGCTGACTGACCTTTGGAATACTAGATATGATGTGTTTTCATGGCACAAATAATGGCAAAGATACTGATTTTCCTTATTTAATTGTGAAAATAATGAGCAAGATGAACGCATGTGTTCACTCCAGCCTGGAAAAGGAGGCAGGCAGCTTTCACCGTCCCCGCAGAGTAATGACGGAAGTGTTGGCTTGAGCACCATGGAGACTGGGGCTCCACCCCCAGCTTTGCCACGTGGAGCCCCCGGCTGTGAGCATTCCCTAAGCCTCTCAAGCCTTTACATCATTTACTATTCATTAATAGAGTAGAGCTCAACTTATTTGCTTTCTACAATGCTCCCAGCATTAAACATTATGTGCGTGACTTGTGTGTATTTACTAGAGAATCAAGATCCACTACCTATCCTCAGGAAATGCTTTTCATGGTTGTTTTCAGTCCGCGTGTGAACTGGGCCTGTTCAGCTTGACTGTATGGAACAGCAGCCCTGAGCACAGGGACGCCCCTCCGTAACCCAAGAGCCGCTCACCTAGCCGAAGCGTGGTCCCCTTACTTAACGCATTCCCCGCGACCACCGAACCAGAATGAGCAGCATCGCAGAAGCATCTGAAATATTTTTGAATTTATAAACATGCCCGGAGCAAGAGCCTGTCTTCCCGGCTCTGACGAGAGCGCGCCAGCAGCCCGCTTTTCCTCCGTCCCTTTGCTGTGATTGGGCTGTGAGCAACGCGTGTGAATGCACTGGGGGAGAGACGTTAAAACGTGGCGAGACGGTCACATTTAGAGTTTTCCTTTGTAATTACGTCATTATTTCTGTCTGAAAACCCTACCCGAGTAAAATGCATGCAGCTCCATTCTGTGGTGGGGGCTGCTTAGAGCCCTGCCACAAAACGTACAGTGGCGGAGCGAAGGGTGGGGTGCAGGGCAGCGCGGGGCAGAGCCATTCGCCACCTCCGCAAACGCACATGGTCCCGGTCCTCGGGAGGCTGAGCGTCAGGCATGGTGGCAGAATCATGTGGGGACCCAGGGGGCATTTGCCAAGATGCCCAGCCAGTACAGCTCAGGCCACACAGAACACGGAAGGGCGGAGAAGCCACCACGGGCCACCGGAGGCTACGGACACGGGACAACGAAATGCAATTCGGTGCCCCGGCTTGGACCCTGGGCCAGAAAGAGGACATTCACGGAAAAACCGGTGACCTCCAAGTCTAGAATTCAGTCAACGGAAATGCGCCAACGCCAGTTTCTCCGTTTTGACAAATGTACCACAGCAGGTGTTTGAACCTGCAAGAGCTAATGGAGAAGTAAGGTGTTAAAGATGGGGAAAGGGTGTGCAGTATAAGGGAATCCTCTACTACGTTCACTCCTTTTCTGTCAATCTAAAACCACTCCACAACAAAAACTTCATTGAAAAAAAGAAAACAGAACTAGGGACATTCGGATAAAAATGCATATTTTGTGGTTCTTATCCAGAATGTTCCAATTCAATAGTTCAATCTTTTATTTCTGAGGCTGGAAACAAACCGTGACCCTGGTAGCTGCCCCTTCTGAGGCCTGGATGTTCAATTTCACCTGTTAGATGAGATCCCACAGGTTCTCAGGACATGAGATATCCATAAGCTCTTCTGATATGTTCCTTTTTAAAGTTTATCCAGAAAAGCAGTGGGTGTTTTAGATGGGAGGAAACAGTGGACAGATCTTCATGGAGCTATTTTCTGTCATTTTTGTTGCCCCAAATGCAGAATGTCAGGGAGAGGCAGGGATGTGTCACCTGCTTGTCCCTCAGGGACAGAGGGTAAAACATCCCCATAATTATCCCATTGAGACTGAATGTGAATTGGGGGCAGGAAATTCCCTATGGGGAAATTAGGGTGCTGTTTCCAAAGAGGACAGGAATAAGTGCAAGGCAGCACAAGGAACAGGTGTCCACACGTAGAGTCGGGTTGAGGAATATAACAGAACCCTCCCTAACTCCTGCCTCCACCCTGGGTGACTCTCCGGCAAGGGACCGAAGGAGCCCACCTGAGACTCACTGGCCTGCTGTGGCGGACGAACCTCAGTCATGATGCAAAGCAAAAAGAGAGAGACACTGACCTTGACCACAGAGATGAGGCAAGGCGCATGGAAAAGTGGCAATGAACTGGGTCCTGAAATATGGGTAAGATTTCTGGGTGGGGAGGATGGTAGGACGAGCAATTCCTGGTTCATGTTTTCCCCTGGAAACAAAGAGATCAGAGCAAAGAGAAGAGGAACTGTTTGGGACCAGTGTGGCTTTGTGACCATCAAAGGCCTGTGGGGTACAAGGGAGATGTGGCCAGAGATGGGGTGGACAGCAGCCTATTTCAGTGGGAGGAGGGCCCCCAAATGTTCTGCAAGGTACTTCCTTGCTTAAGGGACCTTCTGCAGGTAAGCAATAGACATGGGCCTCCCTGCTTAAAAAGCCGTCTGGTCCCCCTTGTGCCTGGGCAAACTGCAACCTGAGAACCTGAGAGGGTAGAACAGGAAGGGGGAAGACAATGAAGGAGGAGGATGGGATCTGTCTGATGACAGGTAAAGGACGCCTGAAGCTCCAGGAATGGAAAATTGGGACTGGAGTCAGAAGTGAGGGGGACGTTTCTGACTTCTACTCAGGGGATCTGAGGTGACCATGTGAGCTTGTGCTATGGAGCAGTGCACAGGTTCGGGGTCCTGTAGACCTGCTGAGCAAGGGGGTGCACCCCCTTCATGCTTTGGACAATATCACCAGGGCAGGATGCCAGAAGAGCGGTCCAGATAAACTAAAAGAGCCAAGGTCCTTGCTGGGCTAGTGGTGCTGAGATCAAGGCTAAAGCATGAAGCTAATGTAGAATTCAGCCTGATCGAAGAGGCCTGCTGCCAGGACGATCACGCTCTGCTACACGAAGAAGGTTAAGGACAGAGAGCAAGCAACAAGACCGACTAGTGTGTCCTGCAGTTCCGTTTCATGCACTGTCCCGATGGGTTTGTTACAGGCATGGACATTTGGCTTAAAGGGTGAGACCAGGACTCACAGAAACATCTGGGGAATTTCAGCCTGATTGACAGAGAGAATGGAGGAGAAATTACCTGACATAGGCAAGTAGGAGGAAGAGCTGAAACGGGGAACAGACTTTGATTAGTTATTGCACAAGAGGAGTTAAATCTGTTACCTGGTCCACTTCTACCAGCTGTGTTCTCCTTTAAGAAATATTTATCAAGTGCCCCTGTTAAAAACCAAGGATTCAAAACCCCCATTTTTGTAGGATAAAGGTTTAAGTAGGCAATCAGAAACTATGCAAATAAATGATATTTAACATAATGACAGGCTGTTTCTAGAAAGAAAGGGAGTAAGTGTTGGGTGGCCGCAAAGTAAAGAGATTGGTAGGCGTGCACAGAGATCTGCTGCCACACTGAACTTTTTCCTTTTGATTCAGAACATCAAACATTGAAAAACAGAAGAGAAAGATAATCAGATTATTTAGAAAACAGATTGTGAGTCAACCAAGTAGAGTTTGGACCACGAGGGGCTCAGTTTCTGACAGCAGCCTGGGATTGTCCACTGGAGACAAGACAGTCCTGAATTCAAGTCTCAGCAGCTCTGCTCTGTGACCCTGGGCAAGCTACTGAGCCTCTCTCAAACTCAGGGGCTTTATGTACAGAAGAGCTACATGAGTACTTCCTTGACAGTCTGTGCTAAGGATTAGGAATAGCATATATATAAAGTGTTAGTATAGATCTTCTCGTAGGTGACCACAGAAATTGTCAAAAAAGAGGGACATCTTTGTTTCCTCTCCTGGACAGTGAGTCTGAAAAGTCAGCCAGCACCGTCTACTCTTTCTCTTGACAACTTAAATCACACTGAATGGATGGAGATGATTCCTGTTAACAGTGTTACCCCAAAGAAGCTGTTTATTACTTACAGCTATCTCATCCCATTAAAAAACCCTGCTTCCTGTCTTTGCTGAGGCCTAAGTGTCCAGTCGTTCAATCCTGGCCCACATGCTTCTAGTAATTCCCTTTTTGCTGAGTGTCCACAGGAGTCTCAGTGACTTGCTTCTAAGAAACCTTAACTGGCTCTGTTAAAATTAGCAGTAGTGTTTGTATGTATAATATGGAATATTGTAATTACTACATATTATTTGTATTAGTGTTAATATTAATATCTTTCTTAGAAATAAAAATCTTACCTGGGCCCTAGGTTTGAGGATGATGGAAAGAGGATGGGATGGTACATATATTAGTAGATTACAGATCCCCACCACTACCCACTGGATCTTGATTGGTTGAGGAAACACCGTAGGCTTCATCTAAAATGTTCAGGACACTTAACCAAGATCTTGGCTGAGAGAAGACAGACTGAAGCTTAAACTGATTTCCTGCATGACACACTGGATACTGAAGAAAATCTTGGATATGGATGCCTGTCCCAGAGGAGTAGAGTGCAGAGGGGTATACATGGGGATCCAGAGATGCAAGAATGCCCAGATGGCCCTTGTGGACTACTGTTTCCTAAGCAGGAGTAAACACCTGTGTCCGTCCCTTGCCAAAATTTGATCATATTGCATCCTACTGCTTTGCAAATTTTACTTGGAGGTTAAGTTAGATTAGAATAAACACAGACATGCATGGATTTTGTGGTCTCTTGTTTATACCAAATAAGTTTTGTTCTGAAGTTCAACTGACTTGAGCTCCATCTCCAGCTGTTCAGAGTTGACTCCAACATGTTTTTTCGATGGGAAAATTGCAGCACAGACAGAGGAGGACCTTGACCAAGTCATGCAGTGAGTAGAGATTGGGGCCAATCCTGGACATCAGTCTCCTACTTTTTCAACCCAATTAAGAAGGAAAGGAAGAACACGTGGTGGTGGCTTTTGTTATCTTTTGTCTTGAGTGCAATTTTTTTTCCAGACAAATTCTTGGGTTTTTGCTCTGCAATTCTGAGATGGTAAACTGGCGCCATGAGCTGTTTTTTTCTCCACAGCCTGGCTCTCTCCATTCAAATCCCTTGCCCGTGGCTGAGCATGGGCAGCAGAGGGCAGGCGTGACCTAAGGCAAACTAACACTCGCTTCATTTATTAAGGCTTGCCAGTTTGGTGGACAGAGTTGAAGCTTCCATCACTTCTACTATAAAAATCTGGAGATGGGCTTTGGTAGTAGAAATCTGAATCATCAAAAAGAATTCTAAATAAGATCTGTGTCTACTGAGAGTCCTGATAGCTCTTTGAATTCCCCTGCACACAGCTGCCTCTTTGAATCACCATCCAATTAAAATCCTAGCCATTCTTTTTCCTCTTATGATTAGATATTGAAGATAATCCCTGGAGGAACGTTGGCATAGTTTCTTCATGTTTTATTACGTGCATTTTAAATAATGTTGATTATATATACATAAACATCTTCTCCTAAAATTTCCACATAAAATTTCCTAAGAACTTTGTTACCTTATTCTGAACTCTTTGTACAGCTGCATACCTTTTATTCCTTGACAGGTACTTGTCCATCTCCAGGTTGTGGGTAATTAGGATCACTTTTTTTTGCTAATTATTATATTAATAAATGTGAACATCTTTTTTTCCCCTTTATCTCATTGCTCTGTTTTTTTTTATTGAAGTATAATTGGTAGACAATCTTATGTTGGCTTCAAGTATACAACACAGTGGTTCAATAGTTACCCACATTATTAAATTCTCACCCCCACTAGTATGGTTACTATCTGTCAACACAGGAAGATGTTGGCTTCTATGGAAAAATTGACTATATTCTCCATGCTGTGCTACCATCCCTGTGACAAACTTACATTATGACTGAGAATTTTTGTGCCCCTTTATCCCCCTCACCCTCCCCCCCCACCCACCCCAACTCCTCCCCCATGGTAATCACCAATCACTTCCTGGTGTCTATGAATCTACTACTGTTTTGTTTGTTTTGGTTTGGGTTTAGATTCCACAAATAAGTAAAATCCTATGGTATTTGTCTTTCTCCACCTGGCCTATCTCATTTAACATAATACCCTCTAGGTCCATCCATGTTGGTACAAAATGACAGGCATTTTCTTTTTTATGGCTGAATAATAGCCCATCATGTATATGTACCTCATCTTCCTTATCCATTCATCTATTGATGGGCACTTTGGTTGCTTCCATATCTTGGCTATTGCAAATAATGTGGTGATAAACAGAGAGGTGCATGTATCTTTTTGAGTCAGGTATTTTCTTTTCTTCAGGTAGATTCCTATAAGTGGGATTACTAGGTCATATAGTATTTCTATTTTTAGTTTTTTAAAGAACCTCCCTCCGTATTGCTTTCCACCAATTTACATTCCCAGCAACAGTGTAGGAGGGTTCCCTCTTCCCCACAACCTCACCAACACTTGTTAGTATTTCTTGTCTTTTGGATAGTAGCCATTCTAACTCGTGTGAGGTGATATCTCATTGCAGTTTTGATTTGCATTTCCCTGATGATTAGCAATGTGGAGCATCTTTTCATGTGCCTGTTGGCCATCAGTGTTTCTTCTTTGGAAAAATGTCTATGAACATCTTTTTTCTAACTCTTCAGATAGATTACTAAAAATGGAACAGTTGATATTCAGACACCCTCTAATGTTTGAAGGTGGCCATTTTATTTTATTCTTGACAGTCTTGGGGAATTTCATTGAAGAAGAAAAAAACTCCTTGCTAACTGACACATGAAATGTACCAGTTTGCTTATATTTCCTTCTGTTGGCTCCTGAAGTTGAACTTTTGCCCATGTTCTCCAACCAGTTATATTTCTTCTTTGGTGAAATACCCTTGTTTCCCTATGCCCTTCCATTTTCCAATGCCCTTCTTACATCCTACTTGTCCCATTGGGGCTTTCATTGTCCCTTTAGCCCAAAAATAATCCTCTTTTTCTACAGTCCCGGACTCTAAGATGATCACAATCAAACTGCAGTAACTGCACGTGGCCATAACAAAGGCATTTGGGTCTAGGTGTTCTTCCCAACTAGAAAGGGCACTGAGCTTTGCTCTTTGGATAGAGTACACAGCCAGTCAATGTGGAAGGGAGGGAGGAATAGGGACAGGAGGTAAGGACAGCAGACCCAGATCACTGCAGAGGTTGCGATTACAGCCGGAGAGAGACTGAGACTGAGAGACCCTACTCTGTAGTGCAAGTAACTATAATCCACTCCATTTTCACTCAGATTCACAGGCCAGCATGTCATCAACATTGTCTCTCTGCAGACTATAGATAGGACATAGCCAAGTGCTATATAATGCATTCAAGGCTTTGCAGAGTCAGGGCTAAGTCACTGATAACACTCTAGAAGGTTCTCTTTAGATTAGCCAACTTTTAAATAATGCCTGATTTCCAACATCAAGGCCAATCCCGTGGGAAACCACAGTTAAGAAAGTATGGCAATTGACACACCCCTGGATGCTCACAAACTGGTGCATGTAGCTGATCATTACTTCCAATGGCCATTGTTCTCAGGTACATAAGAAATCCGTGACTGCAGATTCTCTCTGCCTTCCCTACAGCATCTCACCCATACAGAGAGAGCAATTGTGCTTCCAAATCAGGTTAATGAATACAGACCAAAGGTTGATGATGCTAAGCCGCTCTGAGAACCAGATGCATGCAGAAGAATCATTCCAGCTGGTTGTGTTAAATTAATCTCTTGTGCTCTAGGCTTATCTAATCCCAGAGAATGAAAGCTATATATTTTACAATACATGTGCCAAATTGTATGTGTAATTCAGTGGAAAACCCCAAGCAATAAAGGAACAAGTGCCAAAACCATCAGTGGTTTCCCGGGTCCCAGGAAAGCTTGGATAACATTTTGCAAACTTCAGAACTCCTTAAACTTTACTTGAATCTCAGACCTCAGAGTGTGTTTCATTGGTGCCTGAAATTATCCGATAGACCCAGTTTGTTGGTTATCAAGGGATGAAGAACGTGATGAACCTTTCTTTGCTTTCAGAACAATTATGTACATTAAGGAATCTGAAACTTTTATGTATATTGAGGAATCTAAACCATGCTTCCAAAGACCGATGGATCAGCATGTCTGAAAGAATGCGGGTGTGTTGGAGGTGTGGGAAATCGAGGACGACGCTTTGACTTAGTTGGTCTAATACTGAATAAGGCAGGAGAGACAATCACTAGTCTATCATCTGTTTTAATTATAACAGAATTTACTATTATCTGCCCAATCATATGCTAGGTATTCTTTGTTTCATTTGTTTATGATGGGGATATGTGTGTAGAAAGTTAGAGCATACATGTGTGTGTGTGCGTGTGTGTGTCTGTGTGTGTAAAGGTTAATATTCCTCACGCACTGCTGTGTCTTAAATCACACACTACAAACATGTCATTAGAATCCCATGCATTATGTGTCATCCACATCTGTGAAGTGGATATGATGCTATCAGCCTCTAAGAGTGAAGCAACTTTCCCAAGTAGTGGGAATGCTAGGATGTGAAGTGGACTTTCCCAGCACACTAGGATATATGAGGCCACACCCTCCAAAATTAATATGCAGCCCCTGCATGTGTAGACAGCTTTAAGGATTTATGATATACTGTCCCACACATTATCTTTCCATAGTATTCTCAGCAGAACTGTGAACTTACTACCCTATAGAAAGGAAGAGAAGTTAGGGAGGACTCCTGGGGATGTGGGGCTAGACTCTGATCTTACATGGTTGAATGTGCAGAGGGGAAGAAAGAAAATGACACTCCCAATTTGGGAAACAGCATCAGGTCCTACTAAGTATGGAACTGGAAAGACCTTGGGCTGGTTAAGAGGAGGCTGAACATTGGTGAGAAAGGAGAAAAGTATCAAGAGCTGACATTTATTGAGCACTTACTGTGTACTTGTCACTGTCCTTAGAACAGTCTGTGCATTAACACTTGCAATCCCACAGCAACCCTATGGGAAATAAACTTCCCAAGGGCACCTGACTAGAAGGTGGTGGAGCTTGGATTTAACCAAACTCTCCCTTGTGTTGGAGCCCATGCTCTTTCCAGAGCCAGGAAAAAGAATAACAAGCTATTGCAGTGGCCCTGGAAAGAGAATGAAAGGAAGAGATGGTAAGAGAGGCATTTAGAAAGGCAGTGGGATGGTGGGTGGACAGACCAGGAACATGGAGTGCTCTCTGAAGAGACAGCCCTGGGAAGACGTGTGCTGGTAAATCTCTCAGCCGCTGATTCCAAGCTATCAGCATGACATCTCTGAACTCCGAGCCGGATGAGTCAAGTACAATCAGCTCTCACAAGCTGGCAGGTGCCAGTGTCAGCACACCTCTGGCCCTGGCACAGAGGGCCCAAGTTGAGAGCAAAGTGAAAATGCCCCAGGGTCTGGGGAAGTCCTGCTCTACTCCTGTGCACAGCGCTGTCATCAGGGCCACTGGAAGCGACAGAGGAGGCCAGTATGGAGGACGGAAAGACAGGCGGCAGCTTCCACTTGCTGAGCGATGCATAACCAGGCAGGGTGCTGGGTCTCACTGAATCCTCAAAACCATTCTAGAAGTAATTACTAATTTTTCACAGATGAGAAGGTGGAGGCTTAGAAAGTTTAATGCACTTGCTCAAGATCACACAGCAAGTAAGTAAGGAGAAAATATTTACACACAGGTATACCTAACATGAAACCCTGCGGTCTGCTTCTCAATGACTCTCCCTACCAGACCCCAGAGGTGCTGGAAGAGACGCACCTTGCTGAGTGCTGGGGGAGGGGAAAATTCAAGCCGGATGCCCTCAGGTATAAACCAGACCCACATACACTGTGAGGCTGAAAATTCATAATTCCTGCCAAACGGCAATGCTAGAGCCCCTATCTCCACCCCTATGCCGGATTTCTAACAGGATTTCCTTACAACCTTTTCCCTAGATTCCTGAAAGAGGAGAAAATGATAAAGCAATATGAAAATGAGTTATATCTATTTCACAATAAATTAACAGCATTCCTCTGTCTCTGTACACTGGACACATATTGAACACAGAAATACAGCTCCTGGCCCCAGTTTCCCACTTCTCTGTCCTTCATGGCTTATTCCCCAGTCACTTAATATTGACTAAATGGAACGTTCCTAAACACAGATGCCTGGGGGGGAATAAGGTTTCACATTTAATATGCGTAGCACCATCATTTTCAACCAGCATACAAATCATGACAAGATGACGTTTAGAGGGACAGTGGACTTGTGGAGCCATCAACACACACCTTGTTGGTGCCATTGCTTCTTTTGATAAAGATGGAGAAATCAGCCAGGCTTGCTGGTTAAATCAACAGTTTCAGAGTCACCCACACTCACACTGAATATGTCCACTTTGGAGGGTAAAAGAAACTCCAAAGCTTACTGCTGGAAAATATATAGGAACCCAGAAGGAGGAGCAAACAGTTCAAGATCATGGGGATCAGTGATCCCCATCCAGAGGGTACCTTGGGTGGCAGGGTAGCCAGACTCCAGGATGGCTTCCAAAGAGCCTCACTCCTGGTTGGTATCCATGGTTTTGTGTGGTTCCCTCTGATCATGAGCAGGCTGTATAATCAAGAGGATATTGCAGAAATGACGGTATACACCCCTGAGCTGAGGTGGAGAAACATGCAGCTTCTCCCATGTCCTCTCTTAGGTCTCTCCTTCTGGAGGAAGCCAACTGCCACTTCATGAGGACACCCAACAGCCCAGTAAAGAGGTCCACACAGGACAAGGAACTGAAACCTCTGGCCAACAGCCAGCACTGACTTGCCGGGCATGAGTGAACAATCTCGGAGACAGACCTCCATCCCCAGTCATACCTTCAGATGATAGCAGCTGCAGCCCATGTCTCAGATGCAACCTCCTGAGAGATTCTAAGCTGCTTCCAAATTCCTGGCTCACAAAAACTGTGTGATAACAAATGTCTATTGTTGTTTTAATCTGCTAAGTTCTGGGGTGATTTGTTACATAGCCCTCTGGCTAATACAGATGAAGTCTTAGGTTGGGCTCCCTATAAGCAGGCCCTGAGACTGGGATTTGAGTGTACCCATTTTCTGAGGGAACTATCTTCAGGAGAATCCTATAAGGACGGGTGAGGCAGGCAAGGAAGGGAAGGCCTGAGAAGGATGTGATCTCAGGTGAGTTCTACCCGCAGCCCAGTCCAAGGAGACTCTGGGCATAAAGTGCACCACTGGGCTGTCTTCCTTGAAGCAAGGATCAGGCTGTGATCCTCCTGCATCCGTTGGCCACTGGCTGTGGGCTGTTTTCCTCAGAGTATAACTTCCTAGGTGAGGCAGCTCTTGCCAGTGGAGGGAAATCCTCCAGAGGAGGGGCAGATGAGAGCCCAGAGCAGCCAACTCTCACCACACTGAGGGAAGGGTCCATTTGCCTGACAAAGGGGCCTGAGGTGGGGCTCCACAGTGCTAATGGTAAATAGGAACCTGGAGTGACATCTCTGACCTGTGGGGCTTCACCTCCTACTTCACAGAGGTGGGTCCTGCAGGGCTCCCCACAGGCAGCTGCCTCTCTTCAATGCTAGTTTCCTCTGGCAGGTCCTCTCACCCACTTGGAACTACCGATGAGTTAGGACTCCTGTGGGTTCAGGAGGCGTGAGTATACATTTATGTCCCAGGTTGAAATAAAAAGAATAGGGAAAAAACAGCAATGCCAATCTGTAGAGAGGCTTCGTGTAGCTTAACACTTGTAGGTCCAGGCAGTCCTGACATCCCTCAAGTTGAGAAACTTCCCAAATGAACTTACACACACACACACACACACACACACACACACACATACTTGCACACACATATACACACCATCATACACACACACACAATTTTTAATTCTAGCTTCTAGTGAATTTTTACTGTTTATCTGTACTTACTGGAACTTTGTAACTCTCTGACTGTACATGCTCTTAACATTGTTAGTGGGAAGAGGCGCTGCAGCTCATTCAGGGGAAAAAGGAAAACAGAACCTCAGTGTTGGCTGAGTTCAGGCTCCAGGGGGAGGCCACAGTCCACAAGGAGACCACCTCCAGTGGAAAACTGCATTTGGAGCCTTGACTGTCTCGAACTCAGCCACCAGGTTGACACAGCATGGGATTCCTGCATGTGCTGGACGCAGCCCTTGCTTGCCTGGGTGTAAGACGGCTGTCAGACCTCCAGACGTTTCTCACAGAGGGGATCTTAGCATGACTCCAAGCCCAGCTAAGCTCCACACATCCATGTCCAGTTTCTGCTTCAGGTTGTGCTGCAAAAGGCCTTCTTTGTCTATGCCTTTTGTCTTTGCCCAGCCCTTGTAGGCCAGGAAGAGGACCAGTTGGCGGGGGGGTGGGTGCTGACATATCCTGCCACACATTATTATTTATGGGTTGCTCCATAAATAATGCCTCCAACTCAACCACAGCTTCCGTAAGAATAGGGACGCTGGTGACTTGATTTGTCTCTATCTTTGCCCCTAGGAATCTACCTCAGGTGTGCCCAGGTTCTGGTTTGTCTTACTGATATCTGTATTTTCTGACACAGTGTCTGCCGTGGCAGTCTCCTGGCATCCCCTGGTTAAATAGTCATCATCCCTCCAATCTGCTATTTTCCCCGCAATTGTGTTGTGACATGTGAAATTCTTAACATTTTCCATCCACAGTATCAAACACAGATGTTTAAAACCTTCTGCTGAGTGAGTGGACAAAATGCCATTGATTTTCTTTTAGACATGGCATTTTAGGAAGGAGGAATGGCCTCCTCACCCCTGGCGTGATCCCCTTGGGGCGTGTGCACCAGGGACCCCTCTTCCAGATCGCGGCCCTTTGCTCACCCACCCCAGGGCTTCATGTCACCCTCTCAGTGAGACCGCCATGTCTAAAATTACAACTGCACTTCTCAGCCCCCTCCTCTGCTCTGGTGTTTTTCTTTGGGACTTCAACACCTCAAAGGCATGAAATGCTTCATTCATCTTGTGTATTGTTTGTCCCCCCACTAAGCTCCACAAAGGTGGGGTTTTTATCTTGTTTGTTCGCTGTTACATCCCTAACACCTACAAGAGGCCAACACATGGTACACACTCACTAAATGTTTATTTAACAAATGAGCGAGGGCTTGATTCCAATTTGCATTCAAATACAGGTCCTGCCACTTACAGGCAGGCTGAGCCCCAAATCTGAGGTGCTGGGGACCCTGGGATCTGGCACTCCCTTTGACCTTCACAAGCCCCAGTGAACTCCAGTGCTGACGGGCTACCTTCCTCTTTATTTTCTTTGTCAGTTTTCAGAAACCACATCTCATCTCTCCCTGAGAAAAGCAAAGCATCGCTGTTCAAAAGATGGCTTTCAATCGGCGAGCCTGAAAAAACAGCCTTGCTGAGCGTTTCTGTGGGAACCAAGTGGAATTTGAAATGCCCCTGGTCGCCTCAGCTGTCCCCACAGCACGGCGGCTCTTGCGCTAATGAATCATTTCCATCTTTACCATCAACTGGGGTCACAAATGAGAGTATTGTTCTTGGACAAGAACACGCGTCCTCAAGAAACTCGCACTTGTGGTGACCTCACCAGTAGGTCAGACTGTCTGTGTCTCTCTGGAGCAGACAGAATGAGAGTTTGAATTACAGCGTCAGGAAGTTCCCTCCTCTGTGGGCTTTGGATTTAGACTTTCCCTAACCCCCAAAGGGAAGGCGTGCAACTTAAGGTGTCAGTGAAATAACTCAGGTACAGAAAATGTTACCGGATTCAACATTTCCTAGGGTTTAGATGAAAAAGTGTGCATGTATGAGCGGGTGTGCATGTACATATGTTGGGAGGGGAGACAGCAAGAAACATGGGGAAAGAGAGAGAAAAATTCCTGACTAAGACTTGAATTGCTAATTTCACAAGTCTTTTGAGCTTGCCTACAGAGATTAAGAAAGCACCTCATCAGTACTGTGACCTGCTTGGGACACGACGTGCTGCCTCACCCAGTCTCCCAGGAAACACTGCAGCTGAATCCCAATTTTACATATTTTTAATGCCATAAAAACACTTTCTATTTGCTGAGGGCCCATTTTGTTTGAGGAACTGAGCTTTCCACTTACTCCTTTCTCATCTTGACCACATTGCTGTGATACAGGAAATATTTTTACTTCTTTATTCAAGATGAAGCTGTAGAGTCTTAGAGAGCTCAGGTGATGTCCGAAGAAATGGCAAGACCAAGATGCCAACGGAAGCCTCCCGACTCCAGCGGCTGCAGTGTCTGCTTCTATTCAGCTGAGGGATGAAAGGAAAACTTCCTTCCTTTTGGGTGCTTGGGTATTTGCCTCTTCTCTCTTGTACCCATTCCCGACTGCACCCGCTTGCCTCTGAATTTTAGAAAACTACATTTCCCATGTTCCATTGCCTTCTGGCTCCTGGATGGCTTTGACCAATAAGAGGCACTGGCAGATGATTAAAGCACAAGCAGTAAAGAGAAGGCCGGGTATGTCTTCCCCTTTCTCCCTGATTCCCACAGAATCTCCACTGCAGCTCCAGCAAACGATGGATGGCCCTGGCTTCTGCACCCTGGTGACAACACCTATTCCTGGTATACCCCCAGCAATAGGGGTTGTAGAGCCATTGCTAATTCCTGGGTTATTCTCACCTCCTGTGTAGTTTCTTAGCCTATGCATCAACCATGTAACCAACTCCCTGTACTGGATAACCTCCGTTTGAAAGACCTGGACTTGTTTCTATTTTCCTGGCTGTACGCCAGCTGATACACATATATTACACATCAGGAGACAAACATTATTCAGAGCATGTACACCCGGTATTAAAACTATAGTTAGAATCAAAGCGCAGAGTAAAGGGGAGACTTGATAGCCATCATCACGATTTCAATAATCTGAATTTGGTATTATACTGAGAACTAGTGTGGGATAATCACAAGGCTTTGTTGTCAGAACCAGAGCCTAACACTTGCAATTACTGGCTGTGTGGCTTTAGGGAGGTTACCTTAGCCTCTCTGGGTCTCATTTTCATCAGACCAGAAAGCCCAAGTTGCTGTGTTATTGTCTAAATCAGAAACTGTGTGTGTAAAGTAGCGAAGCACAATCCCTGACATGCAGAAGACAACCAGTAGGTGTTCCTTATTGTTCTTGCATTCTAATTAGCCTCAGGAATCTGAAAGATTTCAGAAGCACTGAAAACAAACAATTTTTCAGAGTGGCAAGACAAACGTGTTGCTTTCCGCTCCAGAAAAAATGGGAAGAATGGTGTTTAAAATGATGAGCTGTGTGCTAAGTAACAATCACCTGGGAGAATGCTACAACTTGCAAAATTTAGGATGGGGGGTGGGACTAAAGGAAGACAAATATGACAAAAATGTTTTTGGTGAAGCCTTCTTTTTTGGTGTCATTCAGCCAGTGAAATGTTTCTTTAGCTTCTCTTCGATCTGTGGCCACGGGAGAGGTACGGGGATAAAGAGGCCTCGTCCTGGGCACTGAGACCTGGAGCGATGACTGGGAAACCTGGGCCCTGGACTCAGCTCACTTCTCCCTGTGGGCCTCAGTTTCCCCTTCTGCCAGCAGATTATTAAGTCAATGGCATGCACCTCAGGATCACCTCTTCATCTTTTAAAACACTCACTTACCCAGGGCCCATTGTCAGAGTCTGAATCTGTACATTCCTAAGGGACAATTTATTCCTAAAAGCTCCAGATTCGGACATGCACCCCTGCAGACTCTCCCGGCCTATGGCTTCCGGTGTCCCCTCTGGCTTTAGAACTCTCTCACACCACGAACGCACCCCCACCGCAGACACGTCTTCCCGGGTAGGAAAGGTCCGCTTGGTGGTAGGGTAAAAAAAAGGTGTGGAGGGCAGGCAAACTGTCACCAACAGGCTGGGAAGGGTGACTAAACACGGACCTAGGCCCGTCTCCACAACCCCAAGCGCTGAGCAAGAATGCATTTGCTCTGAGCCCTCATTTCCTCATCTGGACAAAGGAGACAATAACACTACCCCCTCAGAGATTTGTTTTGAGGTTAATATATTGTGCGCTTATTAACGCTCCCAATAAAAGAGAGCTAATACAATGAGAGCTGTTATTATTGCTAATATCTTCTACATATTCCCTCGGATGGCTCCACCGTCCCTCTGAACACAACATGCCTGCACTAGAGCCATCATGCTCAAATTAAGCAGGAATAAAATGTGACCTGGGGTCTGGAAGAGGAGCTAGGATGGATGGAGACAGAAATGGAAGGATCAGGAAATCAGCATGTAGAGCAGGGCATCTGATCCTCGGCGCTCCTGGCATTGGGGTGGGGTCATTCCGTGCAGGGAGCTGTCCCGGGCACTGCAGGATGTTCTGTAGCACCCCTGGTCACCACCCCCTTGAGGCCAATGGCACCTCCCGGTGTGACAACCAGAAACAAACCCAGACATCACCAAGTGTCCCCTAGGTGGCAGGGGGTGGGGGGCAAGCACACCCCAGTAGTTCAGAACTACTGATCTGGGACACTGAAAAGGCAGCTTTCTCAGGAGAAAGAGAGAGAAACAGACAACTAGAGGATTGAAAGGAAAAGCTCATTTTAGTAAGAGGGAAAAAGAAGAATTTTTTGGTTTTGGTGTCTGCTTATTTCAAAATCTCAGACCAGTCCACCACAAACGAGCCTCACCTTTCCTAGGCATCCTGTGAACTCCAGCTGAGAAGAACCAGTGGTTTCTTCACAGAGCCCATTCCCCCACCATGGAAAGACTGTCCAAGTCCTGACTGTTAACTGTAAGTACAGCTCTCGGCCCTTCACCAGAGGGCTTGTTTCTTCCTTCAGTTGCCAAGGTTGCTTTGGGGATTCCAGAGTTTCCCACCCAGCCCACGCCTGACCTCCCATCTCCCCACGATGCTCAGATGGCCCAGGGAAATCCTGCAGAGGACCTGCCAAGAGCGGTGGCCAAGGTGACAGAGCCGCCTCCTTATCTGTGAGCCGTCAGCTTCCCCTCATTCTTCCCAAGAGGAAAACTAGCCAGGCGGCTGGGCTCATCGGAGCCGCCTCACAGAGGCCAACTGGTGAAGAGGGGAGACAGAGGCAGGCCGGAGGGCTGGCAGCCTCCCCTCCCTCACCGGCCGCGCCCTGCGCTCAGGGACGGGCTGCCGACTCCTTTTCCTCGAAGGCGACCTGCCTCTTTACTGCCCTGCAAAGTCCCCTCTCCTTCCCTCCTCGCTCTGAAGTGCCCTCTGTGATCTTCCCAACCCCACTTTGCTCTGCCCTTCAAAGTCAGAAGGGCAAAATTGACAGGGCTTCCTTGAATTGAACATTAATTCAAATACTCCAGGCAAGCACTTTAAACAACTGGTACCCTGAAGTACCACACTCAACTTCTAGAATGTTCTTCGTCATGCCAGTTCATCGTTGACTACTTTGTTCTTTGTCTGAGGTCTTAGCCGAGGTCACTTCCTGTGTGGAAGATGTCGCCTATTTACATTTTAAATGGCCTCTTGAAGACTGGAAGCAGATTGTATGCATAACCTTTTTTTTTCTTTCAAATCCCCAACAACACATAACTCTGCAGCTGATGCCCAGCAGGTGCTTGGTGTGGGCTTGGCATGAACCATTAGTCAAAGATACCTGGCGACTAACACTCAGCCTCTTAGCTTGGACTGGAGTCTGGCTCCAGCTCAGCCCCTCAACCACGCTGCAGGTGCTTCCAGAAGGCCTCCTATGTGTCAGGTACCACCCCAGGTGCTAGAGCTGTAATGGTGGAAGGAATAGACATTGCCCCCAAACTCATGTCTTTCTTTGGTATTCCAAAATCCAGACTTTCCATTAGTTCAAACGCCCTCCAAGTCACACAAATAATTGGGATTCACAGTGTCTAGAAAGTCGTATAGCTGAACTCTGCAGCTGAGATAGGGTGTTTCAAGGTCTACGTCAAACCACACTCTTCGATTCAGCTCACTTTCCACCTTGGGCCATGCAGAGCCTCTGTCCTTTTTTCCCCCTTTCATCCTTGATTTCCATTCCCATTCTCTCTCCCATAAGCCTTATTGTTTAATATGCATCCTTTAATATGCTCAGAACCTCATAAATTATGTGCTTTATGTGTTTAATTCCCATTGAAAGTTTCTATGTTCAAAATCATTCTGTTTCTCAATTAGAATGTTTACAAAACCTGGCCAGGTTGCTATACCTTATTTATCTAATTCATTTAGAATGCTGCATATTTGTATTAGTTTTCTATGGCTGCCCCAGCAAATTGCCACAAATTTAGGGGCTTAAACATGTAAGTATATTGTCTTACAGTTCTGGAGGTCAGAAGTCTGGAATGGTCAGAAGTCAGAAGCTGAAGTCGAGATACTGGCAGAGCCTGTGCTCCTTTCCAGGGATGTATCTGTTCTCTGGGCTCTATGGCTCTAGCGCAGACTCAGTCCCCTTGCCTTTTCCAGCTCCTGGAGGCCACTATGTTCCTTAGCATGTGGCCTTTTCCTCCAACCTCTCAGCCAGCAATGGCACGTCACGTCTCTCCCATCGTCCCTCTGCCACACTTAGGGACCTTTGTGATGACATTGGGCTCGCCTGGATAATCTCAAATAATTCTACTGATCAGCAGATTAGCAACTTTATTTCAAGCTGCAACCTAAATTCCCTTTGGCATATAAAGTAACATATTCAGAGCTTCCAGGTTAGGACACAGACTTTGGGATGTTGGGTTTGGGGGGATTATTTTGCCTACCACCGTATTCCATAGTATATTCCCACCACATTTTAATGAACCAGGTTTCCATCTTCTGGGAAATAAAACTCCAGTTCTCTGCTAAAACAGACAGAGACGCTCATCCTAGCAGATCTATGAGAGAAATTTCTCTGAGATGTATATGCCTAGTGATGGTGTTACTGAATCTTCATACTTACGGTTATACTATATCATTTCAGAAAAATGTTCAATTTCTGTCTCTCAAGCAGGCTAGCGGTATTTCTATAGAAAATATCTGACAAAGACCTTAGAGCTGTCCCCAAATTTCTTCTCTTCACTTTCCAGGCACATGGTGGGACTTCCCTTCTCTGACTGCTTTAAAGTCAGATATGATCATGTGCCTGCATTGGCCAATGACACGTGAGTGGCAGTGAGACTGTGTCCTGAAGACCAAAGTTTTAGGAGCCAGGGCACAGCTCTGGCTCCTGCCATGTAAGGTCACAGGCACCCATGTTGATACAGAGCCTCCATCAAGCTGGGTGTCTGAGTGACTCCTGGGGACGGAGACCACCCGTACCCTCACCAACCAATTGGATGTGGACTGTCAGAAAAAATAAAATCCAACTTTTACTAGGTAAAGCCACTTAATTGTACAGTTTTTATTACTGCCCCATAAAGTAGCCTATCCTGTTATGTCTTTACAGCCAGAAAGAATCTAAGTGTAAACTCAATGTAGGTGTTCAGAATTTTTATAAAGCACATTTTATCACTTGATTCTTCCTTTAGGCCTCAGACTTATGAGCGGTCTTTCCCTTCCTGCCCACGCACACTGAAAAGATATACTGAAATCATCTCTTTACCTGACACTCTTGCTCACGAGTTGGTGACAGGTGCAGTCCCTCCATGTGACAGTGTGGTCCTTGAACGCAAGGACGACATCCCTTCATCATGCCTCGGTACAAAAGGCAGACAGTATCTGGCACATTGGTAGTAGTCAAATGACGCTGACTCAAGGGGCTGTTCTTCCCATTTACATATGCTGACCAAGGCTCAGGGTGGGTAGGAGTCTGGCGAAGGTCATACAGCCAGGAAGAAGAGGTGTCAGGATGAGAATCCAGGTCCCAGTGCAGTGAAATTCCTCCTTGGCACCCCGTGACACTACCCAGGACCCCTCCCTGCCTTGCTCACACCTACTAGAGAAAGGCACGGTTCCCTTCCTTGTTTTCAGAGAATGTGGGAATGATGGGCCTGGCATCTATTTCCGATGAAATTAGCATCTGGGCTAATTGCCTGTCAGCATCTCTGCTACACATTTGCTAATACTTCCTCTTTGCTCAGTTAGAAAAGAAGCCCCACAAATCTCCTTCAGCAGACGGGGTATCATACGCCACAACGTAAGCCCGGCATCTCAGGAGACATGAACAATCAAATCAGCAAGTGTTCCCGGAAGTAAATACAGACTGGAAGGTATGCGGACATACGGGGAGGCTCTGGGCAGGAAAGGGGGACCCACATTCAGCTTAAAATGTAAATCAGAATGAGGGAGAAACCAAAATGATCCATTTCCTCTCATCGTATAAAATGTGGTTAACAGCGATCCCAGAAGTAATCAGAGGCTGGCTGTCAGCAGATGGCGCGGCTTCCCTTATCAGTCAATCAGCTGGGCTAACATGACCCTACGGAAATGTTTTTCTCCCCTGCATCTGTGCAAATAAACACTGGCAATTCCTAATATTCAGCTGCTTGCCTGTAAAGTGATCTAAATGATGTAAACTTAATTCACAAGTGGTGGCTCACCTCCAGTTGGACCTAAAACACCAATTTGTTAAATCTTCTGATTTTTCCCTTTTCTTCTTGTTCTTGACCCTGACAGATTATCACCCGGAATGTTAGTAAATTGTTCCAAACCAGCGGGTCCCATTTGTTTTATGACTCAAACATCTACTTCTTTGAAAGGGAATGATGGTTGTGACCTCAGATGGCTAGAGGGGATGGTTAATGCGCTATCCCCAAAGCGGTCAGAATTTGGAAATCTGGAACCAGGAGGCCGAAGGATTTGACTGATATGGAGCTAGTAATGGACCTGGGGAAGGTTAAATGTTTGTGGCTGATGCAAGAAAGCCCTAATCTCCAGAGGACATGACATATTGCAGTGGTCAAGAGCTTAAGATCTGGACCTGGGTTTGAATTCTATTTTCCACGTAGTTGCCCCTTGCCCTGGAGTGATTTACTCAAACTTCTCCACCCTGTTTCACAGCTCACCTGGAAAAGGGGGACAGTAGGCTTAGATAGGGTCATTGTAGGAATTCAGTGAAGTAATTTATGCAAATTCGTAACACAGTCCTTGTGTGAACATCAGTAATAACAATCATATATATTCCATTAAGGAATGGTTATAGATTCCTGATACAAGGATACCCAGCCTGGGATAAGAATTCAAGAATTCAGAAGGTAGCCCAGGACACACAGATCTCTGGAGTCTGGGGGAGCAGGCAGTCCTAGAGGAGAGAAAAGCGTCATCCAGATGGACCAGAGACACCATCTCTGGATGTGGAGCAGTGGTGAGGCTCTGATTACCATGGCCAATGGAGCTGCTCAAGGAAGAGCTGGCTAAAGGCAAGGTCCCTCCATTGGAGCAGGTGAGAGTTGGGAGACGGACTGAGTTTGCTAGACCAGCCAGCTAGCTGTTGCCACTGAGAAAGGACTAGTTCTCAAAGTAGACTCCAAAGGAGTGGTCAGAGCAGGGGCTCTGCCAGCTTCTCAAAGTAGACTCCAAAGGAGTGGTCAGAGCAGGGGCTCTGCCAGCAGAGGGCAATACCACCCAAGCCGGTATACCACCCAAGCAAGTTACCCTCTTGCTTAAAACTCCTCAATGGCTCCCCATGGCCGTAGGAGAAAAACTCCTTCCCATGGGCAATGGGGCTGCCCCTTTGTCTTGCTAATAGGTTTCAGCACCAGGCAAGTTCACTATGGATTCCGTGAGACCGAGGAATGACAATGGAACGTTCTTGGGGTGAAAGGGTTCATCACCTGGCTTGTTCTCCCTGCAACAGGTCGAGCACTAGAACTACATCTGCATCCAACAGTCTGCCGGTCTGTAATCCTCCTTGTCTCTGCCACTGGGCAGAGCCCTTTATATAGTGACTCAGTCAGTAATAGCTCATTGCCTGTGGGTGTGGAAGCAGTAGCCTAGCAGCAGGCCAGTTACATCATCAGGTCGTTTAGGTTCAGGTGAGGATCCTGACCATAGGAACTTTCAGTTTATCCACACCCTTCCTAAAAGCACTGCAACGTCACCTCCCTCCTTGTCCCTCCAAGCATCTCTCTCCAGGCACATTGGCCTCCTCTCCGTTCACCAAACACTGAAAGCTCTTTCCAAGCCTGCAGCCTTTGCAATAGCTGTCTCCCCTGATACTCGCCCACGTCCACTGTACCCAGTTAAGTCCTGTTACAACATACATTTCAGCTCCAGCATCACTTCTTCAAAGAAGCCTTTCTAGGGTGCTTATAACAATCATCCTGGTGTTACAGCCCCATCTCTCAACTGTCCTACAGGTCTGGCAGCTAATGGCTTTCCACTGTGGCCGCCCCACATGCCTCAAATCCCTTGTTAATTTCCTTGGCCTTTGTTGGTACTTCCTCCTTTAAAGACTCTTCAAAATCCCAAATTGGACTAGAATCTTGACTGATAATGCCCTTCTCAATCAGGAAAAAGTGAGGTCAGAGGCTTGTTCACACAAGTCTACACACCTGGGATTCTCTAAGCGCTCTCCGAAGCATCCTCCTGCCTCCCCTGTCACTGCCGCATCAGCTTCGAACGTGCAGGCAATCCGCATGTGTTAAGACAGTTGAGTGGAAATGGCTGCATGGCCAGAAATGGGCTGGGAAATGTAGCCCAGAACCCTCCTGCATCTTCCCACTCTGTCCACACCTGGACGTGGCTGTCGTCACGTGGCAGGAGGCTGCACGGCTCCAAGCAATTGAAGCAGTAGGTCAGCCTTCAGCTCAAGGAAACTCCTGAAGCAGAAGAGGGAGGTGTAATTACCCTACCTGAAGCGACTACCCCAAGGACACCGGTGCCTTGGTGCCCTAGGGCCTGGGAGCGTTTCCCCTGGGATGGCCTGAGAATGCAGAGCTGATGGGGAAAAGGCACGAACTGCAGCTTTGTGCACCCATGCTGTGGTCCGCTCTCCCTGCAGGCTTTGGAGTCCCAGCAGGACTGACAGCAGCTGCCTTCGGAAGTGTCCCTCGGAAAGGTCCTCAAAGATCATTTACGGCCCCCAGCTTGTGGTGTGACCTGTGATTTTCTCAACAGTGCAGACGTACGGTTTTCAACACCATGATTCTGGTCTAAGCCCCCAAGATACCTGCTGCCCAGCTTCAACCGTGGTCCAAACTGAAAGCACTCAGAGGGCATCCCTGAGAGGCAGAGATCTGCAGCTTCAAATCCTGGAGACCACTTGGGACTTGGAAAGGTGACATCCAACTGCAGCATCTGGGGCCAACTGACCAGTCCATGTACCACTGCACGATGGGCTCCGGCCTTGGCTCAGAGCGGGCCAAAGATTCTCATCTGCTCCATACCTATGAGCTTCAGAGGGTGTCTGTCATCACCGGCTGCTCACCAGCCCCCTCCCTTCCTTTGGGCATGGGGGGCTCTCACACTGCACCGCGCATGCTCTGATAGCACGTCAGAAAACTCTAGTCGCAGCAGGGCAGCTGAGAGGCGGCCACTCTCACCACCTGGAGATAGCCAGAGATGGAGAAAGTATGCTGACTTTAGCAAATTGAATAGTGTCTCCCCGGATTTTGAGTCTTCAGCAAATTGAGGGTCAGAAAAGAAATGGGTTAGAATTCACTAATTCCAGGCGTGCGTTAGTGCCTTGCTAAATTACTCACTTAAGCAGCTAGAGTCCAGTTATAATAAAAAGCATGACAAATCACAAGCCTTCATGATGATTTGACACCATCAACATAAAAAGCCTCAATGTCATGAGCCTACTGAGTACAGCAGACGTTGTTGACACCTGACCTAGACCCCATGGGTGCCTTTAGGCTACATGGTGTGCCCCGGGCTTCTGTGCACGTACAACAGCCAGCTAGGGGAACGCTCACAGAGGCCGACCTTGGCTAATGGAGCTGGCTTTGCTCACAGGCATGGAAAGCCACAAGCTCCTTGGAATTTATGTCCATTTCCCACCCTCCTCCTGAGGGTGGCTCTTAAATGACTGACAGGCACAGTAGGAGGAAATCCCCATCGCCCTGCCGCAGATTCTCAGGCTCAGCCTGCCTGCCCAGTTTCCCCTAGGAGAGCAGGCTGAAGCTCCCCTCCGTGGGACTTTGCCTGGACTTGCTCCCTTCTTCGGCATCTTCCTCTGCCCTGCTCCCCCTTCTCCTGCTCTCCCCTGGGAGCCTCGCCATGCACCTGAGGCCTCAGGCCGGGGTCTGCTCTGGGGTCACCTGGGCTTCATCAGCTCTGACATCGCATTCACCCCTGTGGCAGCATTTCAGAGGCGAAGGAAAGAAAGGGTAGACGGATTCTGGAGACCAGCCCCTGATCAGACATACCCTCTGCAGATCTTTTCTCCCATTCAATAGGCTGCCTTTTCACTCTGTTGATGGTTTACCTTGCAGAGCAGAAGATTTTTAGTTTGAGTCCCACTTGTCTGTTTTTATTTTCGTTGCCTGTGCTGTCAATGTCACTCATGAAATGTGTTGCCAAGACTGATGTCATTTAGTTATTAGCATCCCCCCACATCTTCTTGCAGAATTTTTACCTATAGTCAACAGCAATATATTGCACACTTAACATCTTTTAAGAGGATCTCATGTTAAGTATTCTTACCACGATAAAATTTTTAAACAAAGAAAGGGTGGGTATATTTGCTCAAGAAACGAATCAAAGAATTACTGCTGACATGTAAAAGCCCAAAATAGACTGTAATACATTAAACCCATTCCAGACCCTACCCTCAGCAAGCTTATTGATATCCATAGCTATATTTATACATTTCACAATCTATCTTTATATGGCATACATGCATACACACATGTAGTATACAGACAGAGAAAATTAAGCAGGAAGAATCAAATCTCTAAAGGCGAAACTTGCAGCCTGTCCACTGCAGAAGCACAAAAGAACATGATTCCTTCCCTCAAGGGAATGTTTGTGGGAAACCAGTCTGGCTCCTTTGGCATCACTCTTAAAGGGTCAGGGCATGCCTCAAAAAATCAGAATCTCCCTTCATAACCGCCTCCTAGGGATGTGACATCCATGAAAATACCTAAAGGCTTGTGTGGCTATTTCTATTTTGGGACCGCTCCTTGGGAGGAATGTGTTCCATGCACTTCCTGCAGTGAGACGCCGTGAGGAGCAGAAAGACTGTAGACACAGATAAACGGATGTGACCTCTGCTCACTACTTCTCTGGCTTTGGAGCCCAGATAGTACAGTGTTCGTCTAAAGCACCTAGCTTGGTTCTTGGTACAGAGCAGCGCTCCCTGAAGCTTATTTTCTCTCTGTCCACCATACTCTCTCTTTCAAGAATTCAGGCCTAAGGAATATGAACTAACTGAATCGAGGCTAAGAAACAGTCCAACGGAAAGGACTTTTGAAGACAGATACTTGGTAATCTCTTTGAAGGCAGAGGCTAACTCTTTTAAGTATTCAGTACAGTGTCAAGCCTGCTGGAGTTACCCAATAAGCGTTTAAATAATAATTGCCTAAGAACTGGACTTTGATCTCAGTTTCCTTGGAGAGGCCGCCACCTGGTGGACACCTTTCAAAACAGCACACCTCTGGAACCCGTGTGTTCCTAGGGCCATTTAAACCGTGACAGTTTTATCTACTATCATTTATTGTTCCTGGGAGCCCACACAAGTAACGATGAGTTCCCAGAGAAGCGGAAAGGGCAATTTAGAAGGAAAAGAGCAACTTCTAGGGTACTAAAAAGATCAATGCATTTTCTTGCTTCTAATCCTTCACCTAGAGACTCCACCTTGTCTCATGTCCTGGCCCTCAGAATTACAAGTGAAAGTTAGCACCTGAAATCCTCAGACTTCAAAGCACATTAATCATCTAAAAAGCAGCCCTAAGCTAATCCAAGTGATGAGGAAGAGACAAAGGCCACATTGAGTTCTCCTGGTCCATTAGTAGCTGGCCTAGTTAGCAGGAAACCTTAGAGAGAGATCTGCTCTCTGCTGCTCTGCAATGTTACCAGCACCTGAGCATTCTGAGATCTAAGATAAAAAATCAGTTTTCATGGAAACACACTTGCAACATACCCTGATTCTCCAAATGGCAGATATATTGGTAGCAGAGAGCAGAAAGGAAATTCTAAATGGAAGCAGGGGGGAGTCCTCGGTTCCCATTAAGTAAATCTGTGATAAAATGGAAAAAGGACAGCTTTAAAGGCCAAATGACTCTGGATACAAATCCCAACTGTGTAAAATCTTGGACCAAATATTCAGCCTTTCTAATTTCCCCACATCTGTAAAATAAATTGATAAATGCTCCTTTCTCTAACCACCACATGGCCGCCTGAGTGACGGTTCCCACCTCTCCACCACCATGACAGGGACAGCCTTCAGCAGAGCTGATGTTCAGAGGTAAACCACATCATGCCTTCAAGCAAATTTTTGGGTTTCATTTATGACTACATGTCATGATGCCCTGCCTTACTCAGATAATCACCCCCATTTCATCAGCTGGTTGTTTTCACCAGGAGTCCATGGAAGTCTAAGGTCAAAGAAGCACTTATTAAATAATGTCCACAAGTTTCCTGCACAGAGTTTTCAATCAGAGCCAATAATGGAAGGAAAGTGCTGCCCACTTCCATCAATTCATTTCTGCCTCAGCTTCCTGAAAGATCCCCGTTAGCGATTGTGATCAGCTCCACGTGGGGGAAACCTGCAAACCTTTTCAGTTAATTGGCCCAGGAAAAGAAAAAAGGTACTTGAGTAGAGTTCATGTGACATGGGCCGACCTCGGCCTTCACCCTCCCTAAGCGGTTATTTCCGGAATGGAAAGGAGAAGCTGGAAGATATTTATGTCGGTGGCAAAAGCCCTCGCCTCGGTGTTGGGTAAAAGCAAAGTGGGTTGGGAGGCTAGGGACATTGAGACAATTATTATAATGTCCTCCCATCCCAAGAACAGAGCACACGCCACGATCCTTTCACTGGCTGATCCCAAGTGTCTTTCTTTGTTTCTAGAGATAGTCAAAGACGCCAACAAACTCATTTCCTGCCATATTGGAAAGTTGGCGCCGGTTTCACAGCCGGGATCCCGTGTTGAAGTCCGATCAGGTTCTTCTCAGTATTATCCTTGAACAGAACACCGAGTGAGGGCTGGCAGTGGGAATCGAGCACAGCCGTCTACCGGGGAGGAGGAACAGTGGGGGAAATCCGCAGGGCACGTGAAACACCTCACGAGAGCCCTGCGCCTAGCAGCTGTCGGTCTGCAGCTCCCTTGCGCAAGTGGCTTGGCTTGGCCTCGGTTTCTTATTCTACAAAATGGGCGTGATATCCCTCACCGCAGAACCCTGTGATGAAAAGCAAGATTAATCCCGTTCTGCAAGTTCATAAAAATGCACATTGAACATGACCTGTGAAAAGGGCTTACTATAGTGCCTGACACAACGGGTGCTCCAAAAAAAAGGCATTTTGTCTTTATGATTATCTGGAGAGGAAATTTGGGGAAGGCAGCTCAGCATAACCTTTTCACACATCTGGTCAGGCTGGGGTTTGGATGGGGCCTGACACTCAATTGTAAATCCAAAGCTCATGCCCTCTTCTCTGGGGCAGGGATCCCCAAACTTTGGTGGGCGTCGGAATCTCTTGGGAGGCTGGCTAAAAGTGAACATTCCAGGGCCTCATCCCCGATTCTGATCCAGCAAGCCCGGAGTGGACCCCGGATTCTAATGTAAGCAGTCTTTAGAACTTACTCCATAGTTCCTCTCAATGTAAAGCACTGTATCCCTGTTACCATTAGTTTTCACCATATAACAAAGGTTAGAAGGAAGGTGAAAGTTCGGCACAGCTTGTTCAGAGATTAAGAGAAAAACACGGTCAGGCAGGTACACACACACATCCATACATATGTCAAAAGAACCTTTCATTCTACTCACTCCAAATGGTGATAGACAGTCAATGTACTAAAACTCCATGGACCTAATAAATGATAAGTTCAAATATGTCTGGTGAGTCCATAATTTTGACCATAAAAACTGTTCAATCTCTCAAAGAGTCTCTTTGATAACATTTGAAAGACTGGGGAAGTGACATTCATTCATTCATTCAGCAAACATGTAAACAGACAAACTTAAGTAAATCGAATATCCCAGCATATGATAAGTGTTATGAAAGGAAAAAATCTGGGTGCTAAGACAAAACTGTCGGGGGTCAGGGAGTGTAGGCTAGAATGCTCTTTCTGAAGAACAGACATGGAAGCAGTGCCAGGGGCTCCGCTGTGAGAAAGCCAGGCTGGGGGAGGGGAACCGGCAAGCGCAGGCCCTGAGGCAGGCAGGCGCTGGGGGCTCAGGCAAGAGAAAGCAGCCCTGTGCTCTGTGTGTGAAGGCCAGGCAGAGAGTGACATGGAGCAAGGCTGGAGAGGGCAGGGGTCCCACAGGGCCCCACAGGCCCTGGGCAGGGGTTTGAGTTTTATTCTAAGTAGTTGGGGCAGCCACTGGAAGCTTTTGAATGGGAGAAAACAAGATCAGGTCTGCCTCCTAAAATAATCACTCTGGCCCCCGTGTGGAAAATGGACTGAAGGCACCAGAAGCAGAGGCAGGAGACCAGTGGGAGAGCTCACGGGGAGAGAAGCCAACACGGGGGCAGGAATGCCAGGCTCGGCCCAGTCTCTGCCCTGGGCTCCTGGTTACATACGCACCACTGCCCTCAAGGGGACCTGAAACAAAGCACCTGACAGACCACAGGCCTGAAGGTCTTGTTTCCCTCTGCCCTCTCCAGGCCAAGTTGACGGCAGGACAGCCTCTGTCCCCTTCAGCTCTTGGAACCTATTGAACACATTTCCCTTGAGAAAAAGAAAGAAGTCTTTCCAGGGGCCACTCCTGTCTCAGGCTCTGCCTCCCACTCAGGCAAGGACCACCTGGTTAACTAGCCCAGTCGCTCTCAGGGCACGGGAAGGGCGTTGGTGACTGTACCCCCAGGGGACTTCTGGCAATGTCTGAAACATTTGTGGCTGTCACAGGGTGGGTGATAGGTGCTACTGGCATCTACTGAGTCAGGCCAGGGATGCTGCTGAACGTCCTATAAGATAGAGGATAGTCCTCCCAACAAAGAATGACCTGGACCCAAATGTCAGCAGCGCCTGGGCTGAGCAACTCTGGATGAGAGGCTCGTCCAAATGTTATTTCTTCTCCTAAAAAGCCAGTGTCTCCCGAAGCAGTTCCTG
The DNA here is from genome assembly GCA_032199065.1 of Smutsia gigantea. Classification (NCBI taxonomy): domain Eukaryota; kingdom Metazoa; phylum Chordata; class Mammalia; order Pholidota; family Manidae; genus Smutsia; species Smutsia gigantea. The sequence continues at coordinate 212,272 of JAVSCE010021162.1, forward strand.
AAAGGGAAGGATAAGGAAGGATTCAAATCCTTGTAAACAAGGCGGGGGAAAGGAAAAATGGCAAGCATTTATTGATCTCCTGCTGCATGCAGGTCACTGCACTTTATATGCAACTCATTTCCTATTTGTTTGGTGTTTCAAAAAATTGTTTTAAACAACAGACGTATATAAGATGGGTGTTTTATTACTTCCCTAGTACAGATGGGGAAACAAACTGAGATCCCCTCTGGACAAAGTAACCTTTCAAAAATCACAGAGCTGGGATTCAAACCCAGAGCTCACTGACTCCAAGTGCAGGGCACTTCTCTGAATTCCATAAGACCTCTCAGGTCAGCTGGAGGGGAAGCAGAGCAGTCAAGACTGATTGCAGGAGTCTGCTGTCTTGCCTGGGAAATGTAGATAATTTAGAGTACAGGGGTTACAGAGATAATCATCCTGTCTAGTTTCACAGGCCACCCAGATGGAACTCTGAACACCTTCTCTGCCGCAGTCCGTGCTCTACACCCACCCCAAGCCCCACAGCCCGCACCCCTTCAGGCTCTTGCTGTTCCGGGGGCAGAACCTCCTTCTCAACCAGAAGTCAGTCCTTTCATGAGGCTAAAGGTGAAAGGAACAATATCATCTGACAACCAAGTTCCTCAAACAAAGAAACACCATTATAGGCTGAGTAAAAGATTCAGAGGCAAAACTCAACCAGCATGTCCTGATTTGATGCCTACTGTGTGCAAGGCTCCATGGCAAGAATAGTAAGTGTAAGAAACAGTGTTCAGGCCCCTTTCACTCATTATAAAATGCTTTAGCCAGCATATATTTTAGCCAAGCTGAATGGAAGGCTTTGAGGTACCAGGACAGAGAGAACAGGATGACCCCTGAGCTCCATGGGCCAATGACCTAAAAGTGTTAATTTCTAAGTAAAAGTGCTACTTAAGATCATGCTGAAAGCAGCCCTGAGTCAGGTGGAGAACAGACACTGTCCCGTGTTTGATGATTGAATAAATGAGTATAAAAAAGAATAAGTACCATGCAAAAGGGCAGCTAAAGTGCTGGGAAAAGGAAGGTGCAGAAGCGAGGGAAAGACAACCAGCCAGAGAGAAACCGGAAAATGTTTAGTGACGGATTGGCCCTTAATCTTAACAAAATACAAGACGTATGGGTATGAGAAGACTTGTGTCTTGGAAAAGAGTGAGTCAGAGTTCTGGAAAAATGCCTTCTCAGGCTGGAAGGAGTAATTTTCCCAGAGATGAGAGCCTTCTGGACAGAGGGAGAGACGGGATGTAGCAAGGATTGGTCGAGTGCCACAGGGGAGACTGTGTATTTGGAGCCCTTCACCTATTACCCTCCTTAGACTCACAAGAACTATGAGGTAGGTGCTTTGATGGAACCCAGTTAACAGATGAGAAAGCTGGGCACTCACCTACAATCCCAGCAGGTAAGCGGTGAGGCCCAGATGGGATCACAGGCCCTTTGGCTCAGAGCAGGTGACTGAAAACTACAGTGCATGGGCCAAATCCAGTGTGTCACCTGTTCTTATCAATTAAGTTTTATTGGAACGAAGACATGTCCATTTGCTTGCATATTGTCTGTGGCTACTCCTGTGCTACAATAGCAGAGCTGAGTGGTATGACAGAGGCATATGATCTGCAAAGCCTGGAGTATTTACGATCTAGCCCTTTACAGAAAAGTCTACCGACTGCTGCTCCATAGCTCATGGTCTTGGCTTGGGTGGCCCAGAGAGTCCTGGGCTGACAGCACTGAATGGAGTCCTCTGCCTGGGGGACACTGCTAGCCCCTCCCTCCTCTATGGGGCAGAACTCAAGGGTCTTCTCAGGACATACAAAGCCCTGAAAGAAAGCACATCCCTGAGTGCTGGAATTCCTGTGGCATCTCCACTATTTATACTGAAAACACCACAAGCACTCATTTTTCATGCTATTTCAGCTGAAAACAGCCATGGCAGGACCACAATCTGGAGATCAGGGACTGTGGGGGAGAACTTGTTTATGCAGCCCGGCTCAGCCTACCGCGCCCCAGGTTGCCTGTCCCAGGTGCACTGGGCCCAGGCCAGGCTTCCTTCTGGGATCGTGGGCTTGAGGAATGAGGGGAAGTCAGGAGGGCAAAAGGTACTTCGCTGGGAACGTTGCCTCCTCTAATCTAGAAAAGCATGAAAAGCCAAGCTGGCGTTCACACACTCACCTTGTCCGACAGCCTAACATGGGTCATTAATTGAAATAAAATGAAACGAAATGGAAACCAGATGTTAGCATATATTCACCCACATGAAATCCAAAGACAGATCACCAGATGCAAATGCATCAGAATATTAGCAGTAGTTATTTAAGGGGTGTGGGGTTACATTTTCCTCTCTCTATCTTAATCACTTGGTTTGGGTTTATTTTTTCTTCATAGCACTTAGACGAAGAAAAGATTTTTTAAAAAGGCAGATAACATTATAACTTAGAATTATTTTGCATTTCTACTAGTAAGAATGTAAACTCCATGACAGACTGTGTTTGCTGTTCACTGCGACATCCCTGGTGCCTGGCATACAGCAGGGAGCATAGTAAGTGTTCCATTAATGGTTGTTGATTGAATAAGTGGTTATATTTTTATATATGTCAGATGATCCACAAGGAACACAATTATTGTTTTAATTTTTTTAAAAGCACATTACCTAGAAATATGTACCAAGTATTTATTGACTACCTACTAAGTGTCCACACCATTTTCCCTTCACCCCAGGAAGCCTTGCATGGAACAAAATTCATAACGAATATTTAATTAATGCCTCATGAATATTCCAGGCCATGCAAATTGTGCAAACCACCCCCACCATGGTTACCACCTACTTTGAGAATAATATATAAAAACAATTGAGTACTCGTCTTTAAGAGCTTAAACATTCCACTGAGGCCATCATCACAAACCGTGAGTGTCTGGAATGCATTTTCCGGGGAGATAATAAAACTGAGCTGCAACCAAAGTGCAGAGGGGAAATCAAAGTGGTTCTGGATAAGTTATCACGAGTCATCGTGAGGCCAGCAACTGGTGTGAATAAACAAGTCAGCATTTATGAAACTTTCCAGCACAAAGCCTGGCACCCCACATGCCTCACCCCACTAGCCGCCTTCAAGCCCCAAACGCTGGAGATCAAAGTGAAAGCACAAATGAACTGGAGAGCATTGGGAAGGTACCTACAGAGTGTCAGGGGCTCTGTAAGTTAATGTATGCTAAGTATTAAGCACGAGATGTTCAGGCAGATCTTGCCTCATTTTTTCCCCTTTCACAAACATGGTAATGAAACCTTTATTTTAAAGTCCACTTATTAATGTTGAGTAAGAAAGGATACCCAGAGAATAGCCAAGATTGCCAAATAAGCTGGCCTGACTGCATTGCTCAAGTCTGACTTTCCAGCGAAACAAGACTGGGGCTTGGTTATACTAATAAAGCCTATGGCTCTGTGGGTTAACCTGCCCACTCTGGGCCTTCATTTCAAAGATGCCCGTGACAGCTACACCTTTATCTATACCACATCTGCCAGCTGGTATATTATAGGGGGAAGTCAAGGGCAGCTGGGAAAAAGAAAAAGACCTTCAAAAAGTAAAATAAGCATTCTTAAGATGATACCACCCTCCACCGCCGTCTCTCAGAACTATAGGAAACAGACCTACACCACACTGAGCACTGGAGCAACCCTTCCAACCCTGGGAGAAAACAAAAAAAAAAGCCAAACCAAAATGGCAGCCAGTGAAATTGAGGCCACACTAAGAAAGATTGCTGAATGGTGGATTTTTTAGACATTATCTATTCATTCAAAAATGAGTGTGAATCACCTACTGTGTGGCAGGCCTAGGTGCTAGGAAGAAAAGACTAGCTCTGCCCTAACGTCAAGTATGATTAACTCCTAGAAACATGTTATGATTTGCTAATGGCCTTCTATGAGCCAAGTTTTATGCTATGTGCTTCTTAAATGGCATTCATGCATCCCGTAAGTGTTTACGAAGACCTACGTGTGTATAATAAATACACTGTTCTAGGCAATGGAACACACAAAACCCCATCCTCAAGCATCTGACTGCCAGTCAGTGTGCCACCCCCCTGCAGACATTATTCTAGGAGAAGGGGTGAGAGAAGATATGACCTATTCAAGGTCACACACCAGTGTGACCTTCCGGCCTTCCTCCTCCCCCTTAAGAGCCTGCAGGGGCCGGCTGGCCAAGCGCAGGGGGACGAGTTTATTCGTGATGGCAACTTGAGCTTGTTCTTGCTTCTACACAGACACACTGGTTATTAAGCCCACAATAATATTGTCTACGTCGGCCAAAATATAATAATAGTAATAAATAACAATAATTTTCCCTCTCATTTTTCTTCAAACGCATAGCCCTTTTCAAGCTAATTTGTTTTTCATCAGACAGAGTCAGAGTTAACAAATGCTTCACTTGCCTTTTAACATTGTTGTGAGAAATATTCAGGGAGATCATAATGAAGAAGGGCAAACCGGCCCTCGCTACCTCCCTACTGAGGACACAGGGGGTCGGGGTGGGGGTAGGGAATGGGGAGTAGGAGGCCCAAGTCTCAGGGCCATTGTTTCTCAACCTCATCTTACTTTTTGCCTGGTGACCATCAGCTAAGTGCTGTCAGAACTTCTGATTTTCCAACTGAAGCCAGAAATCTGGATTGCTGTGTCAAATCTCTCACTATTTCCATATAGGCAATCAATTTTTAGGAAGAATTTAAGTGTGTATACCAACATTTTGCTGGCTAAACAATACATATTTTGGTGTTAAATCTGTTACAGGTCTCTGCATTATTCCAAGTGTTCTTTCCAGCAAATATTGTGCACTTATCAATGGGCTTTCCCTTTCCATATTTATAGACATGCCATAAAACCAACTATATACAGAGAAAAAATGTGCTTATGTCTAATAGCATTATATTCCAAGTACCAAATATAAGATGTTGACAACAAATGCAATAAAAGTTTAGAGAAGAAAAGAGGATTCCAGAATATTCAATTCTTGAATAACTGTCATGGAGGAGAGGAGACTGTACCTTGGATTTGAAAGGATGGGTCTAATTTGGACATGCCAAAAAGTGGCAGAAAAGCAGATCAGAAAGAGATGGAGCAGGAACGAAAGCTCAGGATGAAAATGAGCAAGTAAAGGTTAAGGGAATGTAAATAAAAGAACACTGAGAGAGGAGAAAGGGTGACAAGGAAGTTGCAGAAGGTGAAGGAAGAAAGTATCTTCAGGCAACTGAGGCAAATAATTGTGTATCAAAGGGCAGCAGTCTCTGGCCCACCTTGTAAGATCAGGTTAGGGAAGAGACTGAACTCTTGAGGGCAGAACGGTACGCCATGTCTTCTGATGTCCGCCACACTTAACACAGTGCTTGACATGTAGACAGCTTCCAGGGGTGATTTTAAGGATGAAATGAAAGCATATACATATATGAAGGCAGATTTCATATATATGAAAGCATTCTGACCAGCACAAAGTGTGCACGATGTCAAGGGATTATTAATATTGATGAGGAGACAGTGTTTTCAATGGAAACTTACACAGGACTCTTGAGAGAAGAAGAAATTGAGGGTCTCTGGCAATCATTGATACTGTTGTCAGAGTTCAGCAGGCATTTCCTTCTCAAAACAATGGGGGAAACTCATTCCACTGATTTCTGATCCAACTGGGGATATTGAGCCAATAGTGGAAGGGCAATAGAGGTTAACATGGTGCCCTTTTTGGGATCTCAGAGTAAAGAGACACACCCTAGCCTTCCCCCGAAGTCTCCCCTAATTAAAAAATGCAATAGCTTTTAATATAAAAAAGCAGGAAGTGTTATATTCATCTAAAGCTATGGTTCACTTTCAATCACATGACAGCAAGCTTTGGAATTGGACAGAACTGGGTTCAAGGTCCAGCTCAGCCACTTACCAGCTCTGCCACCTTGGACACCTTACTGAGTTCCTCCAAGCCTCTTCCTAAAGGGACAAGGCAGTGTCAGCCGTGTGCATCTCGTGTGGCTTGATGACAGGAAGATGGACAGTGACTGCTAATTGCCTCATGGCAATAGCAAATCGGACACAAAATGACCTCATTTCAAGGAGACGTCAAAAGCCAAAGAGCTGATTCTGTTGAGTTGAAAATCCCACAAAGATATCATCCAGGACATAAACCGGTTTGTGATACTCTTCTCTTTTCTGACTCCTCCGGAGTCCACGGCTACCTTCCTTCTGGGTGTTTCTCTCAGCTGGGTAATCCATAGGTGCAGATTACCCACAGCTGTCCCAGCCACAAGAAAGACCCAGGCACCCCCCAGTGACCTGCTGGCACAAGGTAGTCATTCATCATGGGCTGGAAGCTCAGCCCAGATGCACCATGGAAGGTTTTTACTGTGTTGGTATCAGCTTTCCCTGTCCATAGCCGTTTGCTCAGTCCAAAGCTTTACACTGTTTACAAATGTTTAAGAGTCTTGGACTTTTCTTCTTACTGACTTTTAGATACTTGCATCATTTATCTTTAATTTTCACTGGAAACCTCAGTGGGCAATGAAAGCAAAAGGCTTCCTTCTGCAATGTGCCTCAAGTCCTGCTGGACTGCTGCCTCCAGAAGGGGTCTAGGTGTGACGGGCTGTGTTGGGGGGAAGCACTGACATTATCCAGTCCATGCAAAAACTGAAACTGTTATTGTTGGCACTTGCTACCAGCCACACCTGCCAAGGCATTTGGCCCAGCATTGAGCATAATGTCAGCATTTAGTAAAGAGCAGGGGTTATTATTATCATTGACTTTATTCTGTTATGGTTATTTCCACAACTTGTATGTTCCAGAAAAAAAAAAGAATACATCAAAGGTAGAAAGTAACTTCTGAAGTAAATAACTTTGAAAATAACTGTTACAGAAATAATAGCAATAAAAGCAATATCAAGTGTCACTCTTATAGTCCAAGCTTCAGAGTGCTGAAACATGGGTATGGGACAAATTTGTCACTTTCCTTACTGATGTCACATATGAATGGGGACAAATAAGTGGCATAACTTCTGTGAAAAAAAAAGAACTGTTTCTTCCAGATTTCTTTTAAGTAATTTCCTACATCAGCACCATCAGATACAACAATCTGTGACCTTGGAAAAGTTGCAAAACTTAGCAGAAAGCTGATTGATAAATTACACTGAGTTTTTAATAACATGGATATAACAAATTTATTTAAGATTAAATAATACCATATTCCATGGTCTATACATGCCATGTTTTACATAGCTACTCCCTTACTTTTTCTTATTAGAGTTGCCTTCCATTTAATATTGATAATTCAAAGGATACTTTTGAGAGTAACAACATATACTCCCAATATATGCATGGAAATTGGGAAAGCTAGCTGTTCTCTTAATTTTTTAGAGTCTTGTATATAGTCTGAGAGTTTTGTGTATCATCTTAGACTATATGAGAGTCAACATTGTTCCAATTCATGCATAAGTATGCCCTTTAGATAGAATTACTCTATCCTTATTACACCCTACCACATTTCTGATTTCTAGTCTGCTAGCTTTTAATCACCAACAATGCTTCTTATACTGCACAGAAATTTGAGCAAGAACAGAAGTTCAAGAAGGAAGAATGGCGGCCTGAGAATGATGCTACAGAGCATGCACAGGTGGATAAGGTTCCTGGGGAGGCAGCCCGACAGCAAAAACAAGCGGCTTGATCCTCCATCCCTGTAGGGCTGCCAGCTGCTGCCCTACCCCCTAAAACACTTCTCTTCACTTTCCACAGGTCACAGGGGAAAATCTCATTCTCTCCATATACCACTTTGTGCTTTTCAAAATATTGTCACATCCATTACCTTATTTGATCATAACAATGACCCTGGCTGGGAGACAAGTTGGAGAGAGAATATTACAGTGTTCACATTTCACACAAGGACCCAAAGGTGTTAACTTGTCTGGGACGACATGACTATCCCACAGCAGCCCTAATATGAGAACTCAGGTCTCACAGCTTCCAAGACCAGAGTTCTTTTTAGGGTACTCCATTTCCCCCCAACTCCCCAAGGACAAAACAGGGCAGCTCTCTGGATTGATGAACAACCAGTAACACCAGAAGGTTGTGTATCCTGCCTAAATGAATAATTAAGGATTTCTGGTCCAGGTAACATGGGAGAAACACACCCCACCCTGGCTCTCCCATTGACAGTAGCTATAAAACATAAACATAATGTATGAAGCAGCCATTTGAGGACTCCGAAAAGTAAATGCTGGCATACACATTGGGGAAAAAGATCAGAATTTGAAGTACTGTTGAACCAGTGGTGGGATTTCCACTATTTTCCCCTCCCGTATACCTTGGCCTGAACTCAGCACTCTAGACCTGGCAGTGGACACCAGGGCAGAGCAGAGAGAGCTGCAGGAGAAGCCACCACATTCTGGCCTGAGGCCCTGAAAAGGGAACTTCTAACTCCAAAAGAGCATGGAAATTTCCCATTTTGTTTTCTCTTTCTTTTCTCTGTATTCTCACGTCCAATATCAATGTTGTAAGGATGACAGCAGTGATCAGTAACAGGAGCTCACAGAGCCAAAACTCTGAAGGAGAAGAATGTTACTGTCAATTTGATGGTGTCACAAACCCAAGAGAGTGGAGAGAACCTTCATTTTTCTCTCTGCTTCTCCTACCACTGGCCCTTGACACAGATGACTGAAGGGACTAATCCCCAGTTTTCTAGTTAGAGGACCGAAAGGAGGGGCCCCAGGGAACCAGAAAATGCTTAAGAGATCACAAGAACGCACACCCATACATGTGTTTATGAATACTCGCACTCCCCCACCTCCCCCACCCCCTCACCCCCCACCCCCCACCGACAGGGCATGCATCGTCTGATCCTATTCAGCGTGCCAGGGATCAATGAACACACCACCTACCTGGGCCCAGACTGACCACTAGGTGGCGCACAGGCAGGCCAGATCTCAATCACAGCCCTGAAAAGGCTTTGAAAACGGGAGAACACTAGAATCCCAGCCCACAGAATGTGCTATAGAACTTGGGGCCTGACCACAAACAGGCCAACTGACCACTAAAAGAAAAACATCAAGACTCGCCAAGGATTTTGGAAAAGACCCAGAGTCTCTCAACATAACATTAAGAAGGTTTCAGGATACAATCCCAAATTACCCAGCATGTTAAAAAATCAGCAAAATCTGAACTCACATGGGAAAAAAAAACATCGACAGACACCAACACTGAGCTAATACAAATGTTGAAGTTATCTGAAAAAGGCTCTTTAAAAGCTAGTATAAAAATACTTGAGCAAGCAACTATAAATACTTTGAAACCAAAGGAAATATAGGAAGCTTCAGCAAATAGGAGATACAAAGAAGAATCCAGTTATTTTAGAACTTAAAAGCACAACTGAAATCAAAACTCACTGTATAAACTTAACAGCAGAATGAAGATGGCAGGAGAAAGATTCAGTGAACTTAAAGATAGAGCAGTAGAAATTATCCAATCTGATTATGGAGAAAAAGATTGAAAGAAAAATGGAACAGGGCATCCGTGACCTGTGTGGACTGACAAAAGTTTTAACTTTCATGTGACCAGAATCTCAGGGAAAAAAAAGAGAAAAGTATAGTACTGAAAAATATTTAAAAGAATAATGGTTGAAAACTTCCCAAATTTGGTGAACGACACAACTTGCAGATTCAAGAGGCAGAGTAAATTCCAAAAAGTATAAGTCAAAATAAATCTACACCAAGACATAGCAGAATCTAACAGTTAAGAACTAAAGACAAAGAATGAATGAATTATCTATAAAAGAAAAAGAAACTGAAATGACTTCAGATTTCTAATTAGAAACCAAAGAACCATAAGGAAGTGGCAAAATATCTTTAAGGTTTTGAAATAGGAGAACTATGAATACAAATTCCATATCCAGCAAAAATAGCCTTCAGAAATAAAGGTGAAATAAAGACATTCTCAGATGAAGAAAAATTACTAAAACTTGTTCAGAACAGGCCTGCTCTAACCAAATTGCTAAAAGGATTTCTTCAGAGACAAGGGACATGATATCCAATAGAAATTTGGAATATTGGTAATGAAAAATGAGTGAAGGAAAGAATAAATATAATAGACCATTCTTCTCTTGAGTCCCTTAAAGTACATTTGAAGGTTGAAAGAAAAGCTAAAACATTGTCTACTGGGGTTTTCAAAACATGTAGATGGTAAAATGTTGATTTTTAGTAAATAGTAGAAAGCTAAATATATATGTAGTACATATTAGAACTTCTAAAAACTCAACAAAGACAAAGGAGATACAAGGCTTTAAAAAGAGTGGGGAAAAAAAGGTAGATAATTTGTTTTAAATGTTCAAATAACCCAAAAGTAAGCAGGGAAGGGAAAACACAGGATGGAAAGGAGACAGACATGGTTCTTACTTCCATGACAACTAAAGAAGCAGATAAGTATCTGCATTTTATGATAAAACTCCTGAAGGAAAATGGAAAGTATTCTGACGCAGACTAACAATAATGGTCAGGAAAGGCCCCTGTGAGGAGGTGAGCTTTCATTTAAGAGTAAGAACAGATCTAGGGGGCAGGGGATCCCAAGAAGGCAGAGCAGCATGAGTGAAGACCCCAAACAGGAAACTGACTGGGTGTTAGGGGAGCAAAGACCACTGTGGTTGGAGTGGTGAGCGAGGAGAATGGATGATAAAACAGAGAAGAGACAGAAAGACCATGTACGATGTTATAGGCCGTAGTCAGTAGTCTGGGTTTCACTCCAAGCACAGTGAGAAAGTGTTGTGTTGGAGAAGCAGAGTTCTATTGAAGTTTTTTGAGGAAAACCTCCATATTGTGTTCCTTAGCAGCTGCGGCACTTTGCATTTCCATCAACAGTATACAAGGGTTCCAACTGGTCTGCATCCTCGCCAGCACTTGTCTTTTGTTTTGTTTTGATAAACATGAGTCCTCTTAGATGAGGTATCTAACGGAGTCAAACTCATAGAAGCAAAGAGCAGAAGGGGCTCTTTAAAGCTTCAGTAATGCAAGATGAAAAAGTTCTAGAGGTCTATTGTACAACACTGTGCCTATAGCTAACAATATTCTACTACTGTGTAAGTCTGTCAAAGGTAGTTCTCATGTTAAGTACTCTTATCACAATACAATAACAAAAAATTTAGTAAAAATAAAAAAAGAAATGAATATTAGAATTCATCCAAAAAAGGAAAGGAAAGGGTTATTACTCAGGAGAACCCTACCTACCCCACCCCAAGGTGGGAGATTTCTGGGCAGAGCATACACATGTTCCCCCAGGGTTTGGCTGAGGATAACACAGCAAAATAAACAAGGAGGTCCCAGGCAAGAGCCAGTTTCTCATTCCTTTGACAGCTGAATGGTTAGCTTCCCTGGGCAGAAATGTGTACAAATCTGGATTACATCGAACAGTCAGATGCCTTATCTAAAAGACGACAGCCAAAGCTTGATCTTTGGCCTGCGGGGAGAATTAAAAGGTGTTTATGTTTCAGAAATAATCAGAGTCAGACATCTCAAAATTAAAATTCTTTGTCAGCCTATCAATATTTATGAATGTGTAAGATTTCCGACAGCCCCATTCCACAATTTCCATGCATTGCAGGTTCAGAGATGTTTGACCTTGGGGACAGATAGCATCTCTCTTTGCCAGCGCATTTCTCACTTCACTCTGCAGAACGAAGTTTACTTAAAACTATGACCCATCTTCTGGGTAAGTTACCTATATTCACTTTCCCACTGAAACCACCGGAGTAAGATTTCTTTACTTAAAACACACCTGGCAGGGCTGAAAAACTAAACTACGGTTCCCCTATGCACAATCAACTCCAAAAAGCCACGAGTCAATGAATGATGACTGTTAGATGCTACCGCCAATCTAGTTTGAAACAAAGGCAGATTTGACTTCAGAATAAAAGGTTCCTAGTCGTAGTTTTGACATTAGTGCATTGTGTGAACTTAGTCATATTTACCTTCAGTGGCTTCAATTTTATTATCTGCAAAGTAGTCATGGTGTGAATACGTGTGTACTGTGGGTGTGGGTGTGTGCATGAGTGAGAGTGTGTGTGTGTGTGTGTGTGTGTGTGTGTGTGTGTGTGTAAAGATCAGGTTCTCTAGAAGCAAAGCCTGAGACGGAGTCAGAAGCATGTGATTAACTGAGAGGTACTCTTTGAGACGAACTGGTAAGGGAGTGGAAGCAAGAGAGAAAAGGGGAAAGCATTGAACAAGAATACGGTCTCAGGGAAAATACTGCTTTAGCCTGACTCATGACAAAAGAATAAACGGACCAGGAGTACAACACACAGATTTGTATGTCAGAATAGTCCCCACCTTGAGACGAGAGGGTCAGTGTTTTGTTTTGAACCCCCTTATTAGGCATTGGGCTGCACCCAGAAGGGAAGTAGTAATTTCTCCTGGGTATAGAGGCCATTCTTAGGTGATGATAATTCTTTGGAGAAGGCCAGCCATGAGCCCTTAGCAACTAAACTAAATTCACAGCAGTCAAGGGGATGGACACATCCCACAAAGGAGAGCTGGACAAGACACCAACATGTATGTTGCATATATATGAATGAGAGCATACTGCACACGTGTGGGTGAAGGGAATGAAGGCGTGTGCGTGCACAGACACAGAGGCACCGGGGGAAGCTGGTAAGCGAGTGGGTAGAGAAAGAAGGAGGTTGACTTCTACTCTCTCTGTTGGCCTGTAATGTTATTATGAGAACAAACTGAGATAGAAACTCGTGCCTCATGCATTCTCAAACCTACCATGGCCTTTCCTGACCCCACTTTGCTCTTCCTCCAACTCTGACTGCTCTCCGCTATAACCAAGTCTACCTGGGATGCCAAAGTGGCTCTCGGGTGCCTCCTCTGTGGGAGGTTCCCAGGTCTACCTCCTCCTCTGACCACCCTGCCTATTGCACTTAGTCATTTCATAAGACACCATTAATAAGGACCCAAAGAACAATCTGCTGCGGGCACTACCCTTCTTAGGAATCAGTAATGAGTGGGCTCAAAACCCAACTCCTTGTGTAGCATTTATGTGACCTTTGGCAAAGTCAAAACCTCTGCACACCTGCTTTCCTCTTCAGTGGGGGTGAGTGACGCCCCCAACCACCTCAAATTGTTTTATTATACATGTGATAGCTTGTTAAAGCTATGGTTATATGTTATGTGATGCTATTTTCTCTGTGTGGAGAATCACATTGCTAGCAACTCCCAGTTAAATAGATCCCATAACAACCTGGAAACCTCAGGGCTCCATCAAAAAGGCATGAGTCTGCTTGGATTTAAAGGAAACAAGAAGAATGCATAGCTGTTGCACTGAAGGAATCTAACATTGAGGAGAGAAAAGGCATGAAAATGGGGGCTGGGGGTGTCCTAGGCTATGAGCCAAATGCCCTGGTAGCAGCTGGGCTCAGCAAAGAATGCTCAACTATTTTTAGCCTCTATTTGGGTATACTGATTTCCAGAACAATATCCTCTAATTATGGTGTCTAGGATTGTATCCTGCCCCCCACCGTTCCTCTACCAGAAGCAGTCATGCTCCACTGTCCAGCAACTCTTCCCAGGTGCTCCTCAAACCAGACAGGGGTTCTTAGCTGTCTAGATATGCCATCCTGGAACTGGCTTTAACTTCAACATCCATCAGAGTATCCTGCTCATGGCGAAGGGCAGTCTTTGCATCCTCCCCTCTGCAGGCTTTCCCATGGCTTTCTGGTGCCAGCTGACATCCAGCACAAAGCATTGGCACCACTTTTGTTGTTGTTTTCAGAACAACACTGCAAAACACAATTCCATCTTCGCAGCTCATGGAGTAGGAAAACGAAGTTTATAGCCTATTCTGGTAACCTATGGCTACGTAACAAGTCACTCTAAAACTCAGCAGCTTAAAACGGCTCCTGTGTCTTTCTCAGGAATCTGTGGGTTGGCTTGGCTTAGCTAGGGCGGTAGTTCTGCTGGTCTTTCATGCCATTGCAGATGGCAGTTGGGGCTGGTGACATCTGGAAATTCAACTGGGATCTTAGAGCATCTCCTGAGTAACAACATGCAATGGGGAGGAAAGATATCAACAGGCTAAGGAGAAGGAAGGGAATGCAAAGATATGAATACTTGCATCTCATTTTTTAAAGTAATGAAAACCAAGCCACAAAGCCCAGGAAAGCATCAGGTACCTGCCTAGCTGCCTTTTGCCTCCTTCCTTTCCACCACTTCTCTTTCCATGACCTTATCAGCCAAGGTTGTGGGGTGAAAACCGAGCCAGAAATGATAGGAATCAGTGAGCCAACATCCAGGCCCCACCTTAGACACACAGTTAACATCTAAGTGCACAGACCCACACACTGTACCACAGTGGGAGTGAGTGAACAAATTTATGGAGACACTTTCATGAGAGTGGTAATTTTCTATCTGAAAATCTGAGTCCTCTCAGAAGCCCATAACATTTCTGATAAGACTCTCTGCTGCCCTGCAGTGTCTCTTGTACTGGGTTTCCAGCCCTGAAAAAGGTCTTGGAATTCTCGAAGCCCGATGACCTTTCCCAAAGGGAGTACTAAAAGGGATAAAGTAATGAGAAATGATTACACATTTCTGAATATTCATGGCAATGGGGGCCCAAAGGTGACAAGATGACCACAGATTTTCTTTCCAGATATGCTGTGTCTTTCTTGCGTGCCCTATCTAAAATAGCAAGTTAATCACCTTCTGCTCAAATTTCATTTCCTCTGGGCATTTCTACCTGTCTGACAGTATATTTTTTAGTTCATTGTCTGTCTTTCCATGAAGGCAAAGACTTTATCTTGCTCACTGTATACCCCCTTAATTAGTGCCTGGTACACAGTAGGTACTCATTAAATACCTGTTGGATGAATTAACATTAATTTAAATCCAATTAACTATAAGGCACTGTAGTATTTGCTCTATGCAGTTGTGCTATGCAAGATGAGAAGTTATCCTTCACTAGATTGCAATACACATTAATAACTCTAATGCTCAGGTAAACTACAAGGGCATTCAGAGTACAAAAAAATATCTTTTGAGAGAGCACAGAAAAAAATCAGGAAAGACTTCATGGATTTAAGCATTATCACATGATTAACAGAGGTGTGATTCAGACAAAACTCAAGCACCCCATGGGCTGGCTGTGACTCAGGTACTGTGTGAAATGCCCACCATTTGAGAATCAGACTTCCTGATTCTGTGACCTGGGGTTTTTAACTTGTACTTTGTGGAACTTGGCTTCTTCCTCTATAAAACAAACATCTCTGCCTAGATAATCACTAAGATTCCTTTCCATGACAACTAAGGGAACAGTGAAGGAAGGAGCAGGGTTTGGGCACTAATTCCTCAGTAAGCTGAGGCATGAGTAATAAAATGGCATTAGATTAATAAAGGTTAAAACACCCATAACCAAACTGTCTGCTATCAAGACCTAACCTACCAAGGTTGTACTCCATGGAGTTAACTGTAATAAAGAGAAAATTGGAAACCAACTGGAAATTTTTTGGAATTACTCACTTTAAACTAATTCAGACTTAAAGAAAAATTGCAAAAACTGACTTTCCATCTGCCTCACCCAATTTTTCCTAATCTTTTAATAGTCTCGTCCTCCTTAGTGCTTTAAAATGTAACTGGGTTGTATCTAGTTATATAGGTCTTTATTCTTTCATCTTGTTTTTTACTTGGTGTCTTTACTCAGCAACTGGAAAATTGTTTTCTATTATTTATTTGATTACTTCCTCATTTCCTTGGTCTCTGCTCTCTCTTTAGGGAACTCCCAGCCATTGGGAGATCATAACATGCTTTACTCAGGGGAACTAACACCCAAACCAAATATCTATAAAGGTCTTTCAGTACTCATGCTGACTCCTGCTTCTCCTTCAACCCCTTCTTCCTCTGTAACCTAGTGAGCCCAAGCCAGGGATGTTACTGATGCTCCAGGAAAGAATAAGTCCCCAATTTAACCCGACTGTTATTGTCTTGTTCTAGGTGTGCTCTGGGCCCCTTCCTCCAACTCTCCTTTGATTGGTAAATGATAAGACGACTTGTGGTACATCTGTGTCATGGAATATTACACAGCACAAAAAAGGAATAAACTACTGATGCCTGAAACCACTTTGAGGGATCTCAGGGAATCACTCTAAGCAGAAGATCCCCAGCAGTGGGAGGGGTATCAAAAGTGTACACACTGTATGATTCCATGACAAAATTACAGATGTAGAGAACAGATAAGCAGATGCCAGGGATGGAGGGGGCAGCATGACGTGGGTGTGATTACAAAAGGTAGCACAAGGAAGACCTTTGTGATAATGGATACACCTGTGTCTTGATTGTGGTAGTGGTTACATGAAGATACACATGTGATAAAACTAGACATCTACATACAAACTCAGAGTACATGTAAAACTGGTGAAGTCTGTGGATTAGACCAATGTCAATTTCCTGGCTTTGACATTGTGCTAGTTATACAAGATGTTACCACTGGAGGACACTGGGTAAAGGGTAACTCCCTTCTCTGATCCTGTATGGAATCTCCCTGAACATTTTTTTATTTGCAACTTTCCATGAATCTATTTATTTCAAAACAAAAAAAAATTTTTTTAATGGGGTCACTGTGATTCCACCTTCATTCCCACCTCCAGATATTCATGACCCACTGAGAGCGCCCTCTCCCATTCTTAGGCAAATAGGGTTTCATTTCTTCTATAATCATTTCAATGGGATTTCTGGAGGTAGAGGAAAGGAACTCTTGTGTTCAAGTGTGTACAGACAGCAACCCTGACTTGGAAACCATACATATATCTTTTGAATTAAGAGAAACATGAGGGGTCAAAAAGTGGAGCTTCAATCAAAAGCCCAGCTTAAAAAGAACAAGATTTAAAGAAAGTAGCCTACATTTAGAACCATGTTAGGGAAAGAAAGTAACCTCCATTTAGAAATCCTTGGGGATTTTAAGCCCTACCCTTGAAATGAGATGGCACATCAGAAATGTGTTGGACGTTGTTGGACCATGTTAACTGAGCATCTGTAAAATTGCCCTTCAGGATTGTGTTCTTAACTTACTTTGAAGATCTTTCCAAGGAGATGTCTGTATCAAAATGGCAGTTGCACACACTGTGAAAACTCTTTTAAAGACATTTTCCCATCGCTTACTTAACATCTCCTCTAAAGTGTATCTATCTGTTACTTCTAGCGCAGTGGCTCTCAAAGTGTGGTCCCCAGTCCAACACTATCAGTATCACCTGGAAATCTGTTAGAAATAAAATTTCCAGGCCACAGTGATTCAGAAACTCTGCAGGTGGGACTCAGATATCTGTTTAATAGGCCCTCCAGGAGTTTCCAATGTGTGCTAGAATTTGAAAACTATTACTTTAGAATATAATGATGGGTTCCTTATTGTTAGATTTGGTTGCAATAAGAAAGTACTTTTTATGACCTAAAAATAAAAGAAAAACTATGTAGTTATGGAATAAATCCCTAATAAAATTGTTTTTATTCTAACTTTCTGCTACTGGGATCCTTACATATTATAAATTCCACTTTTTCATTTTGCTCTTACTGCTAGGAAGCTCAGAGCCAAGATGGAAGATCAGTCATAGTAAATATATTAATCCATGGAGTTATATAGACTCCTTCCTCAACTTCCTTTCCTTACCCCAACTTCTTATTTTTATTTTATTGGATTTTGTTCTTTTGGGGAGAGTAGAAAGTTATAAGTACAGTCAATAAATAAAAGAAACTTTAATGACAGTAGCACTGTGTTCTTATATGCTGCCACATGTTCTTTTCTGAGTATGAAATACAGATTGTGCAGACCAAGTAGATGTTACCAGATATTAAATTGTTTCAAAAATAGATGACAGAATAGGAAAATTCAAATACTGTCTAGAAAAAACAAAAAATCTTCATGTGTAATTCCCAGGGATAATCTTACAAAATAGAATTATTGCCTTTTTGTTTAAATGTAAGACTTAGATTTATTATGTTAGCCTATTAGCCACTATTGTTCTTTTGGATTCTTGCCTTTGGGTGATGTTTTATTGTTGAGAATTGTTTTCTGTTTCCATTATCTTGAAACAAACAATGTGTATTTCAATTGTCTTATTCTCCCCCAGCCAACACACCAATACAATTCCCATTTGAAAAAATCCTTCTAAAATTTTATGCATAACTAACAAAACACCAGGAGGTTTAACAATTCCCATGAATGTGTTATATTTTGGGTCTTATCTGTGACCCATTCTAACATGTCTTTGAAAAAGATATTGTTAAATAAATGCTCAAATAAAAATTGAGGTGAACAACCACACTAATAATTAATAAATGTTTCTTGAGTGACACTTAAATTGTCTTTTTTTTTTTTAGAAGTCTAAACTTTGGAAGACAGAGAAAAAGTGTAAGACGTATGCTCTGAAGACTGAAAACCGACTTGCATAGACTGTTATGTTTCTACCGGACAACACTGTTCTAGATCTCACAGCTCTAGACCTCATTACTCTATTTCCCTTCGAATCTGCCTGATTCTTCTTTGGAGACCCTGCACAATCATTTTCTAGGGGCTGGTCCCAACCGGACCCCTGACACCTGGCTAGGTCTGGTTCTAAATCAGGCAACTACACAGAACCTTGGAGCTGCTGCCCACCTGCTCCAAATAGTCCCGCCTGTTAGAACCCCCTGCTGCCCCACCCGCAACGGCACAGAGCCTCTGGGCAGCGTACCCCAACACTCCAGGTTCTGAGAATTCTGTCAGCGCACACACTATGTATTAGTTTTCTGTGCTGCCACAAGAAATCACCATAAACTTAGTGGCGTAAAACAACACAGATTTATTTTCTTACCATTATGGAGGTTGGATGTTTGATGACAGACTCGCCTGGCTAAAATCGAGATGTCGGGGGGTGGGGGGGGGCTGTACTTCTTCCTTGGGACTCTGCTGCCTCACCTTTTTCAGCTTCTGGAGGCCACCTGCATTTCCTGGTTCTCGCCCCCTTAATCTGCAAGGGCACAGCAGCTGGTTGAGTCTCTCTCACAGCGTGTCTCTCTAAACCAACTCTTCTTCACCTGCTTCCACTTTTAAAGAGCCTTGTGATTATTCTGGACCCCGATACATGCCTTGTCTTGCCCCGGGCAAGTTCACTATGGATTCAATGAGACCAAAGAAATGACAGTAAAATGTTCTTGGGGGTGAAAGGGTTTATATCCAACTGTATTTCCACCGTGGCAGGTCAATCACCAAAATCCCATCCACTCAGAGCGAGTCTGCATGTAGCAAGCCGGTCTCTGCCTGTGGATCTCTCTGCCCACACAGCCGTCCTCTGGCTCTGTCCTGGTGCTACCACCACCCCAGCCTCTGCTCTGCTCACCTGTAGCCTTGCAACCATGCCACTGTGTCGCCCAGAGCACTGGGCAGGGCTCTTTATATAGAGTCAGTAACAATGCATTGCCCACATGTGTGTGGTGAGCTAGCTAACCAGGGCCAGGTGAGAATCCTGACCACAGGAACCTTCATTTTATCCACATGCCTATTTTAAGGGTTGCTGATTGCAACCTTAATTCCACTTGCAACTTTAATTTCCCTTTGCCCTGTAATGTATTCATGAGTTCTGAGGATTAAGACATGGACATATTCTGTCTACCATGACTAGTGAGCCAACGAGTGAATAACTGAGTGGTCAGCACACCAGACAGGTAGTCTGCCGGCGGGAGTGTCCAGCTCTGGGTAATGACGGTTCAGTAGGTAGGAAGCAGTCTGTTTTCGGGGTCCTTGTCCTGGGCAAAGTGCAAGTGCAGACCGCACACCCACCCTCATTCCTTCACCCCTCTGAGCTTCACTCACCTTGTCTACAACAGGAAGATACTAGCAGCCCCTGTTTCTCATGGTGATTGTAAACATTACATGGGAAAACATGTCAATGTCTGGAATATAATGACAACATAATGAAAAGGCATTGAAAGAATGAAAACATAATATTACTACTAATAAAAATGAATGTATGTTCCAGGGTCACTAGGATACTAAGTCTAGAGACATAATATTCTAGACTTGAAAGTACCCTGGTAATTATCGCATGGAGGATGAAGGGCTGAGGTTCAGAGAGGGGAAACAATGACATTCAGCTTATGGCAGAAATAAGATTAGAAATCAGCACTGGATTAGAACCCACAAGACTCCTCACTTCAAAACCACCCAACCATTTGTCAGAATGTGATGCCAGCCAGGGCCTTCTGCACTTACCAGGGGGTGCACACTTCGTGTAAGCCCTGTTTGTATAGGGAAGCTGGTCTTTCTGACATGTGGAAGCCATTCTGTGTAAGCTGATGTCCAACTATTTTTTTTTAAATAAAATTTCAGCAACTTTCAATGATATGTGGAAAAATTTCACCATAGGTACAAAGCAGGATACATAACTGTATATTCACAGTAGCAGCCAGTATATAGAAATCAACATCTTTATTTGACCTGAAATGATTGTAAACAAAAATTGCTAACAGTGTTTGTTTTATCTTGATACTGTGTATGGTGGGTGGTTTTCTTTTCTTTTACCTTTTCTGTTTTCCAGATATTCTATTTGAGCAGGAATTTCTATAATAAGGAGAAGTAGAGGTGTTTTTTAAAAAAAAATTACAATAATGAGAAAGATACTTTTTTTCTTTGGTCAGTGATTTTGTTCCCTCTTGGCTCCAGATTTCTAGAACCTGGATATTTAAAACAAATATTTCCTAGATAGTCTCAAAAATATTTCTCCTAGAGATTCCTTCCCCTATTCCTAGGAGATACCTGCTTTAACCCACATTGCTACAAAAAAAAAAAACCCACTCTAACATTAACTACCTCAGTAAGCAAGTCTATGGACCACATAAAAGCGAAATGTCCCAATCAGTGAAAACAATGAATCAAAACGTGTGGCTAGGTACACATCCCGTAGTCACCACCATCGCCCTCACTAAACCAAAGCTCTTTGGTTTTGTGATGTTTTCCCGTTGAGTTATCACTACATTCATTATTCAGGCAAACTCCTTTCTTCTGTAATTTCATATCAAATAAAGAAATGCATTCAGAGACTGTGGCTCTAAATAGGAACACAGGCCTGGTCTCTCATAACCCACATCCCCCTGGATGCAATTACTTTAATCTCTTTCTGAACATGTACTTAATATAGACTCTTACCACCGACCATTTTTCATGTCTTGGTTTTTCATCACTCAATTCTTGAGTAAGACCACAGACATTAAAATGATAACATATCATGTTGAAATCATGGTGAAGTTCAAGGGGGAAATAACATACTCTTGTCTGCAGCTAGAATGAAAGAAAGTGATTACAGATCACGACGGCATCATTTTCATAATATTTGGACTCGTTTCTTGCTGTCACATTTGGGTTAATGGAGTTACATTTTGAAATTTGTTCTAAAGCATTCAGAGGTCATTGTGCACATGGGACAGGGGGAGGGATGGTGAAGGAGCAAGTTTTCTCAGAACCAGGGCCTTAAAACACTTCATTAATATGGCAAATCAGAAACCTAGTACAGAAAGATCCGAAGCCTCCAAATAAAAATGGAAAGAAACCATCTTACTCACAATCTTTAACTCTCAATGAGTTAAAAACCTGAGAAAATAAAATCAAGCCCTTCCTAATATCCAAAGAGATAATCCCAACAAATCAGACTTATGAGATGTTCACGGTTTATTATATCAATTATTAATAATGTAGGGCTTCTAGGAGCCCCATGATTGATTCACCTCCCATTCTCCACAAAGATTCAGAATTCGCCAGTATGGCCTATGTCAGCCCAGCTTGTATCTTTGCATGTATGTCCATTGATTCTCCCTCCATTTTACCCCACCGAGTACTACTTCTTCCTAGCTTCAGTCCCTGAAACATCCTAACATATAGGAAGGTCATTAGCTGTTAGGGTTTATAATTTGCTGAATTTCACCAGCCCACTCATGTTTTCTAAGATCCCCTGCTTCCACTTTGACAATAATCATAATCATATTAACAGCTAGCACTCACTGAATGTTTTCTATGTGCCAAGGATTTTTACTTGAATTATCTCAGTTGGTTCCTACAACCATCATATGAGGTAAGAACCCATTATTAATCTCTCTGGGCCCCAGTGTTCTCATCTGTATAATGGGGCGATGCAGAATGATGATCACACAATGGGTAAATACTCAGTCTGGGAATTGCACCCAGGAATCACAGCCATAAGGTCTGTGCTCTTTAACCCCACATGTTGCTTGCCCTGGTCTCCTTGCTACCAAAATTTCCAAGGTCAACCTCATCCATTCAACCCATAGAACTTATCTTCTTCTAGAGCTTATCTTATTCTAAAGGACACATCTGTCTACTTTCGTACTTATAATTTTTAGAATTACAGAAGAGTTGCAAAAAATAGGACAGTTTCCATACATCCTTCAGCCAGGTTCCCCAGAGGCTGTGTTTTTTTTTCACACTGTCTTCAGCCTTCAGGTCGTCATTGTCAAACTCAGGCCAACTGAACCGTAGCAAGATAGCGAAATAGCCACAAAAACCATCTATTGTTAAGAGTGCCTCACATGGATGACACGACTTTCCCCTTAGGGGAGGCTCTCAGCTGGCCATCTTACACTTTCTCTGTTACTAACAATTCCCTCTGTGGATAGCACAGGCACTGACCGTACAGATTTGCATGGGTTTGCATAACAGATGCATCAAGGATTCTTAATTTTCTTGGGCCCTTGATGAATTGAAAGAATTGTCCCTCTCCCTGGAAAATGCAGATGAACAATGCTACATACTTCAGGTAGTGTGTAGATCCAGGGTACCTCTCTTTGAGTTCAGTCTTACCTGTTTTATTGTTTGAAAGCTAATAATCACAGCCTGACCTGCTAACCTCACGTGCCAGGTTTTGCTCAATTTTCAGGCAGGATCTCCACATCACTAACCCCGGAGAGGCTGCCAAAGAACCGCAGAGCCACTGCTCCGGAGAATGGCTTTCAACTGCTGAACCACGGCTGCTTTGGGGCTGTGGAAATGGCCGTTTGCCAAAGAATACTTGTAACTGCCACCAGGACAACCTCATCAGGCGGTGAGGACAGTGGGTCCACTCCTCCTGCTGTGTCAAATCCATTGCTTCTGGGATTTCCTGACACCAGGGCAGCCCGGTCGGCTCCTCCGCTTCATACTTGCCGCAGGTCAATCCACTTATCCATGCAGACCCCAGCGACTTTCACAAATTAGTATTTATGAGCCTAATATTCTGTCCAAGCTAAACATTCTAAGTTAAACACAGCCCACTTCCTTGTTGATACACTGCAAGTCTGAACTTCTCAGGCCAGTATTCTACGAGAGGATCAGGTGGTTACCAGTGAAATCACAACACCTAAGGAAGGTCTTAAAACAGAGAGAATAGTTGGTCTTTGGGTTACTCAGAGCATGAGGGTAAGTTTTCTTCAGGTAACATAAGACCAAAATGCGATTGCATTTGCAAATATTAATAGGTTGAAGAATATAACAGGTATTTCCAATAATACTTACATTTTAGAAATACAAAATCAGTGTATCCTCAGCATAGCATGAGGAAAAAAACTCAGGTTTTGGAATTAGACAAAGAAACCTGATGTTGCAAGCACCATTTAACTACATGACTTTGCTTAGTCAAATTTTCCTCTTCTCTAAAATGGGGAAATAATGCACACAAGGAAGGGCTGTGATGAAGAGGAAATGTGACAATGTGCACAGTAAGGACTTTGCATCCAGGTGTAACTCAATAAATCTTAGCTCTCTCTCCTGTAGAATTCTTTCCCAGGTGTCCAGAGCAGCAAGCAGTATACATGATACATTTTTTTTTTAAATCACGCCCAGAGAAATCATAACACAATTTGAAAACTAAAAACAAAAACTCTTGAAAGCAGCCAAAGGGAAAAAACATGTACATATAGGGAAGCAATTCCAGTGACTACGGATTTCTAATCAGAAACCACGGACACCAGAACAGCAAGAACTGTCAACCAAGAATTCTTTATCTGGTAAAAAATATATATACTTCACCACTGAAGGTGGAATAAAGACATTCTGAGATGAAGGGAGACAAAGAGGATTCACTGCCACTAGACCTTCTCTGCAAGAAATGCTAACAGGTCTTTAGACAGAAGGGAAATGATAACAGGAAGGAACTTGGAACATTAGAATGCAGGAAGAACACAAGAAATGGCAACTACCTGAAATAATAAAGTATTCTCCTCTTTAGTTGGCTAAAATACATATGATGGTTAAGTTACAAATTATAACACTGAGTTTTCAATGTATTGATGCAGTTATATGTATGTACAGTTATATGTATCATGCAATCATACATATGATAACTATAATATAAAGAGGGAAAAGGCAAAAGTACCTATATATTATAGCTAGGTAGGTCTCTACTCCACTTGAAGTTGAAAATACTAATTCTGAGCATAAAGTGAAAAGTTAAATATATATATATATATATATTGTAATCCTAAGAGTGACAATAAAAAAACTATATAAAGTAGTGATACAGTAAAAATCTCAACAGAAAAATTAAAATAGAAGACTAAAACAATCCAATCATCCAGAATAAAACAGAAAAGGGGAAACCAAGAAATGAAAAACAGAAAATAAACAGTATGCCTACATCCAAACATATCATGGCATACACATGAAAGGTAAGCAGTCTAATCACACTGCTTAAAAGACAGACATTGTCAGAATAAATTTTAAACATCAGATTCAAGGATATGTTCTCTATAAGGCACCACTTGAAATACGATATAGGCAGGTTATAGTAAAAGGGTGGAAAGATGTCCCTGGAAAATGCTACCCAAAATGCTGCAGTGACTCTGTAAATATCAAAGTAGACTTAAGAACAAGGAACATTACCAGAAATAACATGGGACATTATCTAATGATAAAAAGATCAGCTGACCAGGAGACGTAAATGTGTATTCACCTAAAAACAGAGCTTTGAAATAAATGAAGCAAAAACTAACAGACATAGAGAAGTCCACAACATCTTTCAGTCATAGCATGAGCAGATGAAAACTCAGCAAGGATACAGAAGAACTAAACACCATCCTCAGTGTACTTGACTTAACTGACTTCTGTAAATGGTGCCATCATTGAGATGAGAAGGACGCTCTGTCAAAAGAAAAGTGTGAGACAAAAGTCCCGGACAAGTTGCTGGAGGATGGACAGCCTGTGCCGGAAGCCCAGGATAAGCCTGCTGCTTATGAGGAAGCAGCCAGCTCCCTCTAAGCTTCCATCTTCTTACAGGTGTGACGGCAGCTGGCATACAGAGCGGTGACGTGCTTCAGAGACTGAAGACAGACAGTCTAGGTTAAATCCTAGCTTTATGTCTCAACTAGTTGGAGGATTTGATCAAATGCCTTAACTTGTCCATGCCTTTCTGCTTCTCTGAGCAGCTTGCCCTCACCCATATGTAAACAACACAAAAAGCACCTACTCAGGGGTGTCAGGGGAACTGAAGTAATCTAAGTATTTAAAGTGGTACCTGGCACCTGATAAACATACAAATACTAGTTATTATTAAAACTATTACTATTGCTAAAATGATTGAGACAGGGCAGTGTTTCTCAACTCCTTTCTTATTGCCTCCTTATGAAGCTTCATTCTGACATTTTTTTTTCCTAATCACTCTTCCCCTCCCTGAAGTTTATACCACAGGTATATAATATATCTGTATTTCTTTGTATATGTGGTG
This sequence comes from Smutsia gigantea, assembly GCA_032199065.1. NCBI lineage: Eukaryota > Metazoa > Chordata > Mammalia > Pholidota > Manidae > Smutsia > Smutsia gigantea. The sequence goes on from JAVSCE010021162.1 coordinate 238,014, forward strand.
GCTCTCCGAAGAGCCAAAGACCAATTGTCCTATTTAAGCATCAGTTTTCATCCTCTTGGGAGAAATATAAGCCCTGTTGAAAATGCACATGATAAATTGATCTGCAACAGTCTATAATTCTAAATCTGGATAGATCATATTAGAAGACCTTTATAATTACTTATTTCTGTTGCATAAAATATGAACTCAAGTTGCCAGTGGCACTGTTCATTTATTGCTAAATTATACTATGCAGGCATGTGGGAAAATAATGTGTTAAATCTAAGGATTTGGAAAAGACTTCCTAACTAATATAGGCAGGCAGCTAGCCAGAGATTCAGTCCCATTAGGTAAATACCATCACATCCTAGAAACATATTTATGTCCAAGTTACTGGTATAAGACGCTGAGTTTGAAGATTTATGAGATTACAAAATTTTTTTCGGTCATGAGGAACATGAAAAAATGAAATATTTTTCTTTTAGTCATGTAACTAGGCAGATTGAAATGCTCTCCTAATTTCTCCTGACATGCAGCCCATCTCTCATTAGCTTATAAGGGTGTCTCTAACTGCAGTACCTGTCAAGTACTTATTTCCAATGATCAACGATCATATTAAAGAGATAGCTGGACCTCATCTTGTCTTTAAAAGTAGAGAAAGAAGCCTAATACTAAATGTCTATTCTGAAGCCAAGAAGGCATGTATTTTCCCAGCCCCTAAATCACACACTGATGGTAAAATAAGACCCAACCAGCTCTTTGGAATAATCCAGCCTTTCATTCTTTACTGACCTTAGAGATATTCAGCACAATCTTGATAAATTATAAGGCTTTTATTTTCCCCTTGAACTTCTTCTCATGTGTTTATTCTTCCATTCTGTGCATAATGAATTATTTCACATTGGTCATCTCTGATGCCATCTTGTTGACAATCACTGATGTCAGAAAGAAAGATATATAGTGATGTCAAAGAAGAAAACTGTGTAGCTTCCCAAACAGAGAGTGTCTTCTGGGAAGATCATGCTCAAGTTCAGATTTTCAAATTAAGGAATTTACATTATCAGTTGATCAAGATCTCTAAGACTGACTCAATTTAATAAACTCCTAAACAGTCGATATAAATTGTAATGGCAAAGTTGTTTGGATTTGTTTGTTTTTGTTTTATTTTTAATTTACTCTGAAGAAGACACATGAAAAATGGATGTATGTCTGTCATTCAGATCACACCTATACACACAGCAAGGAACACATGGAAATAAGTTAGTAATCAGATTGTTAGATCAAACTGTAATTCCTAAAAAAGGGGAGATGGGTGGGAGAGAAGTGATAATCTGGAATAGAAAAGACAAATAGTTGGCATTTGTTCCACTATTACCCTTCCTGCACTAACAGAAGACATTATTAATCAATCACTGCACACTTTTGATGATGAGCTCTAATGCAGGCATGTATCCATCCCACACATACTCTAGGCAGCCACAACCAATCAATCAGTTATTATATGAAATGAAATCTTACATGCCATATGTGGCCTGGAGGGATGATTAGTCCAAGCCATGGATCTCCATTTTCTGTCATAAAACATAAAACTCTAGTTATCAGAATTTATATTTATTGCAGGTTTAGTATTTTTCACTGCTGGGACTAGAAAATTATTGCCAAATTCTCCTTTTGTTCGAGCAGAGCATTTCTGACAGATAAAATTAAAGACAGAGAGAGAGAATATTAAACTTTAGGAAAAAGACTCTAGAGATGGAACCTGAACATCTGTATTTGTAGAAATTTCCATGGATTTGGTGCTTCCTCAAAGCCCCAAAGTTGTGTGCTGTGACCATCCAGGAAAAGAAACTACCCACCCATATGATTCAACTGTGCCATCTCCAGCATTACAGATAACACTGACTAATCAGTCTTGCTTGATAAGTGAGGACAGATTCTCAAGACTTCTCAACGTGGTGCCTAGACTGCTTCTCCCAAACAATTAGAGATGGTATGTTGGGCAATAATTAGAGTTGTTCAATTCTCTCTTCTTCTGAGCATAGTAGAAGGACATCAAGTTGACATTTGCTTGGTCCCCTTAAGGTAAGTGCGGCTAGGTGACTTGACTGGTCAAAGCAATTGGAGCTAAAAAGACACACAAAGCTCTGAGAGACAGTTCATGATCGACCACATTCTCTCTCCTTCTGCCAAGTGGCCTGCATCATTCTAAACAGCAGGCACAGTATCAGCTTTGGGCTTACAGTGACATGGGATAGAGTCCACAGCCCAAGCATGATAGGCAGAAGGCTGGTTAATTTTATGGGTCGACTTGACTCACCATGCAATGCCCAGATTAAACATTATTTCTGGGTGTGTCTGTGAGGGTACTTCTGAAAGAGATTATAGTTTGAGTTGGTGGACTCAGTAAAGTAGACTGCCTTCTCCAATATGGATGGGTGCCATCCAGTCCACTGAAGGCCTAAAGAGAACTAAGGTGGAGAAAGAATGAATTTGCCTCCTTTCTTCCTGCCTCACTGCTTGAGCTGGGACGCCTCATTTCATCTTCTCTGGCCCTCAGACTGGGATTTACACCACAGGCTCCCCTGGTTCTCAGGCTTTCAGAGTTAGACTGAACTGTACCACCCCATTTTCTGGGTCTCCAGCCTGCAGACAGTGATCATGGGACTTCTTATCCTCCACAGGTGGGTGAGCCCATTTCTCATAATAAATATGTATTATTGGTTCTGTCTCTCTGGAGAGCCCTGCCTAATTCAGGCATATAGAGTGAGCAAGAAATAAACTTTGTTTCTTTCGAGCCATGAAGATGGGGGCGGGGGGTGGGGGGGGGTTGTTTGTTCCTTCGGCATAACCCAGCCTATTCTAACTCATACATCACACAAGGGAAACTTTTTTGCAATCCTTGCAAAACTTTTCTGGGAACTCTCAGTAGGAAAATTTTGGCCTCCTCAAGATCCCTTCAGTTTTGGCAAACTTTAAATATATAAGGAGATAAAAATAAGCTTTCTTGATATTGTGGGATCTTTTAAGATGAGATCTCTAAAGAGGACCAAAGAGGGCTTTTGAACCCAAAAATGAGAAGGGGAAAGGAAATTAAAGTTAAATGCACATGGGAACAACTCTTTAGGCCTTGTGCAAATTTGTGCCGATCCCTGACTTTTGATTACTCTGGGATGAGTGGGCAGGGGCCCAAGCCAATGTGTGTTGGAATAAGATACACTGAACCACAGTGAATGTGTTGGCCCCAGGACTACCACTGAAAGCAAGATGGGAACAGGAATGGTTAAGTGTTACCAACCATCATTTTCCAAGGAGACATTTAATTTTTTTGTTGTTTATATGACTCTTCCTCAATAGGAAAAAAATACAAGTAACTGATTTTAAAGAGAGCATGGTGCGAGAAAAGAGTATTTTTTTCTGTCTGGTTTTTGCAACATATAGTACTTTTAGGCTATAAAATATTTTTAACAATATGATTACAAATTTTAAGAAATACCATCCAAGAACTATAAACTACAAATCCAGCTTCTAAAAGTTCACACAATGTCAAACAATAAAATTTTTTGATATAATAGAAAACACGTTTTCTTGGGTAATGTAGACTGCTGATATTTTAAATAACACTACAGATGATTAATCCCCAATCAGATATACTAACGGCACTTTCTTACTGCTTTTTTTATTTTCTTTTCAAGGACATGTTTTAGAAGAAGATTTGAAAGTGATAATGTCAACTCCCATAAACATACTGTCCTTTCACAGAAAAATTTCATCAACACTACACATTCAGTTATGGTTTTTAGGATTATATGGTCTTGGGAATATATGTCATAACTGTATATGGTGCTTAAAAGACCTGCTTTTATAGAACATTCCAAAGGAGAAATTCAGTGATTGGACAGAGATAATGAAGTTTTTTTTCCCCCACTTCAAATAAGATATTTAGTATTTTTGTGAGTGGTGTGGATTAATTCATCCATTTATTTCATCAAAAAATTTATGTAAGCACTTATCAACCAGCAGGCTCAGTTCTTGATGCTGAAGATACCACTGTAAATAAGAAACAACAACCATGGGCTGGTAGAGTTTATGCTCTGATGGGGCATCAGATAAACAAAAATAATGATTGATAGATAGATGATAAATAGAACTAATGACTTTTTATTATGTATAAGTTCTATAGTTAGGGGATAGAGAATGATGGTCAGAGGTACTATTTAAATAAGAGTCGAGGAAGGCACCTCTGGAGAAGATACCTTTGGGAAGAATCCTAAGTGAAGGGAGGAAGAACATTCTAGGCAGAGGGAAGAGTAAATGCAAAGCCCAGAGGTAGAAACAAAGTGGGAAGATTTAAGAAAAAGATATTACAAATGGCAAGACCTAAGACAGAACAATGAGAAAAGGTAGAGTTAGTGTAAAGAAAGATATCACTGGAGGCAGGAAAGCCAAGGACAGAGACATCCAAGCATTGGACGGTTCACTCATGAGGCTAGCCCCACATCCTCTGGCATTTTTCAATCAATTTTGAATTTTTCTTCTCTATTAAAGTAAAGCTCAAAATTTCACTCTAGCACATCAGCCCATCCTTCAAGTTTCTGATATACAGTGCTTGTGTTATTATTAGCAGGTTCTAAATATTTTCTGAATACCACTCTGATTATTTTTTAATTGAGCAATGCACTGTTTGAAGTGAAGAATTAAAATACCAAACATATGGTCTTTGCGGGGGGGGGGGTGTTACTATTGATTTCTAAGTTTATTGCATTATGGTCGAAGAAGGTGGTACATCTAACACTGATTCTTTGTTATGTGCTGAGAATTTATGTGTAGCCTGTGTACAGGATATGATGTGTATAGAATTAATATTGGTAGGTGTTCAATGTGTACTTGAAAAACAAGTGGGCATTCTCTAATTTCTGCAACAAGGTTCTATATGTGCCATTATACAACTGTGTTGTTCAAATCTGTATCTTTATTGATGTTTGTCTGCTGACCTATTTACTGGTATCTACAAGAGACATGTTTCAATCTCCCACTATGTTTTGTGTTCGACCATTTCTCCTTGTAACCCTATCCATTTTTGCTGTATATATTTTTGTGATTATCTTGTTGTTTGTGCACATTCAGGGTCAACTTTCTAGTATCTTTCTGGTTAATTATTTCCTTCTATTAGGACTCTATAAATCCTAATAATATATTTTACCTTACAGTCTATTCTGCCTGACATTAATATGACCATATCAGCTTTGACATATATATTTCCATCCTTTAACTTTCTATTTTTCTGTGTTATTATACATTTAAAAATATATCTTGTGAATAAAACACAGATTATTTTCCCAGTGTAAGAATTGCTGTCTTTCAATATGTGAATTAAATCAATTTACATCTATTGTGATAATTGATATATTTGGATATAAGTTTATCGTCTTTATTTTGGGACCAGTTTTTATGCTAGTCAAATTCCAGTGACAACCTGATAGTGCAAATTCAGATTATACACCCAAGTGTGGCACAAACATGTGACTTTGCTTTCTTGTGGGAAGCTTTTTGCACCCTATCCAGAACCCCAAACAGAATCAAGTTCCTTGTTGTTCTTCCAACGAGGGAGCAGTTTTTCTCCTCTCCTTCACAGGTCTGGAGGCTAGAGGTCTAAGATCAAGGTGTTGGCAGGGCTGGCTCCTCTGAGCCCTCTCCCCTTGGCTTGTCAATGGTCTCTTCTCCCTGAACCTTCATTTTTTCTCCCCTCTGTGCATATGTCCAAATCCTCGTCTTAGAAGGAACTAGTTCTACTGGATTAGGGTTCACCCTAATGACTTCATTTTAACTTCATTAACTGCTAAAGACTCTTTCCCTCAAAACAGTCACATGCTGAGATACTGAGGGTTAGGACTTCAACATATGAATCTGGGGGAAGGGACACAGCTCAGCCCAGAAGAGGCACCCCCACAATTCCCTCCACCAGATTGTCCAGAGAGGTTCTGACTGGTCTTCTATGCCTCTCTCTGAGCCTAGTTTAAGACCAACCTTCAATGCTGACTCTCCATGAAGTTAATTCTGGTCTACTTACTCAATCCTGGTCCCCAGACAGTTACGTGCTTTCTCATTCAAGGCACTCTGTCTATACTTCCCATATCATGTGATATTGTCACTGGGTACCTAAATCCTGATATAGGAGAATGATGTGATAATGAGCACTTGGCACAAAACCTCTTTGAGGTGGTTACCATTTTTAACCACATTTTTAAATAAAGAAACTAAGTCACAGAAGGGTAAGTAATCTACCCAAGATCACCAAGCTGGGAAGTGATACTGTCAGAATTGAAACACAAGGGCCCTCACCTTCTGCTGACTTTGGAATCAAAGAGACATGGTTTGACTTTCAGTTATGACTTACCGGTGAGGCCCTGAGAATGTTGCTCTAAACATACCTTGGTGGCAACTTTAACAGATACTGAGGACTGATGTTGTATCAGTGTTCCAGGGCTGGGAAACACAGTGAGCAAAACCCACCAGGGACTTTGTATTCATGGACTCACAGTCTAATAGGGGAGCTGGACCTGGGTGGATGGTATGGGTGACAATTTCAACGAGGACAAATTATAAACCAAGAAGAGTGCCCTGAAGGAAAGGAATTTGGTTCTCTGAGAGCTTATAACACAGAAACCTGCTCTAGAACTGGAATGGCAGGGAAGTCCTGCTATAACACACAGATGCCAGGAGGAAGGATTGGCTTTAATGAAGGGACATGGTCTGGAATGCTGATTACAAGCATACCTCTTTTTATGGTGCTTCACTTTATTGTACTTTGCAGGTAATGTTTTTTACATAAAACTGAAAGTTTGTGGCAACCCTGCCTCAAGCAAGTCTAACGGCACCGTTTTCCCAAAGGTATTTATCTGTTCACTTCATGTCACATTTTGGTAATTCTCACAACATTTTTAACTTTTTCATTATTATTACATTTGTTATGGTGATCTGTGATGAGTGATTAGGACTCTCTGAAAGCTCAGATGGTAGTTAGCATTTTTTGCAATAAAGGATTTTTTAGTTAAGGTACGTACATGATTTCTTTAGACATAATGCTATCGCACACTTAATAGACTACATTATAGTGTAAACATAACTTTTTTACTGTGGAAAAGAAATTCATTTGACTCTCTAATGTGGTGGTCTGCAAGAGAAACTGCCATATCTCAGAGGCATGCTTGTATTCCAAACAGGAAGAGTATGTCCCACAGTCTTGTGGAGGAAGGGACAGGGCAAAATCAAGGACCTATAAAATGTGTGTGGCTAGAACACAGAGAGTGAAGGAGGAGGTGGTGCCAAATGATGCCAGAGAGGCTGGCAGGCAGAGGGAGTGCAAAACGTCTCTAAAGATTTCTACCAAAAGGGTTTTACTGGGGTTAACCCATCCATAACCTATAATAATAAGGCTGTAGTGAAGATTTTAGGAAAACATTACAAAAACTGTCTGGGTCGTGGTCAGCACTCAACCATCAGTCTTTCCCTTAGGTTTTGTCAACTGTATTTATTTTAAGGAATGTCTAGTCAACAGTCTTATCCACTGGGGTTTTAGTCCTCCTATAAATTGATTTCCACATAAAATGTGGGGTATTGGTATATCACTATGCAGCACATCCTTTCAACCTTTAATTTGCATGAAAATTACTAGCTCAAATAATGTTGTCCTGCCTAAAAACCACAACTGTGAAATCAAGTAAACCCTGCAAAAGTGGCCAAACCAGAGGATTTGCCAAATGCCACCATGACCAATTAGAAGTCATAGTGATTTGGGACAATATCTTCAAAAAAGAATAAGAAGGCTTTCTTCTCAAGAGTACCTCTAAAAGTCTCCTTTTATAGAGAGAACACAGGTTACAGTAATGTTATTCTCCTCCAACATTCAGAACAACTGGGTGCTGAGTGATCAGGCGTGAGGAAGTGCTACATTGGATTGTGGGATGTATGATCTTCTTTAGGTCTATATATTACCTAACTTTTCTCAAACATATAAGCAACTCCCTCTTTCTCTTTACCCAACATAAAATTTAGAACCATCAAGTTCACCACTGTAAGGGGACTTTTGGGCTGAGAAAGCTGGAATGTGCAGCTCTGACTCTGTCCCTAGGATTTCCATTTCTTATAGGATTCCTGGTGTTTCCACCCCACTGGCCCTGGATAGTGTTGGAGTAGGGGACATCAATCCACACTTCAGCCTAAATGTGGGCAAAAGACCCTTCTCTTTATATCCCATAACTTAACTGAGACAATGAGTTTGCTGAATGGGAAGTCGACACCAAAATAAATCTCCATGAATGTAGATAATCTGGTTTACCAAGAATGCCCTACCCACTGTCAGCATGTGTCTCCATGTAGCTGAAAGTGATTCCAAACTTTTCATCTCCCTTTAACTTTCAGCTGCCAGGAGTTCACTCCTGCATATCTTAGATCTTACACACCCTAGTTACACTGCCAGGTGAAACAGAGAGAGACCTGCATCTCCTTTGTGATTTACCTAGACCCCTCTCTTTCTTGGTCAACTAACAGTAGGAATAAAATTCACTTGAAACCTCACTTCTTATTCCTCCATAAGGTGAGGCTATGCTTTCATGAGCCCCAACAGTCCACCATCCCTCAAAACAAATCTAGAATCACAGGTCCTCACATGCAGCAACAGACGGTTATGTCCTTAGAATTATTTCATCCTCCAAACTCCAGTTTTCTCAAAACATGGAAACAATTTGTGCCATAGAAGATGGCATTTGTAAGCCTAACACCCACTAACCATACTCCTATGATGCATTCTTTAAGATACAGATGTTGTGTCCATACAATTATGCTGTATTTCATAATTTTGTAATAGCTTCCAAGCAGTCAAGTCTCTCTCCCCGGGCCTCCAAATATCTTTATTTACTGAATTGTACAAGAGTAACTGAAAGATGAGGCAAAGCATGCTGCAACCTATCTCTTCTAAAGGACTAGAGCTCTGAGAGGGCCATCAGACATCTTTCGTGCAGCTATGATTTTGCACCTCCTGGTTAACTCTGCTTTAAACTGCTTGTGGTACATGCTTTTGCACTTTGTTGGTTTTCCAGCATTAAACTTTCTTCTGTGTTGGGAGAATTCTACTTTCACTCTACTACAGAAGCTGAAAATGTCAGGTATTTGTTTTCCCAGACTCCCTTGCAGCTAGGGCATAAACACATGACTCAGGCTCTGTCAATCAGGTACACCTACAATGGACTTTGAAACAGGACCCAGAGGTGCAAAGAAGTGGGACCATCTCTGGCAGCAATAGAGGATACAGCAAACTGAAGCTCCCATAGCACGACTATAGGACTAGAAGTCAAAGTACTCAGGGCTTGACTATTTTTTAGCAGACCAGTTCCAGGGTATGGTTTTGATCTGAGCCTATTTTTTAGCCCTCCTAACAAGGCCCTTTTAACAAAACTCCTTTTCTGTTTAAACCAGCTATAATCAGTGCCTGAAACTTCTGGCTAAGAGTTCTCACTACACTTTCCTTACCAGGAGAATAAGCTCAAAGCTCCCACCAACTGGCCGATGAGCGAAAATAGGAGGCAACCACCTGGTTATTGCTGATCTAATTCCAGCAGATAAATAGCAAAATGGATTTTTTTAAAGACAGATCAGTCTCCTATTTTGGAGCCTATGGATATGTTTCAGAATGCTGTTTCCTTTCTTCAGAAACACAGATTATCTTCCCAAATAACCACCCATCAATCTGATAACAATGCTGTATATTTTTAGCGACACACAAAAAAATTATATCAGCTATTGTGAATGCAAAACGCTTTTTTTAAAAAAGTGCTTCCCCCTTTTAAAAGATGGAAAACCTCAGCTGAAGAGAGATTTGTGTTTTTTTTTCAGATGAATATTTCGGGCCACAGGTTTCTGCACACTTTCACTGAAAACTTTAATGTAAAGTAAACAATACTTTATGTTTTCAGAGCAGAAATAGACATTTCCAAATAAATCTGCATGATCCAACCCTTCATTTCTCCATGGATTTGGAACCAATGAATTGTGTTTAATAGCAGAAATCCTCTCTCAAGGGCTGAGGAATCAGACCTTTTCTGAATAGGGAATAAGCCCCTGTCACACCACGGGGTTGCTCTCCCTTCAGGCCCTCTATGCTTGACCTTAAAGCTTCTGTCTAGGGAAACCTCTCCTCAGCATGTTAAGGATGCAGACACATGAGATGTCCTCTTAGCAAATGTGGGAACACACCTCATCATACTGTCACCAAGATGTGAGGACACAGCAGTGAGCAATGGTGTGCAAACGGATTCACAAGTGGGCCATTGTTTCAGACTGCGCTTACTCATATGTCAGTGGTCTTTCAAGTGCATGCTTCTTACGACCAGGGTCAAGACAGACCCTTAAATTACATAGTTGCGGGTGTAGACAGAGCCTTCCAACCTTGGCTCTCAACCAGAACAAAATTTGTGCTGAGACATAAAGAAAGCTCTGTGCTGCTGGGAATGTTCATCCAGAGAAATCTAAAAATAGTGAGCTGCACATTACAGTGGATGCCTAAGGGGACCTTAAGATAACACTTTGCTGTAAGTGAGTTTCAGGCAAAGTTTATTTGTTCAACTATGAGTGCAGAAATCCTACCTAGAACCCAACAGGATAAGTTGGATTCAACCGGCTTGTCAATTTCAAACAACGAGTGACTGGACCCTAATCATTGGCTTAGTGGAAAGAATACAAGATTGATTTATAATGTCTACCCTGGGACTGGGAGTGGGCAGTGGCAGTCCCATGAATTTTAAAAACTCTTGTCATCTGATGTCACAGTGTCAATTAAGCATTGCCCAATTTCCTCAACTCAGTGTTGAATTCTCCATCGTTGGAAATTCCAAAACTGTTTCCTTTTGCTTCTCTTAAAATACACACTATATTCCACTCTTTTATACACGCGTTTCTGTTTCCCCTGTCTAAATCTTAATTCTCCCAGGCAAGAAACTCCATTTTATTTACTTTTGCACTCCTCTCAGATCCCAGCAGTCATCTATCTATCTTTTTACCTATTCCTTAATTCAGCAGCAGGTACTGAATGCCTACTCTGTATTAGAACTGGCTAGGCTCTGGGAGAGAGTCATAAATAAGACCCAGTCCATGCATTAAGTAAACTCATGGCCTAGTGAACTCTTGAATGAATGAAGTAACAAATTGTACTCTGGTTGCCCCCTGGTGTGCTGTGCTAATGATCGTCTCTTAGCGGGTTTGGTGTTTTATGACTGATGAAATAGGCTTCCATACATATTGTCCTCTGATGTCATCCCAGTGAGAAGGATGGAACAGCAAACTGAGGTCATATCAGAGAGGTTCAATGACCTGACCCGTTTCACCACAATGGGTTTTGGCAAATAAACTGGGAAATGTTTTTAAAAGTAACCATGAAACAAATGGAGAAATCCTTTTCTGTGGGGACCCGAAGCCTGAACTCCAACAATTATACTAGCTTCAAACACAGCCCGTGGGCCTCAGCCTCTGTGGTTGGCTGGACAGTGGGCCCCACAAAAATGTCCACATCCCAATCTGAGACTTTGGGAGGTTTCAGGGCAAAAGGAATAAAGATAACATATGGAATTAAGGTTGCTAATCAGGTGACCTTAAAACAGGGAGATTATCTTGGATTTTCCAGGTGGGCCCAGTGTAATCACAAGGGCCCTTAAATGGTGGAAAAGGAGACAGAAAAGAATCAGGGAGATGACAGCATGAGAAGGACTCAGCCGAACATGCTGGCTGTGAAGACAGAGGACACCGCCACAGCCCAGAAATGTAGGAAGCTCCTTTGGGGGTTGGAACAGGCAAAGAAATAGATTCTCCAAGAGTGTCCAGAGGGGATAGCCCTGCAAACACCTTAACGATAGTCCTGTAAACTCATTCTGGACTCTGATGTCCAGAGTTATAAAACAATACATGTGTGTTGTTTTAAGCCATTAAATTTGTGTAATTTGTTACAGCAGCAATAGGAATCTATATAGAGTCCTTGTGAGCAAATCAGTTTCGAAATATCCTTCTTCACAGGATGTGGGAATCTGTGTCCAATAAGAGAATATACACAGCAGCAACTGCGACTGTCAGCTCCCTTCTGCCCTTCTTTAGAAGTACAATATCCTGGGACACTTATTATTTTTTATCACAATTTAAGCGATTTCTGGCCTATATTATTCTCTGACAATATTCAGAAACACTAAAGAAAAATAAACAAACACAACTCTTCTTCACTCAAAGCATATCTCCACCCCAACTACATGTGACCTGGGGAGGTTTTTAAAAATACAGATGTCCAGGCTCTCAGACCAAGCCAATCAGTCTTCTTTTAAAAGCCCCCCAGGTCAACCTAAGGTGTGAGGAGGGTTGAGAACAGCAGCACCAATACCCAGAGCAGCCTTAGCTCTGGGGGCAGGGACACCTCGGTCTGGCTGAGACCAGAGTCCAGCCCCTTGACCTTTGGCCCCGCACCTCTCCCCACCATGACCACTGTCCGACTTTCCAGGCCCTTCTCCTAAATACACTGGTTCTCCTACTTTGCTTGCAGTCCCGGAAAGCTATTACCAAAAGAAAACTGCCTCAAACTCCAATAGAAGTGAAAATAAAAGAGAGGCAGGTAGGAATTTGGGGATTCCAGCCTCCCACATCTCCTCTGAAGCTAAAGTCAAGGTGGAAGTATTGTTTACACACTTGACCACAGAGCTGAGCCAGACAAGAGCAGCCATCTATGGTGACGTGTTCCAAGCCGTATACCACATACTACTGGATCCTCAGGACATTAACAGACATCATCTGTAAAAATAATAATAATGGAGGAAGGGGGTGTCCATGGTCCAATACCTTGGAAAAACACCACCCTTGGATATTCAAGGCTCTAAGATGCCCTGCAGTTTAAACAATATACTGTTTAACCCAATACTTCTTAAATGTATTTGACCAAGGAACTGTTTTTGTAAGGAACATCTGTGATCCAGGGGGCTCAGTTTGGAAATTCCAATTCCTTCTTGCAAAAGGTAAGAAGGGGGTTCTGGAGATAATGTAATATGCCTAAGGTCACAAAGCACAGTCTGCCAATGCTCCCCTCTTTCCCCTTGACCCACCTGGGCTCCCCTGACCTGGGCTATTTCCAGCATGCTGACAGCTTCCCAGCCCAGGGTGCCTGTGTTTCCCATCACTGTCTAAGGATTTCCTCTTGTCTTTGATGCTTGCTGTGGGTGCAGCCCTGCATGCAGGGGAATGATAAGAGTTGGTGCCCCAGTTTGCCAACTGGAATGTGTCCACAGGATTCTGAGGGTCTCCCATGGGCTGCCACCTAAGATCTTCCATGAGAGCCTCTTTTATTGGTTTTTCTCCGTTCCTGGCTCCTAAACCTACTTCCTCACCGGTGCCTCCTAGGATCAACTTCCTAATGGGTTCTTGTCTCAAGTCCTGCTTTCGGAGAAACCTAAACAAAGAGTTACTCACAAAGCAAGGGAGGAACAATAATCAAGACTTAAGGTCTAGTTCAGACTAAACAGATAATTTTGAAGACAGTTTTTTTTGAACAGTTTTGGGCTCACAGTAAAACTGAGGGAAAGGTACAGAGATTCCCCATAAATCCTGTCCCCCACACATGCACAGCCCCTCCCATTATCACAGTGGTTTGTTAAAATCAATCGACTCTTGACACTGCATTATCACCCAAAGTCTATAGTTTACATTAGGGTTCACACTTGGTGTTACATACTCTGTAGGTTTGGACAAATGTATAATGACATGTATCCATCATCATAGTATCCTACAGACTATTTTCACTGCCTTAAAAATCCTCTGAGCTAATGATTTGGTTTTTATAAATGAAATCAGATTCAAGCTCAAGATTCCAAGTTTTAAGCAGACATAAACATTTCCTACTAGGGTGAGCAGCAAAATTCTACTGTCAAAATCAAGAGTTTATGCTTTTTCTTTCTTCTTACACACACATACACACATGCACACACACACACACACAATTGAGAAATAAACCTAGGTTAGAGATTAAACACTTTGCTTTATCTTTGGAAAGTAAGCAAAGTTTCTCCATCTTTTTGCCCTCTGGTAAAAGGTCACAGACAAACAATATGTCATGTTGCTAGAATGTTCTCTGAGTGCTAAGAAGCAAACAGAAATGCTTACGAAAATTAAACTCAGGAATTTCTGAACAGGCTGAACATCTGAGGTGGCTCCAGGCTGCCAACTTCTTTTTCAAAAACAGTGAATAAATTTGCTCAAGAAATTAGCTGTCAATAGCAGGGTTATGAAAACCTAGCCAGAGCTCTAAGTTTAGCCAAGGATCTCAAACTGTTTTCCAGATATTTGGGGCTCAGCAAAATCTAACACACTTTTCTCAGCAACTTCTTCTCCCTTTTAATTTCCAAACTCTGAAATTATAAAGGAACTTTCTTGTGTGTGTGTTTTTAAAATATTAGTTGACATCAAACAGGCAGATAAGCATTTTTGGATTAGTCTTTTAACAGGAGGATTTTACACTTGATTTGGGTAGATGAGATTTTCCTCACATTTGAATTGAGCACAATCCTGCCTGCCGAGGAGGGACATATGAGCTAGAAACCTCATGGGAGAATCTTTGCACATTCACACAGAGAGAGAGAGGTTCCAAGGGGGTTTCAGGCAACGTGGCCTTATAGGGCTGGGGGGACAGAATACCTACTAAGGTAGAGAAGATGTGGCCATTCCCTGTCACCTTGGAGGAGACTAATGATGTCTAAGCCAGTTCGACAGTAGTCAGGACAGACATTATGAAGAGATGAGTAAGTTGTTAGAATCCATCTGCTCATCTCTGAGAACTTTAAGGACTGGTTGGATCCAAGCATGTGTGCCTCAAAACACAAGTACATCTGACTGCCTTTCATCAAAAGTCATGTTTGCCTAGAAATCCATTTCCAGAAGCATTGCTCTTATGCCCCGTGAGGGCTGTGACCTTTACTCCTTTCTACTTCCCTTCTTGATCCTCAGCTCTGTGCCAGAAACTTCCCGTTGTCCTGTGGCCTGACCTCAATCTCAGGCAAATGACCATACATCTGATTCTCTCTTCACTTAGCTCTGAAATCAAGATTTATTTCTGAAGAGTGGAGAACCTGTCTGAAGATGTTGCTCTCCTTCCTTGACCTCATACTGTGGAGTGCCTAAGAGTGGAAGATAGTAGCTCTCCTCGACATTTCCACCTCTGATGCCTGCAGCCAAACCCCCTGTCTGTGGCCACTCTGCCTACTCCATATGTCCTCATAACCCCTCAGGTGCAAAGCACCCTCTGGAGATCACACAGGAGTCCTACAAAGAGTGCTCTAAGAGGGGGAGGGGAAAGGTCCCCTTTGACCAAAAGTGACTCCCTCAAAAGCTGTCACGGGACCAACAACCCCACCAGTCAACTCTTTTCTCTGGATTAAAACATGGAAGTTGGGGAGCATATGAGGTCACCACAAACCATAAGCACATCGGCTACAATGAACTTGCCGACTTTGCTCTGGCCACCAACCTGGATGATGAAAATGGATCAGGACACAAAATGTGTGTTTAGAGGTCTGACAAAGAAAAGGCTCCTGGGGTTAAGCGATCAAATGTTCTTCCTTCATTATGGTAACAATGGAGGAGGGCAGGCTTTAGGAGACCAAGCAAGGGTGCTCCAGGCCCAGAAAGAGAACGTGACCCGAGAGAAGGCATACAGGGAGGAAAAGCTCATGAAAACAATGGCTGTAGTTACCACGCAGTGAGAAGACACAGTGCAAGACCTTCAGCATCTATTATCTTATTTGATTTCCATGATTTATATGCGAGGCAAGCATTCTCATATCCATTATACAGATGAGTACATTAAGGCTCATCTCTCACTTTACTCACACAACTAATAAGTGGCAGATTGTGGGTTCAAGATTCCCCTCTAGAGGTTCTAGTATTCCACTTGGCCCTAACTTCTTCCTAATAACACATTACAGTTAGGGAGCACATGTGTGCTTTCTCAGGGAAAATAGAAAAGAGAGAGGGAAAAGAATCCCACTAGCTTTCTCAGACGAGACTTGGCCAGAGCAGCAGACATGTCAGTGAACAAAATCAATGACTGCTCCTTGGCCTCACACCCACCATCACCTAATGGCATCTGCAAAGCTCCATGGCTCCTGACTGGGGACTCAGAAGTATTGTAAGGAATCTGTGTATCCATGTGCACGTCAAGCCTTGTCTGCAGACAAAATGCATCGTGCACATATCAAGATTTTCTGTGGCTGATAATATACCAGTTGATTCAAAAGTGTTACTGAATTCACAGTTGGTATTTATCATTGTATGTTTCTCAACCTAAGAATATTAAAAGCATAATTAGAATCATATGGAGTGGATGTTTCTGTCATTAAAAGGGGATTTTCAATACTACAGCCCAGAAATTCTGTTCATGACAGTTACCTACTTGACAGAAATGCAGCAATGTGTTCATCGATAGACATCCTACAGGAATGGTCACAGAAGCATATCATTAAGTTCCCCAAAGTGGACACACCCAACAAGAGATCAAGGTATCAATGCACTGTGGTCCAGTCACACAGTAGAATACAGTACAGGAACAGACAGACAACTGCACGCAACACCAGGATGGAGCTCACCAATGTGAGCAAGGAAGCCAGAAACATAAAAAGTACCCTCTGTGTAATTCCACATATGTAACATTCAAAAACCAACCTAGGCTGTCAGAAGTCAGAAAGGCCACCTTGAGGGGTGAAGGGCAGTGAGTGAAGTCAAGGGAGGAAGGTGTCTGGAGAGACTTATGATACTTGGTTTCTCAATCTGGATGTTGCTTCCATGGGTGTATTTAGTTTATGAGAATTCCTTGAGCTGTGCAGGTGATTTGTATATGCTTTTTGCATTTATTTTACATTTCAATAAAATATTCAAAAACAGGGTGCGGGGGGGTCATACCTGTAACACAAATGACCCCTGCTCTCTATACAGGTTAACCCCGGCCAAGCCCTGTGCTTACCCTTTGTCAAACAGGAATTTTCTTGCCTCCCCATTTCTGCTCAGGCCATTTCCCCAACTTCAAATCCCCTACCCCACCATCCGTGTCTATAAAAACCTTTTCCATTCTTTGAGACCCAGATAGATACCACCACCTCCAAGGAGCCTTCTCCACTTCTCTGGCCAGAAGTGAATTCTTGGTCTTCCAAGTCCCAGAATGCTTTAATAAAATTCTCTGATAACAACTCTGAGCTCCTCAGAGTCCAGCATGGCACAGTGTTTGCCAAATAATGGGTCATCAATAAAGGCTTTCTGCTGTTGAGATAATATCCACATCTCAAATGTATAGTGCAGTGATTTATGTTTGTTGTGCTGCTCACCCTCAAGAAGCTCATGGGCTTGGGAGAAATATATGCCTACCATCTCAGTATTGCACCATGCCCAACCCATGCCCATGCATCCTGCAGGTGCTTGGGTCATGTTTTTGAATGAAAAAAAAATTACCTGTAAGAAGAGCTTTCAGTGAAAGAGATGCCTTGAAGATCTCACACTTCTATGAAAGAAAATAAAGAAGACTTCAACATGAACATCACCATTTCTCCCCAGTGGCTGGTATTTTATTGGGTTTATACTAGACAGGAAAAAATCCTGGGGGGGTCCAATTATCTATACAGGCAAAAGTGTTGTACAATACAAAAACTGAAAGCAGCTGAGAGGTTTGGGTCGTAGTGAGGAAGAGCTCAGCCCAATTCCACCCCTTGGATCAACCCTGGCATAGGCTTCCACATACTAGAAAAAGGAACCCAATCATCAAATCAACAAGACGGCACGCAAAGAGAAATGACTGGAGTGGCATCAATGGGTGAGCCTTCAGCCTTGTCTCCCAGGGAAAACAGTGTCATTTCAGAAGCGTTCCCACATATATAGGGACCCCAAACTGCCTCCTGTCCTCCATCTATAGTGCTGCCCCCTCCTTCCCCTTTTCCCTTCCCTTTCCTCAGTAACCTGGGCACTGTCTGGGACACATTCATTCCCTGTGGAATGTTGTTTTTTGGTTGTTGTTGTTGTTTTCTTGTAAATCATTAGGGCAAAATGAGAGGTGCTGGAGTCCTAAGATTCCTGAATTAATAATATTGCTGCCATCAATGATTTTAACTTTCTGTTTTCTGTTGGCAGAAGCCAACACATGAGGAGGTATTTTCCAGCATTACAGTCAAACTGTGCATTTTTAGATTTGTGGGCAGGCTGTGTGATCTCCAGCCAGAGTCTGAGCTCTCAGTCCCACATTCCAGTGTCATTCTCTTACCACGGCATCATTTCTGGCCTCCCTCAAGTCATCACTTTGGAGAAAATGAAGCACATTTTCAGAATCTAATTTAAGAATAACCCAGGAGACCTAAGGCCAACCGACAAGGCAGTAGGTAAAGATGGAAGAAGGAAGAACCGATATTGGCAACATGCATGTGGGTCAACATGTCCCCTCAATGAGACCTTGTATACCTGCCTCAAGAATTTCATTGGGAGATAGAATTGACAGGTTCAAGCAGCCTGAAGTGTCCACATCCTTTCCTGCTTTTATTGCAAGGAAACTGTTCAAATTAAAATACACATGCCAGGACTAGCTTACTTACCATTCAGGTATCAACTTCAATTTCTTTTCTTATGGAAGCCTGGCCCAAGGCTAGTTCCAGTTAATATCCTTCTTCCTTCAGGCACTTGCCCACAATCGTAATTTACCGATTTATATGTAACCATAAATATAATGTCTATCTCTCCATGGAAATATAAGTTCCATGGGGGCAAGGACTGAATCTGTCTCATTCATGGCTGCGCCCCAGCAACACAGACTTAGTAGGCAGCCCTTGGTAAAACACGAGTCACAGCTGACACTAGCTAGTCGGCTGCAGAATGCTAGAACCTAGCAATCCAGCAACCCCCAACCACCCTGGTTGGAAACCAGGAAAGAAAAAACAGTGTTTTTCATGTGCCTGAAGAGATAGTAAATCCATGACCAAATTTTCATTCCTTTCTTTTTCTCCCAAACTCCAGGACCCCAAACTGCCTCCTGTCCCTAAGTTTATGGCACCACTACCTTCCAAGTTAACTAGTTTCAAAATCTAAGGAACATCATGGCTCTGTCCTCTTTGTGAATTCCCCTACTTCTGACTAATCACTCCTATTTCTATAAACCTTCCAGCTGCCTACCATCCCCCCTTCCCTTTGGTCACCCCAGGGCAGATTCCTGTTACCATTCCCCACTCTCCTACAGAGGACACCTGGACTCTGATCTTTGCTCTTTCTTTTAACCGAGTCTCTTAATTTCTAGCTAGCAGACAATTAATTCTTGGTACTTTCAGATCACCCCCTACTGGAAAAAGCACTAATGAACTCTTCATATCCATATGTAAATATCATAGTTTGGACAACATATTTGGTCCCCAACCCGTCTCCCACTCTCTCCCCACACGATCCTTCAATGTTCAGGTGAAATGCCACGCTACGCAGGAAGCCTTTCCTGAATCCATTTCCACCTGAAAATGTAACCAAATGTTTCTACCACATTTTCTTGGGACTTTGTAAATGTTTAATTTCATAAATTAAAAAACATCTGCTAAATTACTCCTATTAGTCTGGAAAGATCTTCCAGACATAATCTAGATCATATTGGTCTCTGTTTACCCAAAAATGCCTAACCCTAGGTATGGCACATGTAGCTTCTCAAAACATCTCTTGAACTTAATCAAATTTATCCTTTCAAACATATGGACTCCACTTATCAAACCCTGCCTTACCCCAAGGAAAATGAAGCAGAATAATTGTGGGACCCTAGGCACATGGCTTCAACCCTTCTATGCCTTAGTGTCCTCAGCTGAAAAATGGGTGGTGCTTTGGACCTGAGAAGATAATGTATGTAAAGTACTCAGTGCTGGGCCATACTATATGTTCAGTAAATGGTAACTTATTATCTTTAATTATTCTTGTCTCACAAGGCAGTCTGTTCCATTGTTGGGTGGATATGATCACTGAGACATTCTTCCCAATTCTGAGTTCAACTGTATCTCCCTGTAACTCCTATTCATTGACCAGAGGCTCTTTGCCTGCGGGGAACAAGAATGAGGTGACTCCAAAGCAGGCTCAGCTACACTTTTAAAAACCTGATTCTCAGCACCAGGCCTGGAATGAAGAAAGGAAAACTGGGGTCGACTTGGGAGAGAAAGCTGGATTTCATTAATTCCATGGGTTTCTGAACAGGGCTAAGAGACTCTAAGTCGCTGTTCATTTTCTACCTTAGGAGTTGCGCTCTGGGAGTCCAATATTCTGCTTAAATTTCACTTATTTCCTTTTGCTGTAAGATCTGGGTAAGCAGGGAAAATTCTGCAAAATGACTTCATCATTGGCAGTAATTTGCCCTTGGCCAAATTGACTTGCAATTACCCTAAAAGTGTCAGAAGTTTCCAAATTAGCTTAGGCCCTGTCTGATGCTGAATAGGTTCCTTGGGGTGGGTCATGTCCATTACTTGAGTCTAGCACAAGACGGATCCAGCTGCCCTGAAGAAGTGTGTGCCCCACTGTCCTCACTTCCCCCAGCACCTGGTTCAATCCCTGCTAGTAATTATGATACTTGAGGACTTGTTTTCATTTCTCCAGGTTCCCACACCCTCTTCAACTATGCTCTTCTACCTCTGGGTTAGTTTCTAATAAACGCTCTCTACTGAGAGAAGGTTCCTTTCCTTAAGAGACCAGACTCTTACTCTCTCCAGCATGCTCTGTGGCTATTCCGTTGTCTAGAATATTGCACAAGCCAGGCTGTGGAGGGGCTTCCATGTCCACACACAGGTGTTGGGGCTGATGACACCATAAGCTTGTCTTCAGAGTTTTAGTTCTGAAACCATTTCCATAAATGGCAAGGAAAGGCTATAACTCTCTGGCAGTGGCAATAACTTATTTCCAACTACTATGCAGAAAGAGCCCACGATTTTCTTCAGCTCAAGCACCTAAGGGGAAATGAATTATGTAGTATTTTTTAAAAATTCATTATCTACTCTATCCCACTGCATGACAGCAGTAGTCTCCTAACCAACCCTCTGCCTCTACTGTTGTCCTTTATAACCCATTCTCTACCAGATCCCAGAGTGAGTTTCTAAAAACATAAGTCATAATATTTTACAGCCCTGCTTAAAATTTTCCAAAGCTTCAATTGCACTCTAAATGAAATCATGGATTTCAAAGCCCAATAGACTCTGGCTTCTGATATTTCTCCACTCCCTCACCCCAGCCTCCCATTTGCTTACCACACACAAGCAAGCAGACTCCATATAGTTCGTCAAGGGTGACACGTTTTCATGCCTGTCCTGGTTAACGGTTCAGTTTGTGCACTTACTCTTTCTTCCATCTGGATTATTCTTCCCAAAATTCTAAATACATAGCTAAGTATCCTATTTTCGCTCCCATCTTACATGTAGCTTTCCCTGAGAATGCTAAAGTAGAACCCCTTTCCTCACCTTGATAATCTGCTCTTTAAATAACTCAGCTGATTTTATGTCAGCCTTCTTAGGATCGCCATGACTTACACAGTTCATGGCCCTAATTCCCAACAAATGAAAAGGCTCATGAGAAGAGCTTCTACAAATACAGACTTGCTGCATTGCCCAGTATGGGGGAAAACATATCAATCCTATAGTCATTAAACAAATGTGAATCGTATATAAAAGTTACCCCATAACAGCCATGGAGCCATTACCAGGGAGAAGTAGTAAGAAGAGGAAATACTCCTTCTCTTTAACAGTGTCTTGCTTACTTCATAAGAAGGAAATCTTATCCATGAGGGAGCTTTGCACTGCCATTGGAAGAGCCAAGTTTGATGCAACTGCAACAATAGGTTGCTTCTTTAATATTCCAGTTTCATTCTAGGATTGAATTACCAGCCAACTCTGTACTCCTTAGATACTGCAAGAGCAATAAAATTAATGTAAGAAGAATTTCTCCTTGATCACTGTCCATTGCCATTTCCCTCAAAAGGCAGACACTTGATACAGGGACTTCTCTCCATGGTGCATGAATAAGCCCACAGCTTGTAAACTTAGCAAGAAGCATGCATGTCCAAGGCTCATAAGGCCTACAGGTTGACATAATAAAAATAAAAGCAAATAAAATAATTAAAATGATAGCAATACTAGTAAATCCTAACATTCAGTGGGTGCTTATTCTGTGTCAGAAGTGATTCTAAGCCTCCTACCTGGGCTTTCTTATATCCCTTATCCATTGTTTGAAGATGCTGATATTATCAGTCCATTTACAGAGGAGAAAACTGAGGCACAATGAGATTAAATAATCTAGCCCAAGGTCATTCAGGCAGTAAGTGGTGTGTCAGCATTCGAACCAAGGAAGAACGGCTTCGGCACCTTGGTTGTTAACCACCTACCGCCTCTCTGTGCACCAGAGGACCTTGGGAGTCAAGGTATCACAAACAGTGGTGACCACACCCAACTACTCAGACTCCCTAGGAAAGGGTTTGGGGAAGTGGTGGTGTGAGGACTCTGCCACCTTGCTGAGATCATGAGAGACTGAGAAGTGTGGCTAGTCCACTGAACCCTCTGTGCTTCAATCTTACAAGAGTTCTAGGAATTCTTGCAATATCTGCCCTCTTTCCCACTGGGCAGATCTCTTGTACCCAACCCCTATCTGTGCTATTCCAGTAGACTCTCCACCATCAGTTTTTTCTTTCCCCACATGGCCAATTATCATTCTGCATCTTAGTTCTAATCACATGGCCCCCATTGCCCATTGCCTACTGAATCACCTGGGTTTGGACTCCAACTTTGCTACTTACAATGTAGGGGAACTTGAACATGTCACTTACCCTCATCTTAGGCTAAGTGCCTCCACCTTAAATGGGACTAATATAACTTTCTCACAATGTTCTTTTGAGGATCTAGTTTATAGTGACTGCTCAAACAATAGTAGCTATGTTGCAAAAAAAAAAAAGAAGAAGCACTTAGCACTGAAGACTTTGTGTGCATGACTCCTACCAACATTCCACATTTATCCCACACTAATGCCCTTCAACAAATATTCCTACCTCTGAGGCTCACCTTCTCTCCTTTCGATCAGCATTTCTGCAAAGGTCATCCTTGGACTCTCTGCATCAGATCCACCTGATGAGCCCTTAAAATTCGGAGGCTTAGGCCTTGCCTTTGGCCTTGTTAATCAGAATCTCTTGAGACGGATCTTGACTATCTTCATTTTTAACTACTCCCAGGCAAAGCTTGCAAACAACCAACAAAGGGGTCCCACTACCCTATGACTGAGTCCTGCCCACTCTCATATCTTTCATCCAAATCCTGATAATTCAAAGCCTGACTTAAATTTCTCTCCCTTCATGAAACCATTCCAGAGACCTCCCTCCATAAATAATCTGTCCCTGCTTTGAATTATCATGGCATTTATTTATACACATGATGACTCTTCTTAACATTTTCATACTCCTTGAAATCACAGTCGGTAGGTAATTCACGTTAATGTCTCCAAAGCTTTCTGTCACAGGGTTTTGCATAGAGTAGGTGCTCATGAAAATGCATTGAAGGGGCAGGACAAAGTCCAATCCCAGTGTTTTCAGATCATATGGATAAACCACATGTACTAGGCGATAACCGACTCGTTTGAAGAGGAGGAGGAGGGACACTGACAGAGCAGACTGTATCCTCTTTCTCTCCTCCCTTTCTTCTCTCTGATTCTTGCTGCCATCACCACCCAGTATCGCCCCCTTTATTCCTTAGCCAAATCTCGGGAAGGGGGTACTGAGTGGAAACCCTTCATTACTTCCCTTTAACACAGTTGAGGCCAGAAGGCAAAGGTAATTTCTCTTTCTAGTTAAGAACAAGCAAAAAAAGAAATCAATACAGCCATCATAAACCATGTAAACAGTCAGCTTTCTCTGGTAGAGGTTCCTGTTTAGCCCAAAGGGCTGGGATCGTTTCTCCAGCACCTTGGCAGGCTTCTGGCTCCATGCTTTCTGCCAGCTGCTTGCTGTTCACATTTCTGTTGAGCAGAAACGAATCACTCGTTCAATTTGCTCCCTTCTTAAAGCAAGTCAGTACTTGTTATTCCTAATTCTTAGTCAGCTTGGGCTGCTATAACAGAATACCACAGAGCAGGGGACTTACACAACAGACATTTACTTCCCATAGTTCTGATGGATAGAAGTTCGAGATCAGGGTGCCAGCACGGTGCTGTTCTTGGTGAGGGCCTCTTCCTGGTTTATAGATACCGGCAGCTTGCTGTATCCTCACATGACCGGGAGAGAGGAGTAGGGAGCAAGAGAGACATCATCTCTCCTGTCTCTTCTTATAAGGATATTGATCCCATTCATGGGCCTCTCCTCTCATGACCTAATTATCTCCCTAAGGCCCTACCTCCAAATACCATCACACTGGGGATTTGGGTTTCCACATATGAACTGAGGGGAGGGGCACAGTGGGAATACAAACATTTAGTCCTTGACCCCCCGACCCACCTGTGATCTCTGTACAGCTCATCCTGGATTCTGTTGAAAGGGGGATGCATGATCCTCAGGCAGTGACAAACAAGATGGTAGTGGCCATGCCAATGTCATTTCAGACCCAACAAGGTGATCACGTGTCAATAATCAAGAGCAATAACAACCATTTTCCATCCACATCACCTCACTGCGTTGCAGCCCTGCCACTCCCTTGCAGTTCTTCAGACACACCAAGCTCTTTCCCATCTGAAGCCTCTGCGTAGGCAGTTCCCTCTGCCTGTTACTCTTGCCTCCAATTCATATGAATATAGGAAACTCTTCTTAAATATTCGGTCCGCAGAGGGGGCTTCTATGACTGTATTTTTAAGAAGACTCCTTTCTCAGTTCTTTCTCATTTCAGCCCCTTATTTATGTCCTTCCTAGCATATACCACAATTTATAAAATTATAATTCTTCTCTTCACTTCTTTACTTGCTTGCTTCTTGTCTGTCTTTCCAGAAATTATATAAACGGAATACCCTCAAGAATTGTGTCCATTTGTTCACCATTCCTGACACATAGTAGCAGCTCAATAAATATTTGTTGGATGACTGAATAAAATAATTATACAATATATAATCACAAGGAAAAGAAGGGGAGTCAACACAAATACATTAAATCTTTTGTTCATACACAATGTTACAACCAGGAAATAATCATTTCTCATTTAATTTTGCAACAATACAAGATTTCAGCATTAGCTTCTATGATTTGTTATTTTGCTGCTACAAGAAGTAGGTATTCCTCCTCATCCTACATTATAATTTACCAATGCTTATTGTATAGACTGAATAATATATCTCATTCCTCCCAATAGAACTCAACTCCTAGAGACTAAAAGTTGACATCTTTATGAGACATCAACAAAGAAAAGACAACTTGAAGGAGCAGATGTGACTATTTTAGAAGAAAAAAAAAGTCTGCATTCTGTTTTAACTTTGCAAGTCTCAAAGAATTCTTTCATGACAATATACTGAGAACTACTTCGTGAAAATAAATAGCCACAGAGGAATATGGATTTAATTGCTTGAATTGCTGCATTAGCTAAAATAAAACAGCTGTGATCACATACTGGGATAAAAACCATTGTTCAACAAAGAGTTCTATTAAAGATTGCCCCAGTGATGAGTCTGGCTTTCTAAAATAAGGCATACCACTTCCTGGACCACCCATTGTTCTCAGGGTAACAGTGATTCCAATTGGGGGGCATCTGGGTTGGAGAAATGTTGTCTGTGCCATAGGGCACAGGGCTGCTTGATAGATTTCTCTCTTTCCCCCAAATACACAGCTCAAGTTACTCAAATTACTCAGCAAAACAAATTCCTTTCATATTTCTATAATCCCAAGACACAGGAAAGGTGCAGGGCTGGCAGCTGGGGCTTTTAGAGTTCCAACTCACTAAAAGATGAAGTGAGTGCAGGCTTTGTTCAAGTCCTCCCTAAAGAATCTCTGAACAAATCTTGGCCCCTGGAAAAAAAAAATGAGTCTCCAAGGTGTTGGTTTTTGCTATTTCTCAGGATCAGAAACCACCTTGAGAATAGTGACAAAGCCATAGGGACCTCCACAGAAAATGTACATGTATGTATTAACACAAAGTTCCAAGCCTAACCTCCGGAAGTTCTGTAAACACCCTGAAAGTTTCCACAGACCACAAACTCAGAACTCTTATTCTAAAACGCAGGAGCAGCCTTTGAGATGGGGAAAGCCAAGAACTTAAAAAAAAACAATTTGCCCATCCCCAACATGTATCTACTTTAAAAGCTCTGCCACACACCCATCTCACCTCTAAGCCTCCCCCTGACCCATCTGCAGACTTTGAAACATACAATGAATATCAAAGCACTTAGATAAGAAGAGCAAGCTGGCGGGAAGGGAGCAGAAGGGCACTGAGCTGAAGCTCAACTGTCTCAACGTCTAATACTCTGTCCAGTCCTACATTCCTAAGATTCCGTTCCACTGGCCTCATGAGCCAGTCGTTATCAAAGTGAATTGTGCCTAAAAGTCAGTTATCAAAGTGAATTGTGCCTGGCAAAGTTACCTTAAAATGCGGCGTGCTCAGTCTCACCAGCTTCTGATTTAATAGGATTCTGTAATTTTTATTAAACACTCCAGGTGATTCTGAAGCTGGTGGTTGCTTAAACCACAATTTCAATGGTTTCTGATCTTGTTTCTCAGTGGCTAAGAAATCTCAATATTTCAGCATCTGAACTACATATTCCCTCCTCGTATCCAGAAGAGGCGTAAGCCCCTTTTGTCTTATCCTGAGCATTAGATGTACAGCTACTTCCTCCTTATCTGCCCCTTTTGAGTGGAACATTCATGGAAGGGATGTAGTGACAGGCTTCTGGGTCATGCAGCATGTGAGACCTGCCCAACTACTGATGATCAACTGATCAGTAGCCTTAATTTTATCTGCAAAGTCCCTTTTGCCATGCCATGAAACACACTCATGAGTAGGACACCAAGGGAGAAGGTTAGGAGGGACAAAGTATTTCCTATGGCAACTGTCCATCTTTTCTGCCCATCCTTCAAGACCTCTTTCTCCAGGTGTCTCCCTAACAACTTTACTTCTAACCCTCACAAATAATCCCTCCCTTTCTGAATTACTATTTCACCTAGTTTAACTGTTTTGTGTGAACTATGACAGAGATAATGTTCCCCCCCCCCACCCCCACTTGTTCTCTTACCGCTTATTCCTTGTTTTTGGCCAACTGACTCCTAGTTCTTTGAGAGCAAGTACATGCTTAAATGCCTCTCCACCCCACACAATATACAACCAATCACAGGCACAGAGTAGGTACAGCAGCGCCTATTGCTTTTGCCTGCTGGGAGTGCATCTCCCGTCTTCACCCCATTCATTTCTGGTAACTGTATCCTCTTGATTTCCCTATGTCTGTTTGTTTCGGAGGGGCTGACTCTACTCCCTGATTCCAGATTTGGGCACATGATCCATGTTAGGCCCATCAGCAAGACCCATTACCTTGGTACAAAGATCAGTTCATGACTGTCACATGACCTACACTCGGCCAATGAGATGCAGTCCTGTGGCTTTTGCAAATATAATGGAGGAAGTGAGTAGCCTCTTTCTGTGGGAGCTCCACCAGCCATCTTGTGTCCACCAGGGGAAGAGTGGCTCAAGAATGGAGCAACACAAATGCAAGCAGGGCTGAGAGACACACAACCAGGGACCCATTCCTAGAGACCTGGTTCTTGGATTCAGCCAGGCCAGAAGTTAGACCTAACTCCCCAATTTTTCAGTTACACACAGTGTACAGCTAATAATATTGCATGGTATTTGTGCCAGCTGGAGGGCATTTCTATCAATGCAACCCAAAGGGTCCAGATTTATCTGATGCTCAATAGATATTGATTGGTTAAGAGCCATTTTTAGATTTGGGAAATGTTGAATACATCTGGGTTCCTAAAGCCTACAGAATGCCTTTTTGCAGAAGAAGGTCAGTTGCTTAACTTCTGTCCTTGGCAAAATTAGACTTGTGGTCATAAAAACTATGGCCTTTGGAACTCGACAACTGAATTTGGATCCCAGCTCTGCCACTTACAAAAATGACCCTGGTCAAGTTACTTAGGAATCCTTAAGCAGGGGAAGACCACAGTAAAAAATGTGCATTGTTTCTAGAAAATCATTTTTATGTAGATGATGGATTGAAGGGTTGACAGGCCGAGGCAGGAAAGCATTATTGAGTTCAGGCAACAGTGGATAAGGGTTTAGACTGAGGCACTAACACCTGGGGTGCAGAGCAAAGGGGAGACTGCCCAAACCGCCTTCATGGCCAACTGAATGTGGGGCGTGGGGAAAAGGGAGGAGTCACAGTTCCTGGAAATGAGTTCAATTATTCTTCTCTTGAAAGGCTAAAATTAAGATAGAAATGCAGCCGGCTAGCCAGGTGGTAGGGGTGCTCTTAAATTGTAGTTATTTTAAACAACACAGGAAACTTTTGAGGGGTAGACCTGTAGCTTCCCTCCTCGGAAAGAAACTGAACAGCTTCTCATCTCTAAGCAACAGAGGGAGGTCTTTCCAGCAGGGCATGCCTTCCTCACTTTGATTGAAAGCTGTTTCCCAAAGGGTTCGAAGTTTCCAATCAGTGGCACATCAAGAGGTTCTAGGCGGAGTACAGAATGACTAGCTGCGCACAGACAAGACATTAAATAACTCTAAATCACATAGGAAGAAAGCTGTCCAGGCCTCTTGATTATTTTATCCGGGAAGAGAAAACTCTCATACGGGGCCTAACCCCTCTTTAACACCTATGTCTAGCACTTGCTATAATCCCCTTGTTTAACAGGGAACAGGTCTCAGGTTTAAAACCTTCAGGAGGCCAAAGTATCTAGCTAGAGTTAAGTAATGTTACTGTGTCTTTGTTGAGTTTATTTTTACATGTGTTTTCTATTGATGGCAAGTGGAGCGTATTTTCCACTTAAAATAGCTGTAATCCTTGTAATAGCTCTACATCTCTTTTTAAGACAAATTTGTTTTATTAAAAAACTTGAGAGCAATTTTCTTCTGTTGAAAGGCAACTACAGAGACGTGGCACACAACCAGGGCAGGAATTGGGAAAGAGGTCTACAGAAGGTGGCTGTCCTGGTCCAGGGGCTCTAAAACGTCCTTTATCGGCGCTAAGACAAACGTCTTCTTGGGAAGTACAGCTCTCGGAGCGTCATTAAAAGTGTACCATGCAGCTAAAAGCTTAGGGTGCGAAAACGTGCCTGCTCTGGGCCAGGTACGCAGCCAGAAAGGCGGGGCACACCTGTCCTGCCCTGGGAAGACTCAGCTCCTGCAGGGCTTCTGCTCCAAAGGTGCCGGAGGACAGCGGCGCTGTGTGCGCAGCAACCCCGGGAGCCCCTGCAAGCCCCACGCAGTCGCCTAACACCTCCTTATTCTAAACAGCCCAGGGTTTTGGTTCGCTCGTTCTGAGTAAACACTCTGCGCCGCGGGGTTTGGAAACGCTTGGGCTCCAGCTCCCAGGCGCGTTGCGCGGCGGGCGCCCGCGGCCGAGGGGCCGTCGGGCTCCCCGGAGCCCCGCCACGCTTCTGCCTGAAGCCTTCGCCCACCCGCGCCGCGGGGACGCCTCCGCGACACGCACATCAATCCATCTGGCACAGGGGTGTTGAACTTCGCGGGCCATCTTTTCTTTATGGAGCCGACTTTTCCAAGGGCCGGAAGCCTGGCGGCGGACCAGGCAAGTTCCAGCGCTACCAAACGCCTCCCCCTAGCGGGCCTTTCGCCGGGACGTGTAAATCATTCTGAGCTGGAAGCGCAAGGCCCGTGAAAGCGCCTAGCTTTTGAATTGCACATCAGGAACTGCACTGCCAGCCATGTGCAGCCCCCCTCGCCTTGTACAGTCCTTTGTTTTGCCAGCTGAGATCATTAGAACATAAATATCATTTGACATCACTTGAAATTCACACAAGCAACCAGGACGTCTTTGGGTAGGTGAATGAATAAATAAACCGTGGTACAGCCGGACAACGGAACATCAGTTAGGGTTGAAAAGAAAGGAGCCTTCCAGCCATGCAAAGCCATGAGGGAAAATTAAATGCATATGACTAAGTGAAAGAAGTCCATCTGAAAAGCCTGCATATTGGGTGATTCCAACCATATGACTTTCTGGGAAAGGCGAAATTACAGAGACAAAGTTAAAAGATCAGTGGTTACCAGGGTTGGGGGGAGAGAGGGGTGAAAAGGAGGAAGGAGCACAGGGGATTTTTAGGGAAGTGAAATACTCTATATGATATTCCATAATGATGGACACATGTCATTTTCCATTTGTCCGAACCCACAGAATGTATACCACCAAGAGTGAACCCTGATGGGCTTGAGGGGATAATGACGTGTCAGTGTGTTCATCAGGTGTAACACGTGTACCACTTGGATGGGTGGCGTTGACAGCACGAGGCTGGGCATGGTGGGGGGCTGAGGGTATAGGAATTCTCTGTATTTTCTGTTCAATTTTGCTGTGAGCCTAAAACTGTTCTAAAAAATAAAATCTACTTTTCAATAAAAATAAAATACATACATAAGCAAATAAATAAATACTGGGGAAATCCTGTTTTGGCCAGGTTGATTATAATTAGAAAAATGTAGAGCCTTCGTTACTCTAAGTGTGGTCTGAAACCACCAGCGTCAGCCAACATGTGGGAGCTTTTTAGAAATTCAGAGTCTCAGGCTCAGCCACAGAACAGAACAGCTCTATCACAACCTGCATGTTAACAAGATCTTTGGGTGATTTATATTAACATGTACAATGCATTGAGGTAGAATGTATGGTCCCTGCCTTCAAGCTGCTTTCAGCCTATTACAACACTTGGGGAAAAAGTGCCTTGGGAATAGTTTGAGATGGAAAGAGCAACTGTATGGTTTACAGTAATGAACTTCAGCCTTTTGATGTCTCCTCAATTCCTTTGCCCACAAGTTATTCCCACCTGAGATGTCCCTACCTCTCTTCCATGTGTACAGTTCTTGCTAAATATTGTTCAGTACGTGTCAAGCCAGGCAAAGTGCTAGACACAAAGAATAAACCCTTCTCTTAAGAAGCATGCAGAAGAGGCAAGCCCTCGCCTCCCGCAGGTTCACACATGCATCATCAGCTACCTGAAGAAGGAGATGCCCTCTGTGTTTGGGAAGGAGAACAAAAAGAAGCAGGTGATCTTCAAGCTGCCTGTCATGTTTGCTAAATTCAGCTGGAGCATCACATATCTCCCGGTGACTTCCCTGACTGCCAGAAGATGCAGGAGCTGCTGACGGCTCTTGATTTCACCAAGTTCCACTCCTTGAAGCCGAAGCTGCTGGAGGCGCTCGACGAGATGCTGACACACGACATCACCAAGCTCATGCCCCAGCTGCGGCAGGAGGAGCTGGAGAGAACGGAGGCAGGTGTGCAGGGTGGCGCTTTTGAAGGCACCCACATGGGCCCATTTGTGGAGCGGGGGCCTAATGAGAGCCTGGAGGACGGTGACGAGGGCTCAGATGATGAGGCTGAGTGGGTGGTGACCAAGGACAAATCCAAATACGACGAGATCTTCTATAACCTGGTGCCGGCCAATGGCAAGCTGAGTGGAACCAAGGTCAAGACCTGGATGGTGGGTACCAAGCTCCCCAACTCGGTGCTGGGGTGCATCTGGAAGCTGAGTAATGTTGACCGGATGGCATGCTGGACAACAAGGAGTTTGCCCTGGCCAGCCACCTCATCGAGGCCAAGCTCGAGGGCCACGGGCTGCCCACCAACCTGCCCTGCCGCCTCGTGCCACCCTCCAAGCGGCGTCACAAGGGCTCCACTGAGTGAGCCAGCCATTGCCCGCTGGCCCTCCCTCCCACTGCCCTGCTGTGGCTCCCCAGCTCGGCTGACTGCATGCACGCTCGCACTTTGGCCCTCTTGCACCCCATCTGCCCACTCTCTCAGCTGTATGGATGGGGGTTTCTCAGTCCCCCCCCATAAGACACTGGGGACCAGAGAAGGGGCAAAGCTTTGCTGCCCCTCCTTGCACCTCTACCCTCACGCACCCTTAGGCACAGCACACTGACACTAGCACAGAGGCATCTGTTCATATATGAGTCATTCAAGTATTTATTCAGCACCTACTATATCTGGATGTTCGAGCTCTTTCCAGGCGCTGCAGATTACAGCAAAGAGCAAAAGAGACACATATCATCTGCACTCATGGAGCTGACGTTCAGTCATCACACACACACAGACACACACCCTGCCCTCCCAGCTGCTCCCTCACTCTGAGCAGGACCCCTCGCCTCTCCCTGTGAGTGGCCACTCAGTTGAAATAACTACCAGACAGGACCCCTTGCCCCATGTCCTCTTCTCTAGCCAGGCCAGGACCCCCCGCCCCATCACATTCTCAGGTCTCAGGACCACTCGGGATCTTAGAGGGGGATATAACTCCCTGCTTCCTCAGATGGAGGCCTCCTCCGCACTTCCCCCAACCCCTTTCTTTAGTAAGTCTCCTTTGAAAAGTCCCTTGGTCCTCGGTCCTCCTAGACTGCACCCACTTTTAGGTATTTCTGTCCTCCCACCTGCCCTGGATTGAAAGCCCAGCCTGTGCCCTTCACTCCAGGCTCCCAGCAGCTGCTGACACGCAGACTACTCAGGCCCAGCCTCTCTGCCCACCATTAGGCAGTATTTTTAAGTGGAGTGCCTACCAGATATAAAGGCTTCAGGGCTTTATTTTAGTCCTCTTTTCAGGGATGTTGTGGGGAAAGGGGTTCTTGGTGCTACAGCACTCCCTCCTCTTCCCTAAAGGAACCTCATACCCCCCCCACCCACCTTTTCCTGCCTTCATCACATATTAGTGTTTGACCCTGGTGGGGGCCCCATGGAAAAGATGGGGAAGCATGAGTAGGTGGGGACCATGCCTGCTCCAGGGTGTTCGCTGGGATTCCCACTCCCACCATCCCCCACTTCAGAGGGGCCTGTGAATGGAATAGTGTCCCCACAGAGCAAATAAAGCCAAAGCTTTTTTCCACGCAAAAAAAAAAAAAAGAAGCATGCAGAAAAGCTAACAGGAAATTACAATTTTGTCTGCCTCCCTATTAGACTGAATGTGATAACAGGAGCAAGCCCAGGGGCTCTTCTTGAAGGCAGCTAGGAGAAAGGAATGAACTACGTGTTGTTGAGTATCCACCAGATGCCAGGCACTGTTTATCTCACTTACTTTTCGCAACGATTTCACAAAATGAGAATTAATTTCCTCATTTACCTGATGGGGAAAGTGAGTCACTAGGGAAGTGGTTCAGCAGTTCGCCTAAGGTCTTAGAGCTGAAAGCAGCCATTGCCACCGAGAGTTGGGCCCCACATCTGGTCACCCCCTGTCTGCTGTATTTCTATTATATAATTCTGTGTCATACAGCTGTGAATGCCTTTTAGGTCATGACCCCCCGGGGAGTATAAAGAATTACTGAAGAAGGAATCACAGTTTCCATGAGATGGGTAGGGAAGGGGTTAGATTACCCACATCTAGTTCTTAAGGGGCAGGGAACCACCATTTTATAGCTGGGTTCCATTAAATTAACCTCCCTACCCCAATCCTAAAATGGAACATGGATTTAGTCTCACACCTGCTGGTTCTGAATAAGTGTCAATGGCTGCTGAAGCACTATATTGAGGACCTGGAAAGAGCATGCAGTAGGAGGGGAAAGTGTTTTTCTTTAAATGCAAATCAAATCACATGACTCCTTTGCTCAACGCCCTTCAATAACTTCCCAATGCTCTTAGGCCATGGTAAGGACTTGGGGCCCTTAATCCCTGTGTGGCCTGGACCCCACCGACCAACACTGCTCGCCTCGTCTCATCCACTCTTACTCTTTGAACTCCAGGCACACTGGCTTTCTTCCATATGCACTTCAATTCCATGATCCCTCCTGCCTTGTTCAACTGAAAAGTTCCTGATCTTTTTTCAGACTTCAGTTGAAACATTTCCTCAAGGAAAGTGTCCTGATCTCTGCAGCCAGGTGTTGATCCTATGTTATGCAACCCTCACAGCACTACCCACCATTCCTTAGAATGCTCATCACACTGTAATGGGTCTATTTCTTCCATCATTATTTCATGGCCACTGACTTCTCTAGACCTGCAATGTCCAGTACGATAACCACTGGTCTTGGGTGGCTACTGGACACTTGAAATGTGGCTAGTTGTTATTCAGGAATTGGATTTCATTTCGCACTTCATTTTAATTAGTTTAAATTTAAAAGCCGGCACTTGATTTACTTCATGGAAAATTGTTTTTAAGTTTGGGATAACTTGAATATGTGAATCTACTTTTTCAATTGTAAATTTTATGAACTCTAAACACAAATCAAGTATTTTCAGAGACTTAGCAACTGAATTGAGATGTGCTGTTTGTGTAAAAAACACTAGATTTTGAAGACTCAGTACAAAAAATAATGTACCAAATCTTATTAATAATTTTATAGAGTATATGTTGAAATGGTAATAGTTTAGAGATAATAGGAACAAAATATGTTAACAATAGATTTATGAAATTAACCAATTTTACCTGTTTCCTTTTATTCTCTAACATGATTCCTAGAAAATATAAATACTATGTGTGGCTTATATTATATATCTATTGGACTACGCTACTCTAAACTGTCAGGAGAAACCCTTGAAACTTGAACCAAGTATTTATTTAACTATTCTATACCCAGTGTCTAACATAGTATCTGACACATGCTAATGTTGAATAAGTACTTGTTCGACATTTAAATAAATGAATAATTATCCATATCCGTCAAGGTTGAGAGACATGGCATGTTTGTCCTATATTTTCTAACTCTATGCTAATTTTTTCTCTGTCTACAAAGGGCCTTGAAAATAATGATATAAATAACTACAACTATCTTTTTCAGTCACTTATTATGTGTAAAGCACCTTTAATCTGCTTGAGATTTGATGTAAAGGTTAGAAAAAAATGTATGTGAAGTAACTCATCTAAAGTCATATTAATGCTTGCTTTTGAATAACTGAGTAAATGAATAAACAAACTTACAAAGCCCAACAAAAGTCAGGATAAAATTTTTCTAGGGCTCTGTTGCATTGAACATGAATATGAATTCTTCAGTTTTATATGATTCACGATCACTTGCCCCAGCTTAGAAAGTCTCATAAGAGATTTTAAAATATGAAATCCTGGAATAGAAACAAGAGAAATACTCTACAATAAAGTTGCTCAGGTTACAAGAAATTAGATTTGGAAAGGCAGAAGACACATCTTCCCTCAGGAGCTTGAAAGAAGGTCCAGGCCATGGCTCCCTGCTCATCTGTAATTTGGCTACAGATCTTCCAAAAACATCATAAAACTTGATTCATTAGAAATAGGTGAACCTCTATGTTCTTGCTACATTTTTGGTCAATTATCCCACCTTCCAAACTCAAAAAACACACTGCGTATTTGGCTACATGCTTTGCTCTCAACTGTAAAACCCATACATATGCTTTAACGGCAATTTAACGCATATGGTTCAGATTATTGGCATTAGGCTCATCAGAAGCAATGTTGAAAAGAAGTTACAATCTAGTAACTTCCTCTATGCGTTGGGCTAGTCTTGAACTCCTTCTCCGTGGGATCCTCCAGCAGAGTCAGCTGGGTGGAATCTGGGTTAACTGAAGGCAACAGGGAGATTAAGAGCTAGGCCTCTGAAGCCAGACTGTGAGGTGCAAAACCTTAACTCATTACTTAGGATGTGTGTCATTTTGGATTTACTTTCCTTGTCCATAAAAATGGGTAAAATAATCATGACATTCAGGGGTTACTGTAAAGATTAGCAAAGGTGATGTAAAGGGCTTATAGAAGCTTCACTGTACCCTGGCCCTCTTCTGACCACTAGCTATGATAACTACTCTTTCAGCTGCAAGTGACAGAAAAAAAACATTAGGATGGCTTGTACATGATAGTTTATTGCTCCTCTACATAAACACAGGTAGTCCAGGGCTGGTATGATGACCCCACCTCATCGAGAACCGATGCTTTCTATCTTGTTGCTCTGCCAATATCAGCACACAATTCCCACCTTCTGGTCTGAGATGGTGCCAGCCAGTTTGTTCCTAAGCCAGGCAGAAGGAAGGAGGAAAGAGAAGAAAATTGCATGCCTTCCCTTTAAGAATGCTTGCTAGAAGTTGTGCACACCACTTCTGCTTACATCGTGTTGAACAGAGCTGTCTCATAGTCGTGTGTAGTCTTAAAGGAGACTGAGAAATGGAGCTTTTTATTCTGTCATTATTTAGTCTATTATTAGTAGTACTGTAGGAAAAAAAATGAAGAACAGATATCAGGGGATAATGAGGGGTCTCTGTCACAGATTGAAAATGGAAGATCATAAATACCATGTGGACCTAGGATGCATACCAAGTAGCGATCTTTGGATAATGGATTGTGGTTTGAGAAAACTACATCTTTAACTCAGTACTCGGCTGTCTTTACATTATGCTTGCTTATAAATCCCATAAACATACGCTGCATAAAACACTAAATAAATGTTTATTCTAATAATTGTACAAAAGTGACCTCAAATCTCTTTTCCCCACTCTCATCAGAATTATATCCATGGAAGGCTTCAGATGCATGTGGATTTAGAGAGAACGGAAGATCTGGCAACTCCTAATGCTGCTACAATTAAGAAGGCAGGCTCCCCAAATGCCCAGAGACACACTCCAAAGCACCACAACGGGCAGAGTGAAGACACTCCAGAAGGCTCCCAGCGCTGCTCCAGAAACCGACCACAGATACTTATGTTAGACAAGACACCTTCCCATCCTGTCTGAGCCTTCACAAGTAAGACATGTTGACAACACATACATAGATAATAGGAAACATATATTTGGCCAGTGAGTTAACTTTTCGGTCAGGCTTGAAGACTATAGCAGATATTTTAGAAGCTTCCCCAGCATCCTGCCCTACTCTCTCCTTCTGAACAAAATTATATTTCCCAGCCTTGTCGCTGGGTTTAGGATTGGCATAAACCAATCAGTGTATGGAACCCTGTGCCCACAGGAATCCTTTCAGAGTTGGGCATGTGACTGAATGAGATGTGAGGGAAGGTGTAGAGAAAGAAGCTCCAGTGATGTTGGCCATTCTCTTGGGATCACAAAGAATAATCCGTCATAGAATGAAGACATCAGATTAATAGCCTATAGTACAAATAAACTAGATGGTAAGATGAAAGGAAACTGGTCTGTGATGACATTGCTGAGCCCCTGGATTGAACCTTACCTAAAGCCCACCATGGCTCTGGACTTCTAAATTCACAAGCCAGTAAATTCTCCTTATGGCCTAGGCCCCCCTGAGCAGGATTTCTGTTAAGTAGTATTCCAACTGACTCTGAGTCATTAAATGAAATCTTAGAAATATTTAGCCTGAGACAAATTAATCAGGAAGCCATAACTGAAGATCTTTCCTATCAGCATTCTCTACTTGTGCAAGCACAGGAGAGTTAGTTGAAGAAAACATGAGACTCAGTTTCTTCATCAGGAAATTGGGGATAACTATATTGATCTGACAGGATTGTTGTGTGTATAATGCCATACAACATAAATGAGATTGTCCTGGAGCATGCCTGTTCCCTAGACAGAAAAAGTCAATAAAGATACAATAAATTTAAAGGGAAAGGGAAAAGTAAGACTTACGTTTACTGAGAAATAAATTGTGTTTGAAGAGTCTTCCTGGAACATACCCCAGGAGGAAGAAGGACAGAACCTGGATGCCAGCTGTGGACCCCAGACTTCACAAGGATAACAGAGTTCCAGACATTCCCCGAGTAAAATTTACATAGTTAAAAAAAATTCTTATGGCGTAGTTCTGTCAGTTTTGGCAAATGCATACAGTTGTGTCATCACCATCACATTAAGAGATGGATGCGTTCCACCATCCCCCCAAATTCCTTCATGCTTCTTTGAAAT
Source organism: Smutsia gigantea (assembly GCA_032199065.1). NCBI lineage: Eukaryota > Metazoa > Chordata > Mammalia > Pholidota > Manidae > Smutsia > Smutsia gigantea. Next base: position 275,958 of record JAVSCE010021162.1, read on the forward strand.
CACCTCCTTCCTCCACCTCCAACTCCTACTCCTGAAAGATCAACAAACCACCGATGTGCTTTCTGTCCTTACGGTTTAACCCCTTCCAGAAGGCCACGGGAATGGCACCATGCACTGTGAGCCTCCTGAATCTGACTTCTTTCCCTTGGTTAGAGAGGACTGGAGATTCATCTGTGCTGGGGTGTAAGTCAGTCCTTGCTTTTTACTGCTACTTGGGAACATTTGATAAACGCCTACCATTCTTCTTAACCATATGTGCCACGTAAGATGACAAACTGTGGGCACAGAGAGCTTGCTTCCAATGATCATTTTCATGCCCTCCAATTTTTATGTACATTTGGAACTGTTGAAGGCAAAGAAGCACGTTAGAGTGTGGACTGAATCGTAACTGCCCTCCACCTCCACGGCCACCCCAAATTCATGCATTGAAGACCAAACTCCCAGTGTGACAGTCTTTGGGAAGTAATTAAGAGTAAATGAGATCATAAGGACAGAGCCCTAATACCACAGGGTTGGTGTCCTTATAAGAGGAGGAAGAGAGAGACCCAAGATATCTATCTCTCCCTCCCCACAATCCCCTTCGCTCTCTCTCCGCCTGATGAGGACACTGGGAGAAGGTGGCCATCTGTAAGCCAGGAAGAGAATCCTCACCAGAAACCCACCCTGCCAGACCTAGATCTGAGACTTCCAGCCTCCAGAGCAGTGAGAAAATGCATTTCTGTTGTGTAAGCCTCCCAGTCTCTGATACTTGATTATGGCAGCCCCAGAAGGCTAACACAGAGCAACTCGCACGAAAGACCTGGGGTTTTTTAAAGGGTTTTAAGGGGTTGGTAGTCAGTGAGATGGGTTTGGTCCTAAACATCTGTTTCCTCTTTTGTGGGATGTGGACGAAAATAACCTTCCATGCAGGCTCATTGTGAAGACTAAACTCCATGGGTAATATATATAAATTGTTTAGCCAGAGCTTGGCACCTGGAAATACTCTCTATACGGCACTTCTTATGGGCCAGCTTTGTCTCCACCCCTGCACCCAGTGTGAACCTTTACACATACAGGGATGCTCAACAAGTATTTGTAAAAAAATAACTGAAATGTAATGGACATGCTAAGAGAACAGAACTCTCTGTTTAAAATTTTTAATTTGTACAATAAAATCATTGACGTGAAAGGATGTTTCTGATGTTCAACACCATCTATCTTCTGTTTACAACAATCTAAACAGGAAAGGCTCTTATAGCAGTCTTTCTCATTTGGGTATAAGCAGATTTTCAGTCATGATTACCACAACTAGATGTTTGCATGTCAAGCTATTTACCAGTAATCGTGAAAACATGTGTACCTCCTTAAAGAATAAAGTATCTACAAGTTGGAAAAAAATTGTGGGGATTGGGTGGCAAGACAGTGAGGTGCTTTCTTTTGCACTTGAAATCACAATTGGTTCTTCTCCAGGTTCAAATGTGAGACCAAAGGTAATAAAGATTGAAAAGAGTGTTCTGTCTCTGGACTCCACAGCTCCCTTGGGGTGCAAAGGGGAAAGACGTGGCTGCATAGACTATCCATCAATATCCACAGTGGTGCACTGGAGCTGGCTCATGGCAGCTCTTGAGAGCCAACAGTGGACTTCTCTTCCAACTTCATGTTCAGTGATACCATGTAAGCAGCCTGAAATTGGCCAGCGTGCAAGTGTTTACACCAGAGAAATCGGCAAGTAGCATAAAGTAGGACTTCCCTCACCTTCTGGAGGGCCAGTTGTTAAATAATTCCCAGCACACCACTGGGTCCGTGGCCCAGCCCTGCTACTGCTTCCCAGGGGAGAAGCAACTGGAACTGCCATCAGATACCCCTAAGAAGGGTAAAGAATGGAGAGCTCGGGTCTGGGATGAATGGACCAAGGGGAAGACTCAAGAATATTAAGAAAGTCCAGAATCTGGAGTCTGGATGCAAGATCTTTCTTTATCTTTCACCATGTTTGAGATTCAGGGGATATCTGTAACCTGGTTCTGAGAATTAAACCATGTGTGGTGTCAAGAAAATTATCATTGACTGATGCTGACTGTGCCTTTTAGCCTAACAACTTCACTGCTAAAACTCAGTGTCTCCCAAAAAAGTATTAAGATTCAGTCACTGGGAAGGGCTACACAGCATTCATTATCATGTATATTTTGGAACCACCCGATGTCCCACAACAGGGAATTCTGTTTAATTCTATGACCTATGACGGTGGGTCCATATATGCGTATACTGTGCAGCCTTTAAATAGTCTTATAAAACTTGGTTTTTAATGTTATGGGAGAAAAGTCATGAGAAGAAGTGAGAAGAGCAAGTTACAAAGCTGAGTCATTTTAATGGTCAGCATTTTATAAACTATAAAAGTCTTGAAGACTATAATGTAGTTAACTTCAAGTGGTGCCGTGAATGGTTAACTTTTTCCTTTTTGTGCTTTTCTGTATTTTCCAATTTCTCCATGGTAAGAATGCATTACTTTTTGAAATGAGAAAAAAAAGGAATAATATTTTTTAAGTCATTTCTGCAACTAGACAATGTGAGAAGTTAAAATCTAAAATTTGTCTTAGCTACATAAAGATAATAATCACTTAATAATGAAATTTAATAACCATTATGCCTAATCAGCAGCATAACAAGGACAACATAGTCATCAGTTGTACCTGAAACACCTATATTTCTTCCTCCTACTCCCTACCCTCTTCTTCCTCCTCCTTCCCTTCTTTCCTCTTCCAATTATATTTATTCACATTTACTAAGCATTTTCCATGCATCATTCACAGTACCAAGTAAATTAAATACATTACCTGATTTATTCTTCAGAAAAAACCCTATGAAATGGTTACTATTTGCATCTACACTTAACAGACGTAAAAACAGAAGCTTAGGGTTGTAAATAATCGCCCAAATCTTCATAGCGTCAAACCCAATGTCAAACACTAGTTAAGAAAAGCATGAATCTGATGACAAATAACCAAGTTAACCTTTGATGGTCATATAGTCACACCCTTATGGAAATGGTAGGCTCAACTCTGACAATGTCAAAATCAATTCACATTTTTACTTCCACTGGATTCCTTGGGCTGTGGTAATAAACACATTCTAGAAGACTTAAACATTTGCAATAAAACCACCCACACTATAGGTACTTATTCTAAAACATAAAGGAACTTTTCACCTATAAACTACCAGTGTGACTCAGAGGCAGTCAACAAAGCTTTTGATTGGTCAGACTAATTACTGAGCACCTCGGGTATACAAAGCACTGCTAGTATATTCTGGGGACATAGCAGCAAGTAAGGTTAACACAGGCTCTGTCCTCATGGACTTGCTGCCTAATAATAGGTAAGGTGCAAAATGGTGCGGCCACGGAGAACTGCAGGGCTCCTTGTAAAGCCATAATCCTGGGCACACTCACAGCTCCGTTCAGTCAGAGCCTACCCTGTCTTTTTTACAAAATTGACTCTGCTTAGCAAATTTTTATATCCCTTCTTAATTCTTTACATCCACTCTTCCAGGGCGTGTTGAACCAATTTTTAACTGTCTTCAGACTTACAAACTGGAAAACACCAGAACTCTTGCAAAGCACTTCTTAGCAATATTCGGGGAGTGTGAGACTTAGCATGAGAGTGGTGATTAGGTGGCTCGGATGGTGGCATAATCAATATTCCTCTGGAAAGAAAGACTAACACCCCCGTTGCTCAGCCCTGCTCCTTTAATGACAGCACTATATTTCACCTCCTGGTACTAGATTTCCGGGAACCGTTCCTACTCGCCACCCCGCAAAGGATTGCTTTTCCTCCTCCGAACTGCTCAGCTGAGGACTGGCTTGCTCTATGGGCGGACCTCTGCACTTCGCTTTGCGTCAATACTTGTATTCCCCGGCAGAGGGCAGGATTGCACAAGCGCCCTGGTTCCTCTGCACTTAATCAGCCTCAAAGCAGATGAAAGCTCGGAACAAATCATGGCCTGTGTGCTTAGAGATGCCAGCTTGAGAAGTATTCTGGGCAGGAACTCAATCTGGGACCTGGCGTTGGTCTGGGAGACACTTCATCTAGGGGTCTTTTGTGTGCGGTCTCACGCTATAATGAATGCTGTGGCTAGGCGACAGGCCCTTGCGGTTCTTATTACAATTGCAAGACGTCCCCAGCAATGACCATCAGGACACTTTGAGTAAAAAAAAAAAAAAAGCTTATTGCTTACAAGTCCTGGAAATTACATAGCACACCTGGGGCCACACAGTGATGTCATGGGGACAGGGTGGTCAGAGAGAGAGAGAGAAGACCTGGGGTTCTGGTTTGACTGGAGTCAAGGGTGGGGCCTAGCATTTCATGGGTTCACTTCGTGTTGGTGAATTTAAAGCACAGGAGTCGAAATTGAAAGACTAGGAAGAGAAAACACAAGTCGCCCGCCAAAAGGTCAGTTATCAAAACCAACCAAGCTCTCTAAACAAAAAGGGGGTGGGGGGGGGGGGTCGAGCTTGGCTTTTTTATCTAGTCGTGACATTGTGTTTACTGAGACAGGTGTCTTTAAAGTGGACACCTCTTTGAAGTGGATGCCTCAACAAAGCTTAAGGCACACACTTGAGTCACAAAAACAAAAGCCAACTGTCAGGATGGAACACTAGAGAGTCTCCATCTTCCTAGTTATATGGTGAAGGCATTATCCTAAATGACCCCCAGATTTATTTCTCCTCAGAATTCCTGTGACATCGCACTCTGGCCTATCCTGAAGCGACTCTCCTGAAAGGGTCATCTTGCTAATAAAAGGCAGCTTGGAGGTGTGTCTCCCAGTTTATAGGAGTCGGAGTTAGAATGGGTCCAAGTCTCTCCTTCCGGTAGAGGGCAAGATCCCAGGTTTGGGAGTCAGAGGTTGGGGTGGCTCTAGGAGGAGTAATAATAATAGGCTAATACTCACTGATGTGCCCAACAAAGTGTAAAGCACTTTACATGAATGAATTCATTTAATCCTCCCACCAAACCCTGTTTTCCACATGAGGTCACAAAGCCACAGACAGATTAGGTAAACAGCCTAAGAGCATGCTGATGGGAAATGATGGTGCTGGGATTTGACCCCCAGGTACTGAGTCCACAACTGTCCTTTCTCTTGCCTTCCAGGACTTTGGGGGGTGGCGAGACTATAGCTCAGCACAGACAACCACGAGTCCTTACTTGGACCAAGATTGGTTAATTCATTCACTCATGCATCCTCCCTCAGTAAAGGTATATCAAGGGCCTACTATGTCCCAGAAACTTCCTTAAGCACTGGAATCCATAAACTTTCAATAATGGCATCCTGTCCAGGCACATGGTTTTCTACCACAAACCTCAGAAGCCTGGGGATAAGACAAATTCAACCCTGACTGAGAGTTGAGGTTTTGCTGGGTAGGCCTAGTGAAAAGGGTAAGGAGACAGTGATTCAATCAAATGTGAAGTCCAGCTAAAAACATGAGTTGCCCCCTGAGCTGCAGCTGGTCGAGATTTTATCAATCGGGCTCTTTCTTTGCTTGATCCTCACTCTATGTTGCCAAATGGGCCAGTTGCACCAGACTATGGCGAGGAGCATCGTGGCTCTGCCCCTGACCATCTGTGCAACCTGGAAAAACCACTCGCTGTTTCTGAGCTTGTTTCCTTCATCTGTAGATAGGCACCATTCAGCTCAATTACCCAAGACATATTTTTGAACCAAGTAGAATGTGCCTGGCGCTGTGCTTCATGCTGAGGTATCGAGAACACCAACTTCCCTCCTCAGAGAGTTCATATTCTAACACATGGTAGATATTTCTTATCTATAGTTATTGAACAGTGGTCCTACCACGGACAGAAGGTTCTGCAGGGTATCACAACGACTGTTACTAACAGTCTATGTTTTGGAGCACCTAATTGGAGCTAAACCCCCTATATGAATTATTTTTGTGATCCTTCATCACAATCCTCTGGAGCAGACACAATTATAAAGCGAGAATTAAAAAAGATTCAGTTACTCACCAAAAGTCACATTGATGGTAAGAGTTAGCTGAACCAGAACTCACACAGAAGCTTGTTGGAGACCACTGTGTGTTCCTAATCCTTAGGAAATGACATGCCAAGGGACCCAGCTCTCCTGGCAGGTGAAAATTCAAGTCAACAATTTCAAGGGATGCGTGTCTCAATTCCTGAGATTGAGTTGTGCTAACCTTACCAATTCCTCTCTTAAAATAAAATTTCTCTACCCACTCTTCAGTCCTTATCCAAGAAAAGCTGGCTAAATCCACAGAACAAGAGTACAAGGGAACTAGATTTCTTCAAATATTCCTCATAACTTTGCATCCAGAGCACTTCAAAAGAGATGTGAAAAGATGTGACTGTTAAGTTGATACATACCCCAAAAAATAACACAGTCTTGTCTTGGCTAATGCAGAGCTGGCAGATGAGCAACACCACTGATTTCCAGGGCCTGCCTTGTCTATAGCACGATTATGGAAAAGGGCTGTCAGCACCGACTGCTCCATCACACACCCAAAAAGTCCTACAGAGTCTGAAATGCTGACAAGAAGTTCAGATCCACTGGAAAACATCTGTAAATCACAGATCTTTTAATTTTGTTTAACAGGGCAAAAGGTTTCAGCTTCAACGACTTACTAAATCCCCGAGCTGTCTTTAAAGTCTTGTGTTCTTTTCTTTCCTAAGTCAGACAATGAAATGGTTTTTGAAAGTTATGTTTTGAAGAGTGCCCAGCCAAGATAGCTGTTATAGTCATTAATGTTTCAAACAACCTTTCAGATACTCCAGCTAACCTAAGGAGAAATTTTAGCAGGCTCTCAGTCATTTTTTTAAAGTTTTTAAAGATCTAATGTATATACCATAGAATGCATTTGCTTGTAGTGTACAGTTCAATGATTTCTGAGGGAATTTTCAGAATCGTGCGGCCACCCCCACAAGTCAGTTTTAGAGCATCTCCGAGCCCCTGAGGAACCCCTCATGCCAGTTCACAGCCACTCTTCATTCCAGCCCCAGGAAACCCCTCACTCCCATTCTGCCTCCACAGGTCTGCCTTTCCGGACATTTCGTACACACAGGATCATACCAAATGTGTGTGCTCCCGGCTTCCCTCACTTAGCATGTCTTTGAGGTTCGTCCACGTTGTAGCATGTAATAGAATGTTGCCCCTTTTTGTTGCTGAATAGTGTTCCCTTGTTGTGTAGAAGCAGCACGGATTGTCTAGTCGCCCACCAGTTGAGGGGCCTTTGGGTTGTTTCCACTTTCTGACCATCGTGAATAATGCTGCTACGAACATGCGCATCCAAGTCTTTGCATGGACGTATGTTTTTGTTTCTCTTGGGTGCGTCCTAGGAACGGGAAAGCTGGGTCATATGGTAAATGTATGCTTAACTTCTTTTTTCCCCTCTATGGGTTTTGCTTTCCTTTTGTGGTTTCCCTTTTTAAGCAACAGCGGTTCCTAAAGAAACTGGTTCCAAAGTGGCTTCACCATTTTACATTTCCATGCTGGTCGTTTTTCCTAAGACGCATTAACGGGAACATGAATTTTCTGAGTTGTGACATTTAACTCCACAATGTTGGGAATTTCAACTATCTTTAATCCATCGGAGACTTTCTGGTTTTAAGCTGCTTTGGACTTTGTTGTGGCTCCATGGGTGGGGAGAAGCTGGAATGAGGATATGAGGCCTCTTAGGAAAGAATCCTGTAATTATAAATTGAAGTTGTCACTCCTACCCATGCATATTTCCTTGCTTATAGCAGCCTCCTGGCTTATCCTCACGGCTCCACGCTGCTATTGTGAACTCCACTTCCACCCCCACACCTGAGGGAAGCACCCTTTTCCGTGATTCCCATCAAACCCACCACGCATGCCTTCCCTTACTGTACAGTTTTCCAGCCTCTCACAAGGAACTGCATTTTGCTTACCTTTCTCTGCTCAGTACTCAGCATAGACTTTCCCTCGTTGTATGTACCCAACAACATTCTACAGATCAATGAATTAATCAACAAACAGAGAACAGGCTGTTAAGCACATCATTGTAGTTTTAGTCTCGTAAAACTGAAATATGTTACAAATGCAGATAACGAAACATTTGAATCTCTGTCTAGTAATTTCTGAATTTCTTCAAACATAACTAGGATCTGAACCTAGCACTGACTTAACCCAAAGGAGTTAACTTAACTTAAAGGAGGCTGCAAGCTCTAGAAAAAGGCTGCCTGTCCCATCACTCATCAGCTTTGGGGCCTTGGTCTAGTTACTTAACTTCACCAAGCATCCGTTTCTTTATCTAAAAGCACTGCTGCGAGGATTAAGTGAAATAATCCACATAAATCCCTTAGTTATTACTTTATTATGTCACCACTCTAACGTTTATTGTGTTTACTAAAGTGATTATGAATATGATGATGGAGGCTGATGCATCTTGCCTATAAATGCAACAGTCCCTGCCACAGGCTGTCCTAAAATCTGATGTTGCATCTCACATCCCTGGGGATGGGGGGCTCGGCTTCCATCTACATACCAATCAGGTCATCCAACCAACCTCCGGATGATAGTCATCTATTGAGAGACTGTATAAAATACAAGATCCTAAAAGTCAAAGACAACGAATATATGCACTGTGCATGCATGTGTGCACACATGCACACACACACACACACTCACACGTCTCCACTTTATTCATAGCTTGTGGATCCCTGTAACTTCAGAACTGGCATCCAGGGAGATTCTTGTCTAAGGGAGACTGGTTTCAACACAACACCCATTGTCAAGAGCTCCAGCTTGTCTCTAGTGGTTTTACTGAGCACTACCCACCTCTTTAGTCTCTCTCAGGGGGGTGAACATACACCACGAGAAAGCTCTCTGGAATCCTCACACAGAGAGAGCAAACCATTACTGTGGAAATGCTCTCACTACACATTACCCAATTTGAAAACTAGGCTGCAGCACTTCACTGGTGCTGCCCTGGCCAGCAGTGTCCATCACGGAGCATGGGAGCCCTCAGAGCTCCGAGGTGCATGCACTACAGTGTGTGACAGAATCTGGACAGGAGGACCACCTTTTTGAATAAGCCCACCCACCATCTCAGAGAGACCTAGGTTTCATCTCACTTAGGCTGCAAGCATTCTCCACAGGACACGTCAGCAAGCCACAAGCCCACCTTTTTCCTGACCTCTCCCCTCAAAGAGCTCACCAAAAATCCTGGCCATAAAAAGCCTCTTAGCCTGTAAGAGACACCTTCTTTGTTCTGCTGGCCAGAACAGGGGGGTCCCTCTCAGGTTTAGCAATAAACCTGCTTGGACTGTTGACTTCGCAACCCCTCTTTTCTTTCAGTGGGTGTATGAGCATGCAGGTGTATATAAAAATGCCATCTTTGGAGGCAAAATTTGATTAGAATCCTCACCTAACACTTGCTAGTCTTAGTCAAGTCATTTAGCTTTTCTGAAACCCTGTTGCCTCGTAGGGAAGTGGGGATGAAACACTTTGCTGAGTCACACCCTCAGAAAACTGGCAGCTCTTCTAGCCAACCCACTCCCTCCAAGACCACTGAACTCCAGGACAGACTTCTTGAAAGAGAAAGCTGCCCAGAGTGGTTTTGAGTGCCTTTCATTTCAAAGAATAAACACTCGTTTGTTAATGAGACTGTGTTGTCTGGGATCATGGTTAATAAAACCCTATTGTAATTTATTATACTGCATTTTCCTAATTGCTTATAAAATTTATTCGACAATACTGTGTACATAACATCAAGACTCAGAGTCATGAAGTGTACTCAACAGATGTCAGTGGTCCTCCATTTAAGCAACTTTGAAACAACGGAAAATCAATTAGGATTATTGAAAGCCGATGTGGAAAGCTGAGATACTACATATTTAATGCTCTGTACATAATGATGTAGTTAATTGTTGTGTTCTTGTTGGTTGCCGCTTTATCATTTTGCATCAGTGATCCTGCGAATGAGTTCATTTTTCTGGAAGGCTCATTGGGTGTTGCTATGGAGACAAGAGCTGCTCTGACATATTCCTCCAGGCCCAGTTTGCTGGCTTTTTCAGTAAACACTTAATTATGTGTTGCATTCTGCAGTCAGTGTGGTTGGTGAAGAGTTTGCTTAGCTGATTTCAGGCTAAAGATGAGCTCCCCTCACAAGCAGATATGCTTTTGTAAGTCTGCTGAGTGTGATTTTAGTAAATGGAGCAAAATCAAGAAATCTCCAAGAGAAAAGCAAACAAACAAGGATTCAGTTTAATTATTTCTGATAGCCTACCTCTGTAAAAGCTTACCAAAGTCTTACCAACAACCTTAACTCATACTAAAAAAACCCTCATAGTTTTTTCAGTATTTTATACCCGGAGGAGGATGGATTCTTCTACATCACATAACCTAAGCAGGCAAATCAAACAAAAATATACATACATATTTTTGAGGACTATTCTGTCTAGGAAGAAGGCATTATCAAAATGCAAGAACCTTCTTCAGGTTAGGTATTCTCAACTCAGGGATGGACTTCTGGAGCCTGGGGTCTCCTCCTCTTTCTATAAGTGTAAGCAGAACATTGTTCCTTTTTGTATAAATGCATCTTTCCAGAAAGAGCATCCATAACATTTATTAGAAATTCAGAAAATCATCAGACAAAACAAGATAAAGTTCTACTGATCAATGGTATTCTAGTGAAAAACAGCCCATCTCTTTCTGAGAAAGTGTGTTAACTCTTTCCCATCATATGCAACTACCAAAATGCAGGAAGGGGTTTTATCGTGTGTGTGGCAGGGACCCCCCTGTGTCTATTCTTTATCCAACTCTGGATTTTGATAGAGATGTGCCTGGAAGTGCTCGAACCCTTCCTCATTTGAAGGAACAAGCATTGGGTTAGATGCCCCAAATATAGAAGGAAGTTGACCCATACCCAGCACTCTAAGTGAAAGCAGAAGCTGTGCCCCAGTGAACCACTCAGGTTTCCTAAAATGACTTCATTCAATGAAGCCACTTATCTGAAAGATTCATGTAGGAGTCAGATTTCTATTTGATCGATTTTTTACTAGTAATTTACTATGTACAAGGCACATCCTCATATTACTATTTTATGTTCTCCTTGTAACTTCAGGGTAGTTCTTTGCACTGAAACTAAAAAGTAGAGGAAAGGCCATACATAGAGTGAGACAAAACTACAGAAGCAAACCTGGGGATGAAAGAGGCATGCTGGGCACTGCAGAAAGGAAGCGTTCACGCCTCACCTTCCCCGAACGCCAACAACATGAACATGAGGAAGTATTTGTGCAGTTTCGTAGCCTATGTAACACACCACCCTGAGACTCAGTAAGGGATTAGATGCACATCTCTTTATTATCTCTCATGGTTCCGAGGGACACAGAGGGGACCAGCGTGTCTCTACGCCACCACACGTAGGGCTTCCACTGGTTTGAGCCAAGGCTAAGGGCTGGGCTACAGGAATCATCTGGCATCTTTCTCTGTGCAACCTCATGGGCCTCTCCACATGCTTTCCATGTGGTCTCCCCACCGTGACAATTTCTGGGCAGTCAAACTTCTTACAAGGTGGCTCAGGGTCCAGCAGCAGGTTTTCCAAAAGACCAGGGCAGAAGGTATAAGGCTCCTTAGCACCTGGCCTTGCCAGTCCCAGAACATCACTCCATTGTCAAGAAGATACTAGTGCCAGACCAGATAGAGGAGAGGGCCATCTGGCTCTACCTCTCAGTGGAAAGAGCAGCAAAGAATGTATAGCTACGTTCACCAGCTCAGAAGCCAGGACACATATACTAGGTAATCCTAAGTAATTGTCCTAACTTCCATATGTACACTTTATCTCAAAGCAGCCCTGTCATCCCATTTACAGATGTGAAAATTGAGGCTCAGGGAGATTATGTAACTTGTCAGGGTGGCAGCAGAGCAGGGATTCAACCCAGGGCTGCCTGCAGGTTTTGCACCACCCACTGCTTTATTTCCTGATTGTACCACTCCTTCCACTCGTTATGGTCCCTATAGTAGAAACCACTGGTTTCTTCTTCCATCCTAATACACTTACTATTTGGATCTTACATGAAATGCAGTATAATTACTCACTGTTGTGGGGGGGATCTAGGCATCTCCCCAAAGAGATCACAGAATCCCAAAGTGGGAGAGCTCTGTGTTCTGAGATGGGGACTTGAGGGGTACCTACAGCTAGCCTCCTGCCTGGAAGTACACAGACTGTTGGAGGAGAAAGGGCTGGCTGAGCGTGCCAGCCTCCGGTCCTACCCCCTGGCTGGCTCTGCCTTCTTGTCTACAGTTTGGGGCACACAGGAGCCTCTGAAAACAACATGTGATGCAGCCAGTGATTACTAGTGATGTACCCTTCCTCCCCATCTTGTCTAGAGCTGAACCTTGTCTAAGGGAAGATCATTTACTCTTTAATGAGAGTACTTGAAGTGCATTTCTTTCACTTGCTTTGAGATTTCTGTCAATTTTTTCATCTAGTTCTAATCTAATAGAACCTAAATTCATTTTCAGCTAATTCCAGGAAATGCTTCTCATGGGCAAATTCAGTCTGCTACTACGCTGGTAGGTTCACCAACCAATACCTTTCCCTCCATCCCCAAGGGGGCACTTTCCCTTCTTCTGAAAGGGCTTTCAGTCCCAAATCACCCAGTCATGCTACACGCTTCCAGAGGTCAGTCTGCACTCAGGAAGGAGTGGGCATCCACTGATTAGGTACAAGAGCCCTGTATTTAGGGCTGCAAATTGCTAATCATTGTAGTGCGATGAAATGCTCCTTCTGTCTTTATGAAAACAAAAGACGGTTTCCCACTCGCTGGGAGCTACAGTGCCTGCCAAAAGCAAGTGGTGGGAGTTGGAATTACCCCACCAAAAAAAGCTTTGAAAATGTGAAAGTGCCTGTCTCATCCACAGTGCTAACTTCGCTTCCTTCCAGAAATGAGCCAAAGGAAACTCTGGGTCACACAGCCCTCGGTGCTTGTGCTAATGAAGGGACCAGTGAAGCCCAGAGGAAAAAACAACTTGGCTGAGATCTTGCCTACCAGTGAGTCCCTTTATATGCAGATATAAAGGGAAGTGCCTTGTATTCCAGCTGCTGGGTAATCAGGATAATCCATCACGTGGCCCATGAAGTTAAAAAGATAAGAAAAAAGCCAGACAAGTGTAGATCCTTACATATTTCTCAGGCACCAAACTGTTTTGATCAAAACCAATGATGTTTTAAAAGAATTAAGGCCACGTCTGTAAGGTAACTAACATAAAGCAGACAGTATGTCTCCCCTTGGATAGATATCCTACACCTTATTGAGCCTATCTACAACTAACTCCTTACAATCTGGCCACCCAAACTATCCTTATCCCTGCTTTCTGATGTCTTCTTCTGGTTAATAGGACCCCAGCTCCTTAAGATCAAAACAGAATTTTGTTTTGCCTTTTTGTTAGCCTCCAGGGCTAATCAAATGTTAGTGATAGACAGTCTAATAAGCAACCAGGCAATACTTGGCAGAGAAAACTGATGGCTGGAGGACCTCCACGGTCCATCTAAAGTTCATCCCCATTTTATGGAAAGATATGGAAACTACATCTGCTAACTCCAGAGTTTATGCTCTTTCCAGTCTCAAGCTACCCCATCCCAACAACATCCTCAACTATGATTCCTTCATGCCAATTCCCTGAATTAGCCTGGTTATTTCTTATTTAGATAATCCTAATTATTTACCCACAGACGTTGTTCGTTGCCATTCAAGCAGAGCTTCAGAAAGATGGGTTGGGGGTGAGGGTGCTTTTCCCCTTCCAGTAGCCCCAGATCCAAATTCTACCACCAAACAGCTACAGAGCCTGAAGCCTTGAGATCCACGTGGGAGGCAGAGGAGGAAAAACAGAGGAAAGGGGAGGAGGGAAAAGGAAGAGGAGGAGAATAATAATAAGATTGAGTCAAGGAAGAGAGGGCATCTGAGATGGCTCCTACCTGGGGAACAGGACTTTGCATAAGTTTGTCACTTTACCTGAGGCAGGACACAGAGGCTACCAGATACAGGAAACAGACATGAGTTCAGGAGTCAAGGCAGACAGTCAAAAAGGTAAGTCAGTTTTGAAAAACACCAACATCATTCATGAGAACAGTTATTTTAGGACTTGAATCGAAAGTATTAAGATGGCAGGCATGGCACATACAGGTTAAGGGGGGCACAGAGTGACTGGGAGAACATACAACCCTTTATCCAGTAGGTTTGCTGGTTGAAAGCACCGGATCTAAAGACAAAATGCTGTAGCTACTTTGTAGCTAACTGGGGGGGCTCAGTACCTGTATCAGTACAATGGGAAGAACACTGTCTACATTTCAGGCATGGAAAATAAAGTGAACAGCACATCAAAAGTGTATGAGTCCTGGCACAGACTCATCCATAACTTAGCCAGTGTTCTAAATTCCACTCACTTGCAAAGCCCAGGGATCCATTCAAAGTTGGCTCTGGCCACTGTACTGACAGGTGAGGTTATTATTAAGGTGAAGTGTTGCAGTTAGTGCGCACGCTGCCTTGTTCCTAAGACCAGTATCAGCCCCACGCTTTTTGAATTGGAGACACATGTGCGGAGGGGAGGGTCTGGAGAGAGCACACGCCTGGGTGGGATCCTTGCGGCCTCCTATAACATCTGTAACTGACCTGTGTCCTCCAGTCCCAGCGGGTTCTGCCTCGTGGGCACTGAAAGATGGGATGAGCAAAGTAGCTGCGGAGTAGGGCGCATCCCAGTTGGGCATCACAGGGCTGTCTTGGAGGTACTCATTTTGGTGTCTTAAGAACTTAATTCTTCTAAGAAGCTCCTAACTCAGCAAGGCTTCCCCTACCAGGATGGCTTCCTGGGGAGCTGAGGGGAGTACCCCTTAAGTCCAAAGCTTTGCTCTATCCTAGTCCACTCCACCTCCCATTAAACTTCTGTCACAGCACCTCAAAACTAGAACTCCACCCCCCCTCCCACCCACAAAGCACCCAATCCTGGGGGCCTGAAAGAAACCTCCAAGTCAGGATCCTCATTCGCACACCCATTCAACTGACAAGGGGTGCCTAGGAAAATATGCTGGAGAGGATTCTGAGAGTGAGTTTGATCTTAATGTTTGGACATCCATTAAATACTTTCATTAATAAATATTATACACCAGTAACTGACTTGAAGTACTCAAACAGCTGGGCTTGGGGAGCTTTTCAGACTATATTCCAAATCTACAATTTGCCTTTTTCATGAATTACATTGCTTTTGCAAACACGACCTTGTTACCTTTAATAAGGGGCTGTTAAAATTAGAACATCAAAGAACAGAGCCCAGGAAATCTAAAGGGGGGGGAGTGCGAGTGCCAAACCTTCATGTTGGGAAGGTTCATGGTGACTTCAGGGGACACGGACAGACAGTTCTCAGTCACAGCGAAGGACCCTGAAGGTGTGTGCCATGCTGGAGGGTGTGAGGAGAGCCTTTAATTCCAGGCTAAGTCATTTGGGCTTTTTTATCATAACGATTTTTTTCGTTGAACATCGACATTTCCTGTCTAACTGTGCAGCGGGCCGATTTG
This sequence comes from Smutsia gigantea, assembly GCA_032199065.1. Taxonomy (NCBI): domain Eukaryota; kingdom Metazoa; phylum Chordata; class Mammalia; order Pholidota; family Manidae; genus Smutsia; species Smutsia gigantea. The sequence continues at coordinate 291,487 of JAVSCE010021162.1, forward strand.
TTAGGTTGTGAGCCCTCTGGCTTAAGAGGTGATAAAGCAGAAGCCAGTATTCTCTTTCAGAAATGGGATGGGAAGGCAAACTAGTTCAGAGGTTAAAATGTATGGCCTGTAGAGTTTTCATTTTTGTAGGAGTGCAGGGTCAGGGAGGGAGGCAATCAACAACAATAAAAAAATAACTGAGCTAACACCAAAAGAACCCAGATTTTCTAGAAAAATAGATCTAAGGATGCTGGGCCCATTCTATTTGGGCTACAGTTGACAACTAGCCGGTTCTGCTGAGTAAGTTTATCCCTCTAAATGGGTCAAGTTCTCTAGTTTGCCAGCTCCATGTCACTAATGTCAAGTACCTGCTGGGTCCCTACAGGCATCTGCATATTTGATCCTGGGGCTCAACGTGAAGTGCAGTTTTTTCCTCTACTGGAAGGTGAACAATCATGCCTTGACCACTCTGGACTTAACGTTATTTTGTGTAAAAGGGATTTGCAAGGCCTGAAGTTAAAACAGGCCATTCCAGGTTCCATTTCCCGAAGACAGGCAGGGAACAGGTCCCAGTTGGTTGATCACCGCTGTCCTTCAGGAACTATAGTGTCTCCTCCAACCTGCATTTCCACAACAAAATTCTCCACCAAGCAAGATGTCACTTCCCATCAAACAGCCTCCTAAATCTCGCATTCATCCAACACACCGCTGAGATGAGGCAGAATCAAAGACTCTGGGGTTTGGAGAGGAGGGATGGGTGATGTCTCCATCACAAAATCAGAAGCTTACAGTCTGGACACTTCGTCTCAGTGCAATAACACTTCATCAAACAGACTAGAAGTACCTTATTTGTATATTTCTTTCAACTTTCCAGAGAGCGAAGGGGAAGCATTTCAAAATCTAATTCTCTTTCCACTCTACTCTCCACTCTGGCATTTGAGTGATGCTTCTAAAACACAGATGTGACAATATCATGCACTCCCTTATAATCTTCTACCCCCGCTCCAATGTAGCAAAGTGAGTCTTGCATGCATGAGGTGATGCAGGCAGTGGATAGATGAGCCTCTGTGTGTCAACGGTCACATATGTAATTCGGTATGTATCACGTGAAAACATAACTTAGCACATCATACTCATAACTTCAGTTGAGATGGAAAGTTCCTTTAAAATGTGTTTAACTATTTCCTTCCTAAATAAATTTAAGTAAACAACATAAATTAATTTAAAGAAAAAAAATTTAAGCAAATAGTATCAGTAAAATGTGTGAAGAGAAAAATAATTTTCTCTCTACTCTTCTAGGTTCTTGGCTGAGACACACACCCCTCCTGTAATAAAAGATTAAAAGGAGAAAAACAAACAGAAGTTTAAGAACATATACCTCCTGAATACACAGAGAGACCCAGGAAAACTAAGTAACTCCCCCCAAAGCCCAAGCGAACACATTAAATACCATCTCCAGCTAAGGACAAAAGATGACATGTGGAGGGAGCAGTTAACTGAGCTTCTCCTGTCAAGCACAGTAAACAAGGGTAAGGCTGTTACGCACATTTACATCAGGGCCTTCTCCTTTGAGAAGAGTTTCCCTGATAAATGTAGATGTCTTCTACTCTGTTTAAAGAGCTTTTCCTAAGCCTGCTCTTTCTTAAAATTAACCAGCCTAAAATAATCTTCATGCCAAAGAGGCATATTCTGGGGTGGTATATTCTGCTCCCCTTCATATGTATATGTAGAGAGAAACATCATGAAAAATGGTACTTGAATGGCTGAAATTGGGTTTTAGAAACACTGACCTACGGAAGAGTCCAAATTGGTGGCATGTCTTACATTCCAGTCACAGGCAGGTCCACTACAAGCCTTCCAGGCCCATCTGTGCTGCTAAGCACCGTGTGACTTATAAGACACTTGGCTTTCTGGGAGCCTGCCTGCTTCTTTATGCCTCAGAGCCTCTGCACACACTATTTCTTTATGGCTGAAGTGCCTTTTGCTCCCCCTTCCACCGGGTGAAGGGCTCTGCTCAAGCTTATCAAGCCAGCTTACACCTCACCTACCCTGGGAAGCCTCCCCATTCTCATCAGGGAGAACTCACTCCCCTCTTTGTGCCCTATAATTTTTTATACACACTCTATTCAAACATGTAATCATCTTACATTGTTTATGTATCTGACTTTATAACTAGGCTGAGACACCAAAGGTCAAAAATGCCTCATCCATCCTTGTACACAGAGGTACTTAATAAATGCTTACTGAATGAATGGACATTTTTTTCCAATGAACTCCAAGCAAAAGCACTTTTTCATTGTACTGCCTGCCCTCCATGCCACCTCTTCAAAGGAGGCTACAGCAAAGAATGTGATACTCACGTAAGAGGAGAGGTGAGGATATTTTAACAAGCCTCCATCTCTTAGAGATAAATGAATAGAAGGGAGCATGCAATATTGACTTACTTTGCATCCCAAAGCACAATGCTGAGGATTTAGAAGCTGTTATTTCCCAAAGACTCATTCAGGGAAAGATATAAGATGCCATCTCGGGTCATTAAAATTCCGTGAATGCTAGTAGCAAGTATAGTCACATGGAGATGGGAGGGAGTGCAATGTTCCTCAAGCTTGCCCACCAGCCTTCTCTCCCCAGCCATGCCCTAGGTCAGGGCACCCTGGCTTCTTACCTGATCAGGTGTGGGTTCGCACAATTGTTCCACCCGCCTCAATTCTACTCCCTATCTTTGCACCTAGGATGACCTCAAAGGCATCCTGTGGTCTCACCTGCCCTCCGGGGCTTCTACAAAGCCCTCCATAGGACTCTGCGCACTGTGGGCTCTAGGCAGCCAAGCTTCTCCTACGCAGGACCTGTCCTATGTGTACCTTCTCCTGGGTGCAGCTCTTCTCAAGGCATATTATTCAGATCTTGGCTTAAATGTTGCCTCTGCAGAGAGTTCTTTCTGGGTCACATATAGAAAATAAGGACTTATCATTTCCTTATCAACACGCCGTGCTGATTTTTCTTTACCATTTTCATAAGAGTGCATTTGTGACCCCCGGACCTGATGGATTCACCTCTGAATTCTACCAGACATATAGAGAAGAAATAACACCCATTCTCCTTAAAGTTTTCCAAAAAATAGAAGAGGAGGGAATACTTCCAAACTCATTCTATGAAGCAAGCATCACTCTAATACCAAAACCGGGCAAAGACCTCACCAAAAAAAGAAAATTACAGACCAATATCCCTGATGAACGTAGATGCAAAAATACTCAACAAAGGATTTCCGGGAAGATGGCGGTGTGAGCAGGGCAGCAGAAATCTCCTCCCAACACTATATTTATCTATGAAAACACAGAAAATACATCTATTCCTAAAAGAGAGACAAGAATACACAGGAAAGCGCACAGCGTGCAGCTACACCCGAGAGGACTCGGCACCCCAAGAGGCAGGTAAGATACGGAGCTGCGACCCGGCGGGACCCGAGCCCTCCCCCACCCCAGCGCACCGGCGGGAGGAGAGGATTCAGAGCCGGGAGGGAGTGGAAGTACACCCCGCGAAGTAGCCACCCCGGTGATCTGCGCGGGGAGCGCTGACCCACATTGCGCAGTGCAGCGGAGATTGGAGAGACAGAGGGGCAGGATCTGAGCGGGGAACGCGCCAGGGTGCTTGCAGCCAGCTACCGGGAAGGAAAGAAAAAAAAAAAAAGCGCACGCTTTCTTCAGCGGTCTTAAAGAGACAGGAGCCCAGCGGAGGAGCCGGATCGCCCCAGCACACTCAGCCCAGCAGGCTGGGAGTCCTGGGGAGTTTCAGACGCCTTAGCTGGCGACTGAGGAAGCATAGCCATACTTACACTTCTCACTGAGATCAACAGCCTCCTATTCGTTCCCACCCCTGCCAGAGCGATAAAGGGCCCTGCGGAGCGGCACAGTCACAGCTGTGGACTAGTGGGGCAATAGCGCCCCCTACAGCATACCCACAGAATCAACATCCAGTGGGCATTTTTTTGTTTTGTTTTTTGTTTTGTTTTTGTTTTTTGTTTTGTTTTTGTTTTTTGTTTTGTTTTTGTTTTCTCTTTTCTTTCTTTTTTTCTTTTTTTCTTTCTTTCTTCTTTTTTTTCATTTTTTTCATCTCTTTTTAAAGTCTTAAAGAGCCCAGCTGACATACGTAGCAACTATCAGTGACCAATTCTATAGCCATGAAAAGACAGAGGAATATGGTTCAGACCAAAATCAACCAGACAACCCCAGAGAGGGAGTCTGAAGGGATGGAAATGCACAGTCTTCCTGAAAAAGAATTCAGAATAAAAGTCATAACCATGCTGACGGACCTACAGAGAAATGTGCAAGAGGTGAGGGACGAAGTGAGGGAACTGAGGAAAGACAATGCAGAAATCAGACAAGCGATCGACGGGCTTAACAGCAGAATGGATGAGATGCAAGAGACTGTTAATGGAATAGAAAACAGAGAACAGGGGTACAGAGCAGCTGAGGCAGAGAGAGATAAAAGGATTTCTAGGAACAAAAGAATATTAAGAGAACTGTGTGACCAATCCAAACGGAACAATATTCGCATTACAGGAGTTCCAGAGGAAGAAGAGAGAGAAAAGGGATAGAAAGTGTCTTTGAAGAAATAATTGCTGAAAACTTTCCCTCGCTGGGGAAGGAAGTAGTCTCGCAGTCCACCGAAGCTCATAGATCTCCCAACACAAGGGACCCAAGGAAGACAACACCAAGACACATAATAATTAAGATGGCAAAGATCAAAGATAAAGACTGGGTATTGAAGGCAGCTAGAGAGAGAAAAAAGATCACCTACAAAGGAAAACCCATCAGACTATCATCAGACTTCTCAACAGAAGCCTTACAGGCCAGAAGAGAATGGCATGATATATTTAACGTTATGAAACAGAAGGGCCTCGAACCAAGAATATTGTATCCAGCACGATTATCATTTAAATATGATGGAGAGATTAAACAATTTCCAGATAAACGAAAGTTGAGAGAGTTTGCCTCTCATAAACCACCACTACAGGATATCTTAAATGGACTGCTCTAGATGGAAGCACACCTAAGGCTAAAAAGATGTCACCAGAAAAAAAAAATCATAGCAAAGAAAGCAGACCATCCAAATACTAACTAAAGGCAAAGAATAAAACACGTATTATAGAAAGAATGGAGGAGGAGGAATAAGAAGGGAGAGAAATAAAGAAACATCAGACTGTGTTTACAATAACTTAACAAGAAAGTTAAGTTAGATTGTTAGATAGTAAAGAAGCAACCCTTGAACCCTTGGTAACCACGAATCTAAAGCCAGCAATGGCAATAAGTACATATCTATCAATAATCACACTAAATGGAAATGGACTGAATGCACCAATCAAAAGACACAGAGTAACAGAATGGATAAAAAAGCAAGACCCATCTATATACTGCCTACAAGAAACTCACCTCAAATCCAAAGATATACACAGACTAAAAGTGAAGGGATGGAAAAAGATATTTCATGCAAACAACAAAGAAAAAAGCAGGTGTTGCAGTACTTGTATCAGACAAAATAGACTTCAAAATGAAGAAAGTAGTAAGAGATAAAGAAGGACATTACATAATGATAAAGGGGTCAGTCCAACAAGAAGATATAACCATTATAAATATACATGCACCCAACACAGGAGCGCCAGCAGATGTGAGACAAATACTAACAGAATTAAAGGAGGAAATAGACAGCAATGCATTCATGTTAGGAGACTTCAACACACCACTCACCCCAGAGGACAGATCAACCAGACAGAAAATAAGTAAAGACACAGAGGCACTGAACAACACACTAGAACAGATGGACCTAACAGACATCTACAGAACTCTACACCCAAAAGCAACAGGATTCACATTCTTCTCAAGTGCACATGGAACATTTTCCAGAATAGACCACATACTAGGCCACAAAAAGAACCTCAGTAATTTCAAAATATTGAAATCCTACCAACCAACTTCTCAGATCACCAAGGTATAAAACTAGAAATAAATTTTAGAAAGAAATCAAAAAGCTCACAAATACATGGAGACTTAACAACACTCTCCTAATTAATCAATGGGTTAACGACCAAATCAAAACAGAAATCAAAGACTATATGGAGACTAATGACAGCAACAACACAAAGCCACAACTTCTGTGGGACGCAGCAAAGGCAGTTCTAAGAGGAAAGTATATTGCAATCCAGGCCTATTTAAAGAAGAAGAACATTCCCAAATGAATAGTCTAAAGACACAATTACTGAAATTGGAAAAAGAAGAACAAATGAGGCCCAAAGTCACCAGAAGGAGGGACATAATAATGATTAGAGAAGAAATAAATAAAATTGAGAAGAATATAACAATAGAAAAAAATCAATAAAACCAAGAGCTGGTTCTTTGAAAAAATAAACAAAATAGATAAACCCTAGCCAGACTCATTAAGAGAAAAAGAGAATCTACACACATAAACACAATCAGAAATGAGAAAGGAAAAATCACGACGGACCCCACAGAAATACAAAGAATCATAAGAGAATATTATGAGAATATATATGCTAACAAGCTGGAAAACATAGAAGAAATGGACAACTTCTTAGAAAAATACAACCTTCAAGACTGACCAAGCAAGAAACAGAAAAACTAAACAGACCAATCACCAGCAATGAAATTAAATCGGTAATCAAAAAACTACCCAAGAACAAAACCCCTGGGCCTGATGGATTCACCTCTGAATTCTACCAGACGTATAGAGAAGAAATAACACCGATTCTCCTTAGAGTTTTCCGAAAAATAGAAGAGGAGGGAATACTTCCAAACTCATTATATGAAGCCAGCATCACTCTAATACCCAAACCGGGCAAACACCTCACCAAAAAAGAAAATTACAGACCAATATCCCTGATGAACGTAGATGCAAAAATACTCAACAAAATATTAGCAAACCGAATTCAGAAATACATCAAGAGGATCATACACCATGATCAAGTGAGATTCATCCCAGGGATGCAAGGATGGTACAACATTCGAAAATCCATCAACATCATCCACCACATCAACAAAAGAAGAACAAAAACCACATGATCATCTCCATAGATGCTGAAAAAGCATTTGACAAAATTCAGCATCCATTCCTGATTAAAACTCTCAACAAAATGGGTATAGACGGCAAGTACCTCAACATCGTCAAGGCTATATATGACAAACCCACAGCTAACATCATACTTAATGGCGAGGCGCTGAAAGCTTTTCATCTAAGATCGGGAACAAGACAGGGATGCCCACTCTCTCCACTGTTATTCAACATAGTACTGGAGGTCCTAGCCACAGCAATCAGACAAAACAAAGACATACAAGGCATCCAGATTGGTAAAGAAGAAGTCAAATTGTCACTATTTGCAGATGACATGATACTGTACATAAAAAACCTAAAGATTCCATTCCAAAACTACTAGAACTAATATCTGAATTCAGCAAAGTAGCAGGATACAAAATTAACACACAGAAATCTGTTGCTTTCCTATACACTAATGATGAACTAACAGAAAGAGAAATCAGAAAAACAATTCCATTCACAATTGCATCAAAAAGAATAAAATACCTAGGAATAAACCTAACGAAGGAAGTGAAAGACCTGTACTCTGAAAACTACAAGACACTCCTAAGAGAAATTAAAGAGGACACTAACAAATGGAAATGCATCCCATGCTCTTGGCTAGGAAGAATAAATATTGTCAAAATGGCTATACTACCTAAAGCAATCTACAGATTCAATGCAATCCCTATCAAACTACCAACAGCTTTCTTCAATGAACTGGAACAAATAATTCTAAAATTCATATGGAACCACAAAAGACCCCGAATAGCCAAAGCAATCCTGAGAAGGAGGAATAAAACAGGGGGAATTACACTCCCTGACTTCAAGCTCTACTACAAAGCCACAGTAATCAAGACAATTTGGTATTGGCACAAAAACAGACCCACAGACCAGTGGAACAGAATAGAAAATCCAAACATTAACCCAAACATATACAGTCAATTAATATTTGATAAAGTGCCTTGGATATACAATGGGGAGATGACAGCCTCTTCAGCAGCTGGTGTTGGAAAAACTGGACAGCTACATGTAAGAGAATGAAACTGGACTACTGTCTAGCCCCATACACAAAGGTAAACTCAAGGTGGATCAAAGACCTGAATGTAAGTCATGAAACCATAAAACTCTTAGAAAAAAACATAGGCAAAAATCTCTTGGACATAAACATGACCAACTTCTTCATGAACATATCTCCCCGGGCAAGGGAAACAAAAGCAAAAATGAACAAGTGGGACTATATCAAGCTGAAAAGCTTCTGTACAGCAAAGGACACCATCAGTAGAACAAAAAGACATCCTACAGTATGGGAGAATATATTCATAAAAAACGTATCTGATAAAGGGTTGACATCCAAAATATATAAAAACTCATGCACCTTAACAAACAGAAAGCAAATAATCCAATTAAGAAATGGGCAGAGGACATGAATAGACACTTCTCCAAAGAAGAAATTCAGATGGCCAACAGGCACATGAAAAGATGCTCTACATCGCTAATCATCAGAGAAATGCAGATTAAAACCACAATGAGATATCACCTCACACCAGTGAGGATGGCCAACATCCAAAACACAAACAACAACAAATGTTGGCGAGGATGTGGAGAAAAGGGAACCCTCCTACACTGCTGGTGGGAATGCAAATTAGTTCAACCATTGTGGAAAGCAGTATGGAGGTTCCTCAAAAAACTCAAAATAGAAATACCATTTGACCCAGGAATTCCACTCCTAGGAATTTACCCTAAGAATGCAGCAGCCCAGTTTGAAAAAGACAGATGCACCCCTATGTTTATCGCAGCACTATTTACAATTGCCAAGAAATGGAAGCAACCTAAGTGTCCATCAGTAGATGAATGGATAAAGAAGATGTGGTACATATACACAATGGAATATTATTCAGCCATAAGAAGAAAACAAATCCTACCATTTGCAACAACATGGATGGAGCTAGAGGGTATTATGCTCAGTGAAATAAGCCAAGCCGAAAAAGACAAGTATCAAATGATTTCACTCATATGTGGAGTATAAGAACAAAGAAAAAATACTGAAGGAACAAAACAGCAGCAGACTCACAGAACCCAAGAACGGACTAATAGTTACCAAAGGGAAAGGGACTGGGGAAAATGGGCGGGAAGGGAGGGATAAGAGGGAAAAAGGGGCATTACGATTAGTAGATATAATGTTGGGGGGGCACGGGGAGGGCAGTACAACTCAGAAGACAAGTAGTGATTCTATAGCATCTCACTACGCTGATGGACAGTGACTGTAATGGGGTTGGTGGGGGGGACCTGATGAAGGGGTAGTTTAATAACCGTAATATTGCACATGTAATTGTAGATTAATGATAATAGAATAAATTATATTAAAAAAAATTAAAATGGGGAAAAAAAATTTGCAAAATCTTCTAGTTGAAAAAAAATTTCTGAAGCAGGGAAACATCTTAAGGCATTCTTGCCCCATGGGAGCCAGAGTGGGATGTTTTGGACTGATCAATACATTATAAAGTGTAAATCCTAAATAACACATCCCGAAAATAAGATGGAACAAAGAGAAGGCCGAGGAGAGGACTTTGAATGCCAAGATCAGCCTCTACCCTTTGGTAATGGAGAGCTTTAAAAAGACTTTTTTTTTTCTTGATTGCAAAAGCAATCCAACACAGCTGCCTCAAAAATGGAAGGTTTTGGAGTAGAGGTGTTACATGGTCCATGAGTTAAGAGATTAAATTGGTCTGATGGCTTACACATAATTGATTAGGAGAGAGCCAGAATGAGCATTTGTGAAATGGGTGCTACCAATGTAAAGCAAAGCAAAGGAATAGATGGAAACGTGAGGGGACAAATCACATTTAGAAACGAACTTTGAACCTGAAAAGTGATGTTACAGAAACTTCCAAAGATTTAAGAGCTTTCAGCCTGGAACAGGGGGAAAGTGGTGTCGGTGCAGAAGAAGAGAGAGGGACAAAGGGCAACTTGTTTAAAGAACGGGGCGCTCTCCCTCTCTGCCATTGGGATGTGTGCCGTTGACACTGTTCCTCACCATGTCTTCTCAGAAGACTTTCAGGATCAAGGGATTCCTGGTCAAGAAACAAAAGCAGAATTATCCCTCCCCCAGGGGGTTTGGATGAAAACTGGTAGTAAAATCAAGTCAAGTCCAAGAGGAGACACTGGAGACAAGCTGAGTCTATAAGGCATCACACATAAGATGGCACATATATTTACACTGTATCAAGGTCACTAACATCTTATCATATCATGTCGAAAACATCACCAGTCTCTGGACTGCTGGACATGTTTATTGGGAAAAGGATTTTTTTCTCTTTGTTTCCATGCTTCCACACCAGTAGGTTGGTTCAGTAATGTGTAAGTGAGAACTTTTGTTAAAAAAAAAAGAAAAAGAATGAATAATGGGTCAAAGAGAGAGACATCAAGTTTTGGCTGTTTGCTGTCAGGTGTGAGTTACATCCTCGTGGAATCCTTTAGAGGGAAAGGGGACCCTGGGCAGGAACTCAGGCGGACTGGAAATACGGATTTGAGGGTTCTTACAGAGTCCCACTCCACAAAGGGACTCATTCTCTGAAGACGCATAGAGTGGCAAGGGACGAGCAGCCTGGCCGACTTCACAGGTAGGTGTTGGATGGAGACTTGAACAGGTGATCAGAAGAGACAAGCTCCCCAGAAGCCAATGAAAGACATTTCATGGTGGAGGGAACGTCCTCTAGATGCTGGGGGTCGGAGAAAATACAGACTGAGAAGGGTTCCTGGAGGAGGAATCACTGAGTTCTCGGTACCTTGAGAGAGAGATGTTAATGGAAGGATTAGACACCAGCCTGACTTGGCGAGGGAATGAAAGAAAGCAGCAGGCTGGGACCACAGGCGCATCACACATGCCACTTGGAGGCAGGGAGGGAGTCATTTCAGTGCTGGGGCATGGGGCTGTTGTCTCAAGGCTGAGACAAGTTGAGGGAAGGGTCTGAAACACAGCAGGACAAAAGCCCTGCCCTGGGTTTTAGGCTTAGGTGTGAGTGCTCGCCTGAGATGCTAAAAGCCTTCACATGGCATCGAATCTGGAGACAACTCTTCACAGGCAGCAGTAAGGCCTCTCTCCCCTCCCGTCTAGCTCTGCAGCCGGCTCCTCTCTTCTGCACACACAGTGTCCGCCTGCCTAAGATGAACTCCCTCCTGTTCAGAAAGGCTTTCATCCTTTTTGTCTTAGAAGTCTTGGAGGCTGAAGGCAATCTTCTAGGCTATAGGTGTAGACAATCCTCTCTGCTTCAGGAAAGGTTTATCACTAATCGCATTCATGATGTCAATAGGAACCAGGTAAGACTTGGTACTGGAGTCCAGGTTTTTAACCTAGAGTCTTAAAAAGCATGTCTGAAAGAGCTCCTGGGCTCCATCTGGACTCTATTCCAGATTTTCTAGCCAACCAACACCAATAAAACTACTCTTTGCTCCCCACCCCTGGATAATCCAGGTGCTACCTGCCTTTCTTTTGGGGAAGCAGGGGGACAACTTAGGCCAACCTCTTGATTTTGTGGTGGCTATTTCTTTTTAGAAACAGACGCTGACTTTTTTTTACCACCCTTTCCCTGAGAGAGCTAGGCCAATTCCAATGGACTTGCCAAAGGATGCGATTAGATTAACAATTCACATATATGAACCTTAAAGGGTTTGGCGAACCCAAATGGTGTATGGAGTTCAATAGTCTTAGGAGGCAATGATGGAGGGGCACTTTGCTGTGTGCATCTGAACCGCCACTGCCAAGTGACACTGGGGGGCTTTAACTTTTTTGCTTTGTACCCTTTCCACTGGTGTTAACTGGCTGTCATGGGGCACACTGTCAGTGGGCACTCTACCTCGTCCAAGGCCACCACACTGGTAGGAGGTCTCCGCAGACTGGCACTCACCAGGTCCTCATTTTTCTAAGTGCCACTGAGGCCCTGCCTTCCCTGCTACCTGTTCAGTCACCTGGCTCAGTTCCCGTTTCCCTATTTGGATGTGAATGTCACTTAGCCAGTTTGTCCACATGATTTCCCAGACCCAGGAAGGGACACGCCTTGATGCAGGGAGATGCCACTGTGGAAAGGAAAGCCCATGCTTGATGTAGGTCATGTGCCCCTTCTTTTCATTTTTCATGTCAGAAGCTGTGCTCGTGTCATCCATTTTGGTGGGGCAGTTCACTTCCTTTGGTGAATTGCCCCATTTGCTTGAGATTCTTTGAGGATACAATTTTCCAGCCAATGGGACTCTTATGCTTAGGATTCCAGACTTCATGGACTTCCCGTAATCCGATGTCACTGCCTGCAGGCAATACCTTTTTCCAGAGAATCAAAGAAATTTTGTGCATTCTTAAAATAAGAAGGTGAGATGTAATTATAGGTCCTGACATTTCCAGGGTTCAGTCTGGAAATCACACAGGGTAGCCCTGAAATAACCTGACTTCATTTGCAACCTCCCTTTGACAAAGTAAATAAGGTGGCCTTGACCCTGGTTGGGGCCTCCAGTTACCCTTTGCTCTTGAGTTTGGGGACTCTATTAGACCTATATCCAGAACCTTCTGACAGTTTGCCTAAGAGAGAGATAAGGCTCAGGATTCTTGAAGTGGCTCTGCTTTGCATAGGACTCTAGGGCACAGTTCCCCTTCTCCCCTTTTCCACACGTAGACCCAAAGCGAGAGTGAGGCCATGCAAGCTCAGGATCCAGCCATCCAGTAGCAGTGGCACATGAACGAGTCACAGTTGCCCTCTGGGCCTCTTTTGTTTCTCATGTATAAAATGAAGGGGTTGGACAATGAGTTGCTCTTTGATCCCGGGTCAGTTCAGCGACCATAAAAGCACTGAGGGATTACTTAAGGGAGTAAATCTGGATGAGAAACATCTTGGCTAGTGACTGGAATGAAGGGAGTATCTCCTGAGTCCCTCTGTGCACCAGGCTCCGTGCAAGGCATTTTGAGCTCACAATCCTCAGTGCGACCTGTGTCTGAGGAAAGTAACTGGCCTAACCGGGCAGTGGCAGGTATGGGTTTGACCCCAGCTTTACCAGCCACCAAAGTCTAAGTGTTTTATGGTCCACCCTGACTGCATCAGCCCCTTGCAGAATGTGGTAAGTGTCACAACAGACATGCAAACAAGGCAATCTGGGAACACGTTGTCTTCAGGTTTCCAGTGGCTTCCTTCCTGAGCCGTGGACTTAACCTTGCCACTGGGTCCCGGCTGAGCTCACTCAGGAAATTAGGCCCCACAGGGCTCCCTGCCAACCTCCCATCCCTGTGATGCTCAAGATTTATACTTGACTTTTCTTCCAGGATGTCAACCCACTTGGAACAATAACAATAATCCTTACCAAAGGGTACACCCCCGCATGGTTTACAAAGCACTTTCACATCCATTATCTCATTTAATCACTTCCTCCTCTACCTTCCTACACTGTTTTCTCAGTATCTCTTTAGTACAACATTCTGTCTTACCCAACAGGACAATTTCCCTTTCTTGTGCTCAGCCTGGCTCCCACGTTCTATCTTGTGATTCAGGGGTCTCAGCGCCTTGCCCTCTTCTGGACACAAAACCGGGGGGGGGGGTGTTGGTGATGGTGGATAAAAGTTTGCCACATTGCATTGAGTCTTGGTAGCTTTGGGGGTTTCTTATTACTACCTTCTTCACCACTTTGATCCACTGGACGTTTGGTTACCTACTAAGGGGAAAGCTGGGTTCTTCGGTGGGGAAATCAGGTGAGTAGCTCAGGCCAACCTGGGGCAGACAGAGGCGAAGACCTGGGATACCTGGTGGGCCATGGTGTGTGCTCTGGCAGAGGCTCAGACACTATTCACAGAATTTGAGGGACTGATTCATTTTGTACGTGGGTGGGTGGGACGCAGGAATTCATCTTCAGAAGGGGGGCCCCATTCAGCAGAGAAGAAAACAGGCTGAAGAACTGGAGGGGAGTGGGGTGGGCAGGATGAGGAAGTTGATCCTTGGGGAAGAGTAGAAGTCGTGACAGCTGTACAGAAATCGTCTCAAAGGGGAAAGAGGTCCTAATGGGGAGCTTTTCCAAAAAGCAAGTGTAACTTTCCACCCTTTTCGAGGGAAGAGGAGTCAGATGGTCATAGTGACTGCTTAGGAAAAGGGGAACCCTTCCTGCAATTGTCAGATGCTACTTAGATAAAGTGAAGGGAGCACGACTCCCCGCATTTCTTTAGGAAAAGGGGCGATGGGAACATCCAACTCCTGCAAGTCCTCTCTGGAGAAAGAGGGGTGCTTGAGGTCCCAGATTTCTCCCGGGGTTGAGGAGAAGGTAAACACGGCAGGAACTTCCCAAGTTATCTTCAGATATGAAGGCCAGGGGGCACTCAGCCCCCTGCTGCCCGGAAAGGCGCTGAGTTCCCCAAGTTCTCCTGGGCAAAGGGGGCGAGGCCCAGGCCCTCGCAACTCTTCTAAGCAAAGACAGCTTGGGGTCCCGCATCTGCGAAATAATCCGCGCCCTGGTAATTCTCAGAGAAGCGGGCAGGGCAGGAATCGTCAAAACTCTCCATTCAGGGGCGGGCCCAGGGGCAAGATTCGCGAAGACTGTTCTCAGAATGGGGGATAAGAAATGAATCCCCAAGATTCTCCTGCTAAGAAGGTCCAATCCCACAATTCCAGTCAGAAAGGAGCGCTGGGCCAACCGACGCCCTCGGGAACCAAGCAGTACCCGGTTCCTCGGCGCGCGCCTCCTGCGGCC